>NC_069463.1:5026042-5034515 GCF_026875155.1 Cherax quadricarinatus | reverse complement strand
TGTGACCCCCCTGGGTACGGGCACTGTGACCCCCCTGAGCTACAGGTCTGTGACCCCCCGGGGCACAGGCACTGGACGCCCGGGAAAACGGGCACGTGACGCCCGGGCTAAGGCACTGTGACGCCCCTGGGCTACAGGTACTGTGACCCCCGTGGGCTACAGGTCTCTGACACCCGGGCTACAGGCACTGTGACGCCCCTGAGCGACAGGTACTGTGGACCCCCCTGGCTACAGGTACTGTGACGCCCCTGAGCTACAGGTATTGTGACGCCCCTGGCTACAGGTACTGTGACGCCCCTGGGCTACAGGCACTGTGACGCCCCTGGGCTACAGGTACTGTGACGCCCCTGGGCTACAGGTACTGTGACGCCCCTGGGCTACAGGTACTGTGACGCCCCTGGGCTACAGGCACTGTGACGCCCCTGAGCTACAGGTACTGTGACGCCCCTGGGCTACAGGCACTGTGACGCCCCTGGGCTACAGGCACTGTGACGCCCCTGGGCTACAGGCACTGTGACGCCCCTGGGCTACAGGTACTGTGACGCCCCTGGGCTACAGGTACTCTGACACCCATGGGCTACAGGCACTGTGACGCCCCTGGGCTACAGGCACTGTGACGCCCCTGGGCTACAGGTACTGTGACGCACCTGGGCTACAGGTACTGTGACGCCCCTGGGCTACAGGTAATGTGACGCACCTGGGCTACAGGTACTGTGACGCACCTGGGCTACAGGTACTGTGACGCCCCTGGGCTACAGGTACTGTGACGCCCCTGGGCTACAGGTACTGTGACGCCCCTGGGCTACAGGTACTGTGACGCCCCTGGGCTACAGGTACTGTGACGCCCCTGGGCTACAGGTAATGTGACGCCCCTGGGCTACAGGTAATGTGACGCACCTGGGCTACAGGTACTGTGACGCCCCTGGGCTACAGGTACTGTGACGCCCCTGGGCTACAGGCACTGTGACGCCCCTGGGCTACAGGTACTGGTGACGCACCTGGGCTACAGGTACTGTGACGCCCCTGGGCTACAGGTAATGTGACGCACCTGGGCTACAGGTACTGTGACGCACCTGGGCTACAGGTACTGTGACGCCCCTGGGCTACAGGTACTGTGACGCCCCTGGGCTACGGGTACTGTTGACGCCCCTGGGCTACAGGTACTGTGACGCCCCTGGGCTACAGGTACTGTGACGCCCTGGGCTACGGGTAATGTGACGCCCCTGGGCTACAGGTAATGTGACGCCCCTGGGCTACAGGTACTGTGACGCCCCTGGGCTACAGGTACTGTGACGCCCCTGGGCTACAGGTAATGTGACGCCCCTGGGCTACAGGTAATGTGACGCACCTGGGCTACATGGGTTCCCTGCAGCAATGCACGATCGTCAAGTGTCACTCCACTGCTGCAATATCAGCAATGTCAAGGAGTTTCGTATATACTCCAGCATGTCTAAAACATTGCTGAGACATATAAATACTTTGTATATATTCCTAGACAATAGTAAATGACCAAGGCAGGTGAAAATGTCCACCTGTCAGGGCGTTGGGGACTGAGTACTATTTCAGTACCAAATATTGTGCAGAAAAAGGGAAAAAAAAACTCCCGGAACAAAATAAATTGTAAGGTATACATAAAAATTAATAAAAAAATAAAAAATAAAAAAAAAAAGGGTATATTGAAGCACTTCTCAAGCGGGGGACCCCAGTTGCCTCGGTGACATCCACACCTACTTCGGGGCTTATATCCGGAATTACGATCCAATTTTTTATCATGTAACTTAGAATGACCCCCTTTCAGAAAAAAAAAAAAAATTTTTTTTTTCAAAATTTTTGGGACGCGGGGCGAGTAACGGGATCACTTTAAACATCCCAATATGTCCAAACACTGAACAAGGTACCACACCATACAGATTAACTGGCCCCCTTCCCCAAAACCCACACACTCTGGCACCTCAGTCAAGCCACCCAAACACTCACTGACCTTCTTTTACTTTCCCCAACCGAATGAAGAAACACAACATGGCTTCCTTCATTCACATCCCTTTACCAACGTTTCCCACGTCTCAAAAAATATTTTGAACAGGGCTCGCGATAACTACACCCCCAATACCCCTCTAATTTCATCAGCTGGTGGATCATGGTCAATCTTACCTCTTCAAGGAGAACCTGGAATCGAGAAAATTATACTTTTTTAAAGGGCAATCTGGTTTTTATCCGAGACTTTTAAAAAGAAAGACCCCTCAACAAGATCACGTGCGAAAATCAATTTTTTCAGAGGAAACTTTTTAAAAAATTTCAAAATTCCTTTTTCCCTGATTCCTCCTTTGGGGAGTCTTTCCCAAAAATGGCAAACTTCCCCTTTAAAATGTATAGAAAACCACCCCAAAGACGTTTTTCGCTTCGCTTGAAACTCCTCACATCTTCAGCGTTTATTAATTAAAAAGAATGTACTACTTAAAACAAGTCTTTACACTCTTTAATTTCCATCTTTCTTCATCCGGATTACGACTTAACACCAAGCTACCTCAAAAAAACCCCCATGAAAAAGTTCTTTAACCATTCATAGTGCCCCAGGGGCCCTGTTTGTTGGAAGGTCGCATCTCGGGTTTAAACTTCGGGAACACAGTCCCTGAAGATGACATATTTGGGATAGGTCCCCGGCCCTTCCCAAAGCCATTCTTCAGGTCGCCATTGTTCCCCACCTCACCAAGGAAAAGGGCCCAGCACTAAAACCTTTCCTAAAAATTTTGTCTTTTGCTTGATCACATGTATTTTAAAACCAGTCAACCCCCAGTTTTAACAGTGACAACCCCACACACGGGTCTCTCAAGGGGTTTTCGCTACATCTACACATTGATGGTCCGATGCTTAAATTTAGAGGAATTGAAGAGGTCATCCTACGTTCGCCTCTACGGGAATTTTTTTGGGTTAGCACCCCTTTATCTACGTGTAATCTACCTCTTTACTGCCCATTCTCACACCAGTAATAAATTTGGATAATATTAACTCCTGACAACGCAGTCTAAAAACAAAAAAGGCAGGAAAACAGCCTAATCCCATCGTACATAACAAACAAATTTCCCAGCATCCACAGGGAAACCAGTTTTAGGTTTTGCCGATGGCTCAAAAAAAATGAATCAGTTTGAATAATCCAAAGCTATTATCTTAAGTTTATCATGTTTTTTAATGGACTCATAATTAATATTAGTTTTTTACTTTTCAAAAATTGATTCACTTATTAAGTTAAGGTTATCATATATAACTGTGTGAAGGTTTTCAGGAATTAGTGGCTTGTTTTCCTCTGCATTCTTTGTTAAACTAGTGTCTGCGCAAGACCTTGTGGAATAAACTATTGCATCTCCTTTGATAAGCTATTAGATATCTCCCTTTTGTTTCAAGTGATCAGCCATAAACAAGGGTTTTTAATTAGACATATATATACAATACTGCAACGTTGCTGAAATCGAACTCCCTGAATTTTTAGTACAGCTGTTAAACCCACCAAAAGTCCATGATGCTTTAGTTTTTACCAGCCCATCAATAGTTCATATATCAGGTGCCCTGTACCACTGGCCATGTCACCCCCCCCCCTGATGTGAGCACTACTGTGGCTGGAGACGTGAGCACACGGTGGCCTGGAGACATGACACACGTGTGGCCTGGGAGACGTGAGCACACGTGTTGCCTGGGAGACGTGAGCACACGTGTGGGACTGGGTACATGAGCACTACGTGTGGCCTGAGACATGAGCACACGTGGTGGCCTGGGAGACAATGTGCAACACGTGTGGCCTGGGAGCCGTGATAAAATATCGTGTGTTTCAATGTGGGAGAGGTTTGTAACATCGTTAATTGTTTCAAAAACCCCACTTGTTTCATGGATTGCACTAATATATATATTGTGGTGCCAATTAGGTAAAACTTGGCGATTTATAGTTATATAGCAATGGCCTTCTTGCCGATTAAGGTAAGTGAAAATTTGTGTATCATTTATTTCGCAAAAATCATTCTGGAAAGTATGGAAAAAAATATATTTCATTGTGTCGTTTATTATTAACTTATTGTAACTTATCTAAAACATATTTAGTGGATTATGCTATATTAAAATTCCCTTGTCATCATTAAGGTCAGAAGTTTTCTAAGTTTCGTTGGTAGCAAAATTATAATCTTACATTAACATAAATTAAAAAATATATATCTTGTAAACGTGTAAGGGAAAATTTAGAAAGACCTAATTTTAAAAAGAGTATTGATAATTGGACCAGTTTTTACATATATATATATATAGATAGATATTATATATATATATATATATATATATATATATATATATAGATATATATATATAATATATATTATAACATAATGATATATATATATAGATATATAAGTAGGTGTCAAAGCGGCGGAGTGGCTTCCTGCGGCTGAGCGGTCTCCTTTTTCCTGACGTCGCCTTCGCGCCTCCCCCGCCGACCCGCGCCCGCCGCGTCCCTCGCCCCGGCCTGGCGTCTTCCTGCAGTGCCCTTCTGCCAGCGCGTCGTCCGGATCGTCCCCCGCTCCCCGAATTTTTTTTTCCCGATTTTTGTTTTTCGAAATTTTTTTTAATTTCTTGTGAACAGGCAAATGGGGGGGGGGGGTTTGGCCTGACATTGCGAGTCACTTGTTTCACAGAAATGCTTAATGCCTCAAATGACGTAGTGGAAGTTTTAGCAGTAAAGGTCGAGAACCAAAACCTAGTCATTGGGTAGTCTACAAGCCTCCCATGCAACTTCCTAACTTCCCAGACATCCAGGAACAGCTGTAAAAATTGACCACTGTCTGGAAAATCAGTCCCAGCGCCTGCAGCCCAACATCTTGCTCCTGGGGGATTTTCAACTTAAGCACCTAAAAGGAGGATTAGAGCAAATTAATATTTTTGCATGTAATAACACCAGGAGGCAGCTCAGATGAAAACACACACTCACCACGAGCTTTTAAATCTCTTGCACAAAAGTTCAATTTAAAACCAGCAAATAAAGAGCCTACTAGACTGAGAATACACTAGACCTCATATCCACTAACCAATATGATCTTGATAAAAATTCACCATATCCAAAACCATATTACCAGATCACAACATTAATGGAGGGTCCGACATGTATGCTGGAGCCCCAAACCGTCAAAATGAACTAGTCACGAGGGAGGCATTCACCCAAATTCAACTCAATAACAAAACATAAAGTGGGACCAAGTAAGACAATTCCTAACCGATATAAGCTGGGAAGAATACTATGCAACCCAGACCCAAACTTTTGCTATACAGATAACTCGGTGGCACTCGATGTATGCACAAGGCTTAAATCCTCTAAGAAAAAGGAGGAGTAGATGTGAAAAAAGAAAGAGACAGCGCTCCCTTTACAGCGACGGAAAAAAGAATAACAAGCGGCTAAAAGAGGTCATATATCTGAATATGCGCAGGGAGACCCTGGGTCAGAGAAATAGCAAGCATCGAACTTAAGCTAAAAGAAATCCTTTAGGAGCAGGAAAGCGCGGAAGAAGACTAACAGCCCATAAATGATATTCGATAAAACCCAAAGTATTTCTCTCCTATTGGCCAAATCAAAATGAGAACAACGTCCCAGAATTGGGCCCCTACTTAAACAGATGGCCCGACACAGATGACAGCAAGGAATGAGTGAGCTACTCAAGTGCCCAATATACTCAGTTTTTTAGCACCGCTACCAGACTGAGAGTCGATGATCAAAATAAATTTTTTTTATGAAGAGGCCACAAAATTTGGATTAACACAAGCCTATCCGATGTTATCCTGACGCCAAATGACTTCGAACAGGCGATAAATGACATGCCCATCACTCTGCCCAGGCCAGACTCATGGAACATCTGTGTTCAAGCAAGAACTCAAGAAGCCCCTATCACATCCTTTCCTCCTATGAGAGGGACATGGACACGGGGGTCGTTCCCACAGTTCCTAAAAACAACAGACATAGCCCCACTCCACAAAGGGGACAGTAAAGCAACAGCAAAGATCTACGAGCGAGAGCACTAACATTCCCATAACATAAAAATCTTTGAAAGGGGTCCTAAAAGCAATGATCAACCACGCTTCTAGAAACCCACAGTACACAATCCCAGGGCAACATGGTTTAGAACAGTTCGCTCCGGTCTGCTCAACTATTGGACCACTACGACAAGGCCTAAATGCACGAGAAGACAAAAAGAATGCAGATGTATAATAAGTACTTTGCAAAAGCCGTCACAAGTGTGAACCATGGCGTAATAAACGCACAAAATGCGTGCTAAAGGATAACAGGAAAAGTCGGTCGATGGATCTATAATTTCTCATCTAACAGAACACAGAGAGTAATCGTCAACAGAGTAAAGTCCGAGCAGCTACGGTGAAAAGCTCAGTTTTCCACAAGCACAGTACGACCGGCTCACATCGGTTCCTCAGCCTTTATCCGACTAGACAAGGATGTCAGTCCAACACCGTGTCTTCCTTTGCAATGACACCCGAAATCTGCATGACGTGTCTTGTCCATTCAGACACTGCAAAGCCCAGGCAGACTTCAACCAAATCTTTCAGTGGGCGCTGAAAACAATATGAAGTTCACGATGAGGAAATTCAATTACTCAGAGATGGTAAACATGAGGAAATTTAATCGTCATCAGAGTACAAAAAACAAAATCTTGGCCACAAATTAGACGAAACAACAACGACAAGACCTGGGAGTGATCATTCGGAGGATCACGCCTTCAAGGACCATAACATTGTATCAATGCATCTGCTAGAAAAATGACAGGATGGATAATGAGAACCTTCAAAACTAGGGAGGCCAAGCCCATGAGACATTTCTTCAGGTCACTTTTCTATCTAGGCTGGAATATTGCTGCACACTTACAGCACCCTTTCAAGGCAGGTGAAATTGCCGACCTAGAAAATGTACAGAGAACTTTCACGGGCGCGCATAACGGAGATAAAACACCTCAATTATTGGGAGCGCTTGAGGTTCCTAAACCTGTTTTCCCCTGGAACGCAGGAGGGGGGAGAATACATGATTATTTTACCCGGGAAAAACCCTTTAGAGGGACTAGTACCGAACTTGCACACGAAAATCACTCATTACGAAAGCAAAAGACTTGGCAGACGATGCACCATCCCCCCAATGAAAAGCGGGGGTGTCACTAGCACGTTAAGAGACCTACAAAAAGTGTCAGGGGCCCGAGACTGTTCAACTGCCTCCCAGCACACATAAGGGGGATTACCAACAGACCCCTGGCAGTCTTCAAGCTGGCACTGGACAAGCACCTAAAGTCAGTTCCGGATCAGCCGGGCTGTAGCTCGTATGTTGGTTTGCGTGCAGCCAGCAGCAACAGCCTGGTTGATCAGGCTCTGATCCACCAGGAGGCCTGGTCTCAGACCGGGCCGCGGGGGCGTTGACCCCCGGAACTCTCTCCAGGTAAACTCCAGGTCCAGCTCTCCTCGGATAAAGTTTTTGAGGTTCCCCTCCCACCACCCACTTCCACCCGAAATATTCCTGCTCCATCTCCTCGGATCAAGTTTTTGAGGTTCTCCCTCCCACCACCCACTTCCACCCCAAATATTCCTGCTCCATCTCCTCGAATCAAGTTTTTCTCGATATCAATAATACAAAGATTTTCCCCCCACACCTCCCACACCCCCACCCCGAAATTCCTGCTCTACTTCCTTGGATCAAGTTTTTCTCGATATCAAATAATACAAAGACTCCATCTCCTTGGATCAAGTTTTTTGGATTCCCCCATCTGGAGGTAAGCATTCAAAATGGACTCCCACTTGCATCCCAAATTCCCTGCTCCAATTCCTCGGATCAAGTTTTTCTCGATATCAATAATACAAAGACTCCATCTCCTCGGATCACGTTTTTTTGGATTCCCCCCTCTGGGGGTAAGCATTCAAATAAACTCCCCCTATGGGGCATGGTACTTTCTCTTACTACAAGTCTAAACAAGTGTGACGTCACCCCACCAGTGTTTACTCGGTGGTCAGTGACGTCACGTGATGACCACACACACACAGGCTGAATCTTGTCGACTTCCCCCTATGTCAGTGACGTCATGTGATGACCACACACACACAGGCTGAATCTTGTTGACTTCTCCCTATGTCAGTGACGTCACGTGATGACCACACACACACAGGCTGAATCTTCTCGACTTCCCCCTATGTCAGTGACGTCACGTGATGACCACACACCCCACGGCTGAATCTTGTCGACTTCCCCCTATGTCAGTGACGTCATGTGATGACCACACACACACAGGTGAATCTTGTCGATTCCCCTATGTAGTGACGTCATGTGATGACCACACACACACAGGCTGAATCTTGTCGACTTCTCCCTATGTCAGTGACGTCCACGTGATGACCCACACACACAAGGCTGAATCTTGTCGACTTCCCCCTATGTCAGTGACGTCATGTGATGACCACACAC
>NC_069463.1:5018542-5021042 GCF_026875155.1 Cherax quadricarinatus | reverse complement strand
TATAATTACTTCCTCATAATAATAATTTAAATGAATTAAACCACTGATACAAGGTAAATAATTTTGCTTACCTTATAACTTACTGACACATTAGGTTCAATGTTTTTAATATATTGTTTAATATCTTTGTAATACTCACTTGTGCTTTATAGTAATCAGTTTACATTAATGTTTTTCACTGATTTCATCATTGCTTAGTTAATCTTAAGTTAATTTTAAGCCAGCCCGTAATGCTATGCATAGTATAAGTGGCTTTGGCATGCTGCTCTTATCTGTATTTTTTTTGTACCTCTGTAAGTGTGCTCAAATTATAAATAAATAAATAAATAAATAAGTAAATAAATCTGTGAAAAGTTCTCTCCAAATTAATTTCCACTTCTTTGTGTTGTACCATCTATGTAAAATACACAGATTATACTGTCTATTAAATATTTGACTGACAAAGTTTTCAGATATATTGTTTTCCAAAATATAATATACCAGATCATCACTCCACTCCGTTACCATTTCATCAATGAATTTATACGAATCAAGTTCATTTTCTAACCAATTTTTAACTCGTTGAAAAATTTTTTTTCACTCAATGATTCAGCATCTTTCCCCTTTAAAAGTGATTGACAGTGTTGCAAAATTCCCAAACCCAAAGGGAAAATCTTTCACAGTTTCACAAATAACAATGAAATCGCCAAGTTTCCCCATATTAGATGCTTTCCAATGTGGTTCCCTGACAATGTCTGGGGGGGAACTTACACAAACTCTCCCTACACATAAAGAGGTGCTAAATTGTATTAAATGAAAATTTCAATAAAATTACCTAAACTAGGATCAGCCATTTCAAAATCCATTTTCGTAATTAATTTTTTTGAGGCTTTGGTATAATAAAAGTTTGAGATAAATGAAATATCCATTCACTTCTCGTAACAATAAATTTTCCAATATTTCTTCACTCCATCGTGAGTCATTTCTCGTACCTCAGCTACAATCTCTTCTTTTTTAGAGAACATATTTCCCTATCAACTCTTTTTTGAAGGGTTCGACTCTCTTAATTGTATATAACATTTCTATAAACATCACACTAGTATGTTTTGTCGCAACCACCTCCATATTTCTTCTTCTGCTCAAGTGATTCCTTACCATTTCACTCCAAATATTTATACCAAAAATTTCAATCGTTGTCGTCATCGAATATCATATTTTTGTTTAATAATACAAATACACATTACAGGGGATTTCTTCAAAGCATATATATTATCCATCGTATATTTCAATTAATATGTTTTAGCCAATGTTAACTTTCCTTATTTTTCAGTTAGTTTAGTTTAATATCTTTATTATGCACCCCATACCCATCCTGTGGGCGGTAGTCAAAAGATTACAGAGGTACATAATTGGTCCAGTTACTGGACCCCAAAGTTTTGATGGCTGAGCAAGTTACAGAGGTAATGAATTCACAATTTACAAAGGAAATGAACTCACAATTTACAAAGGTAATGAACTCCAGGTAGGTCTAGTCACAATCATGACAAGTTACAAAGGTATTTACAGATTACAGAGGTACATAATGGGTCCAGGGACTGGGCCCCAAAGTTTTGATGGCTGAACTAGGTACAAAGGTAATGAACTCACAAGTTACAAAAGGGAATGAATACTGTAAGACACACTTGCTGAGGTGGCAAAAGAGACTCACTCCAGCAGAGCAAAGTTGCTAGTTAGGGGGATTTCAACCACAGGGAGATTGACTGGGAAAACCTGGAGCCACATGGGGGTCCCGAAACATGGAGAGCCAGGACGTTGGACGTGGTGCTGGAAAACCTCATGCACCAACATGTTAAAGGGGGAATACCAGAGTGAGAGAGGAGGATGAACCAGCAAGATTGGACCTTGTGTTCACCCTGGGCAGCTCAGAAAATTGAGGGCATCAAGTATGAGAGTCCCCTAGGAGCTAGCGACCACGGGTTCTGTGCTTTGAATACATGGTAGAAACTGCAAGTGGAGAGAATAACAGGAGTTGAATGGGAAAAGCCTGACTATAAAAGAGGGGACTAAATAGGGTGGGAAAAACTTCCTGCGGGAGGTCCAGTGGGACAGAGAACTGGCAGGAAAGCCAGTAAATGAAATGATGGAATATGTAACAACAAAATGAAAGGAGGCAGTGGAAAGGTTTATTCCCAAGGGCAACAGTAACAACGGAAAAACCAGAAACGAGCCCCCGGTTCACCCGACGGTGTAAGGAGACAAAAACAAAATGCAATAGAAAATGGAAGAAGTACAGAAGGCAGAGAACACACGAAAATAGGGAGATCAGTCGCAGAGCCAGGAATGAGTACGCATCGAGAATCAAGACTGACACGAAACTGCTGTATAGCCACATCAGGAGGAAGGGCAACAGTCAAAAACCAGGTGATCAGATTAAGGACAGGAAGGTGGAGAACTCACAAGAAATTTATCAGGAGGTATGTGAGGAGCTGAACAGGAGATTTAAGGAAGTTTTTACAGTAGA
>NC_069463.1:4981042-5013542 GCF_026875155.1 Cherax quadricarinatus | reverse complement strand
TTTCTTGCTAAGATCACCTCCGGATAAGACTTTACATATTAAAGGTTTATATTCATTATTCATTCCACTTAAGATTCTTCCCTAAATCAAGAGATAACAAATATTTAACTTCCCCTCTGTATGACCTAAACTCGTGGTGGTTCATTCATATATTGCCATGGCGTGCCAGTGTGTTTTAAAAGGGAAAAAATTTCTTACATATATTGTTAAAAAAAATACAACTCGAAAAACCCTGTGGTAAAAAGAGTATAAAAGACACATCTGTTTTGATTTAAAAATAAGTGTGGTGGTGTGTGTGTGTGTGGTGTGTGTGTGTGTGTGTGTGTGGTGTGTGGTGTGTTTGTGTGTGTGTGTGTGTGTTGTGTGTGTGTGGTGTGTGTGGTGTGTGTGTGTGTGTGGTGTGTGTGGTGGTGTTTGTGGTGGTGTTTGGTGTGTGTGTGTGTGTTGTTTTTATGTGGCAGTGTGTGTGTATTGTGTGGTGCGTGTGTGTGTGTGTGCAGTGCGATGGTTGTGTGTACTACCAAATTTGTGGTTGCAGGGGTCGAGACTCAGTCCTGGCCCGCCCCTTTTACTGATCGTACGGATCCTTCTCTCTCTGCTTCCGGCTTTTGTCATACCTCTTTTAAAACTATGTATGGTTCCTGCCCCACTACTTCACTTGCTAGGGTATTCCACTTGTGCAACTCTATGACTAAAGAAAATTTCTTTCCCAACTCCTGTGACCGTCTGGTCTTCAGTTTCCCGTTGGACCCTTTTCCCCGTGTCCCCCTCGGGGAAAAGATCTTGTCCACCTTTTCTATTCCGGCAGTTCTTGTATGTCGTTATCTGTCTCCCTGACCCTTCTGTCCCCAGTGTCGTCGTCGATTTCCCAAAACCTTTCCTCGTACGACTTCCCCGGCCCTTTGGGGCTAGCCTTTTTGCAAACCTTTGTATTTCCTAACTTCTTGAGTGCTTGACCAGGTGGGGTTCCGACTGGTGCTGCATACTCCGTATGGGCCTAACATACACGTGTACAGGTCTTAAAAACGTTTCCTTTTTAAAGGTATGGGAACGCTATTCTCGGTTTCCCCGGCGCCCGTAGCGCAGCGGTTTTTTGGGTTGATGTGTGCCCCCGGGATGTGCTGGGTGTTAGGTCCCCCCAAGGTTTTTCCCCCCTGAGTGAAGTCTGTAGTCTTTGTCCACCTAGCCTTACTCTGCTGCGGTCTTCTTTGCCCCCCCCCCAATCTTCATGCTTTGCTTTTGGGCTGGTTTGAATTCGAAACCCATTTTACGGCCACATGTCCGCCTGTCCAGGTCCTTTGCATCCGCCTCATCCTCGTCCATTTAATTTTTCTCATCAACTTCAGTCATCTGCGAACAGGGACACTTCAGAGTCTTTTCCCGTCCATCATGTCGTTCACATATATCAAAAATGCACTGGCCCAAAAAATGACCCTTTGGGACCCCGCCGAACAGGCGCCCACTGTGATACGTCTTCACGTACCCGACTCGTTGCTGCCTCCCTGTCAGGTATTCCCCTTTTCCATTGCAGTGCCCCTTTCCCTTTTACGTGTGCCCGTCCCCACTTCTGCATAATCTTTGTGGGGAAATGTGTCAAAGGGCCCTTTCCCGCAGTCAGGAAAAAGCAATCTACCCTTCCCTCTCTCTCGTGTCTTACTTCGTTCTTTTCATAAAACTCCTTAGGGTTTTTGGATACAAGATTTGCCTTCCAAGAACCCCTGCTGGTTTTATTTATAATCTTTTTCCTTTCCCGGGGTTCGACCCCCTCCCTCCCGATAATCTTCTCCATGATTTGCACACAATACATGTCAGAGACACAGGTCTGTTTTATGCCTCGTTTCGTTTCCTTTCTTAAATAGGGGGGTACATTACTGTCTTCCATTTTCAGGTGTTGCCCAGTTTTTTAAGGGATGTGTTTGAAGATTTTGGTTGAGGCCACGCATCTTGCTCCTCTCTAAGGACCCATGGGGAAAATGTTGTCCGGCCCATGGCCTTTGAGGTTCAAGGTCACTTAAGAGCTTCTTCACCCCCTCCCCAGTTGTTCGATGTCATCCAACCTTTTTTGGTATATT
Source organism: Cherax quadricarinatus (assembly GCF_026875155.1). Classification (NCBI taxonomy): domain Eukaryota; kingdom Metazoa; phylum Arthropoda; class Malacostraca; order Decapoda; family Parastacidae; genus Cherax; species Cherax quadricarinatus. Next base: position 5,011,470 of record NC_069463.1, on the reverse strand, counting down.
CCCTCTTGATGTTCCCTTCTGTGCTGTCCCTTTCCCAAGCCCTTCCTGCTCTCTGTAAAAACTTTCCTTAAAATTTTCCCGTTCAACTCCTCACATACCTCCTGATCATTTCTTTTGAGTTCTCCACCTTCTGTCCTTAATCTGATCTGTCCTTAAAACTGTGTTATGGGGTGTGTGTGTATATGTGTGTGTGTGTATGTATGTGTGTGTGTGTGTGATACTCAGATATGGTAAACATGAGGAAATTAAATCGTCATCAGAGTACAAAACAAATTTCGGCCACAAAATAGAGCGAAACACCAACGTCCAAAGAACCTGGGAGTGATCATGTCGGAGGATCTCGCCTTCAGGGGACCATAACATGTGTATCAATGCATTCTGTTTTTTCTTTTCTTTTACTAGAAAAATGACAGGAATGGATAATGAATAGAACCTTCAAAACTAGGGAGGCCAAGCCATGATGACCACTCTTCAGGGTCACTGTTCTTTTAAAATATTCTAGGCTGGAATATTGCTGCACACTTACAGCACCTTTTCAAGGCAGTAAAGTGAAATTGCCGACCTAGAAAATGTTACAGAGGAACTTTCACGGCGCGCATAACGGAGATAAAACACCTCAATTATTGGGAGGCGCTTGAGGTTCCTAAACCTGTATTCCCTGGAACGCCAGGAGGGAGAGATACTGATATATACACCTGGATAAATCCTAGAGGGAACTAGTTACCGAACTTGCACACGGGAAAATCACTCAATTCGATACAAGCTATAAGACTGGCAGGACGATGTCACCATCCCCCAATTGAAAAGCAGGGGTGTGTCACTAGCACGTTAAGAGACCATACAATAAGTGTCAGGGGCCCGAGGAACTGTTTCAACTGCCTCCCAGCAAACATAGGGGGATACAATCAGACCTGGCGTCTTCCAAGCTGGCACCAGGACAAGCACCTAAAGTCAGTTCCGGAATCAGCCGGGCTGTAGCTCGTATGTTGTTTGCGTTGCAAGCCAGCAGCAACAGCTGGTTGATCAGGCTCTGATCACCCCACCATGGAGGCTGGTCTCAGACCGGGCCCGGGGGCGTTGACCCCCCGGAACTCTCTACAGGTAAACTCCAGGTCCAGCTCTTCCTCGGATAAAGTTTTTGAGGGTCCCCTCCCACCCCCCACTTCCACCCGAAGATTTCCTGCTACATCTCCTCGGATCAAGTCTTTTTGAGGTTCTCCTCCACCACCCACTTCAACCCAAATATTCTGCTCCATCTCCTCGAATCAAGTTTTCTCGAATCAATGAATACAAAGATTTTTTCCCCCCACACCTCCCACACCCCCACCCGAAATTCCGCTCTACTTCCTTGGATCAAGTTTTTTCGATATCAATAATACAAAGACTCCATCACTTGGATCAAGTTTTTTGGAATTCCCCCATTCTGGAGGTAAGCATTCAAAATGGACTCCCACTTGATCCCAAATTCCCTGCTCCAATTCCTCGGATCAAGTTTTTCTCGATATCAATATTACAAAGACCTCCATCTCCTCGGATCACGTTTTTTTGGGATTCCCCCCTCTGGGGGTAAGCATTCAAAAAAACTCCCCCTATGGGGCTGGTACTTTCTTTACTACAAGTCTTAAACAAGTGTGAGTTCACCCACCCTGTGTTTACTCGGTGGACAGTGGACGTCACGTGAGGAACACACACACAGGCTCTGAATCTTGTCGACTTCCCCCTATGGTCAGTGACGTCATTTGATGACCACACACACACAGGCTGACGGCATCTTGTTGATTTCTCCCTATGTCAGTGAACGTCACGTTGATGACCACACACACACAGGCTGAATCTTCATCGAACTTCCCCCTATGTCAGTGACGTCACGTGATGTCCACACACACACAGGCTGAATCTTGTCGACTTCCCCCTATGTCAGTGGACGTCATGTGGATGACACACACACACAGGCTGAAATCTTGTCGACTTCCCCCTTTTTAAGTCAGGTGACGTCATGTGATGACCACACAACACACAGGCTGATCTTGTCGACTTCCCCCCTCTTCCCTTGTCAGTGACGTCACGTGTTGACCACACACACACAGGCATGGAATCTTGCGACTTCCCCCTATGTCAGTGACGTCATGTGAAGACCACACACACACAAGGCTTGGAATCTTGTCGACTTCCCCCTATGTCCAAGCGACGTCACGTGATGACCACACACACACAGGCTGAATCTTTGTCGACTTCCCCCTATGTCAGTGACGTCACGTGATGACCACACACACACAGCTGAATCTTGTCGACTTCCCCCTATGTCAGTGACGTCATGTGATGGACCACACAACACACAGGCGAAATCTTGTAGAATTCCCCCTATGTCAGTGACGTCACGTGATGACACACACACACAGGCTGAATCTTGTCGACTTCCCCTATGTCAGTGACGTCATGTGATGACCACCACACACAGGCTGAATTCTTGTCGATTTCCCCCTATGTCAGTGACGGCACGTTGATGACCACACCACACAGGCCTGAATCTGTCGACTTCCCCCTATGGGTCGTGAACCGTCACGTGATGACCACCACACTACAGGCTGATCTTTGTCGACTTCCCCCTATGTCAGTGACGTCACGTGATGACACAACACACACAGGCTGATCTTGTCGACTTCCCCTATGTCAGTGGACGTAAGTGATGACCAACACACACACAGGTGAATCTTGTCGACTTCCCTCCTAAGTCAGTGAGTCACGTGATGACCGCAACATACCCACAGGCTGAATCTTGTCGACCTTCCCCTATGTCAGTGACGTCACGTGATGACCGCACACACAGGCTGAATCTTGTTGACTTCCCCCTATGTCAGTGACGTACGTGATGACCCACACACACAGCTGATCTTGTCGAGCAGACAATAAAATTACAGGATGTAAAACTATACACAATATTTTCATTTATTTATTTATTATACAACCAATGCATTTCATATAAATTTTCTGGTAATACAAACAACAAATAATACCAAATTCATTGAAAAAAAGTTACAATTCATTAACTAAAATCAACATAGAGTAATTCTTGTTGTCTTGAAGAAATTTCTGTGCATTTTGTTCTGGATTCTTCTTCGTCGTCACCATCTCAGTATTTACACATTCATATACAACATAGGGGAAAAAATTTACACAATCTTCATCTTAACCCAGTATAACCAAATAATTCCCATTTTTTCGTTTAATACCCACAACAATCCCACAACTTCTTTACAAAATTTACAACACAAGGTCTAGACTTTTCCTCGTTTTAACTATTTCATCAGAAATAGTTGGCGAATCTTATCTGACCGATCTCAGATAACATCTCAGGTCACACGGATCTCAGATACATCTCAGTCACGAAGCTCAGATAACATCTAGGTCACCATCTCAGATAACATCTCAGGATCACGATCTCAGATAACATCTCAGGTCACAATCTCAGATAACATCTAAGGTCACGATCTCAGATAACATCTCAGGTTCACATTCAGATAAACTCTCAGGTCACGATCTCAGATAACATATAGGGTCTCGATCTCAGATAAATCTAGGTCACGATGTCAGTAAACATCTCAGGTCCACGATCTCAGTGATACATTCAGGTCACGATCTCAGATAACATCTCAGGTCACGATGTCAGATAACATCTCAGGTCACCCGATCTCAGATTAAACATCTCAGTCTCGATGTCAGATAACATCTCAGGTTCACGATGTCCAGATAACATCTCATGTCACGATCTCAGATAACATCTCAGGTCACGATGTCAGATAAATCTCAGGGTCACGATCTCAGATAACATCTCAGGTCACGATGTCAGATACACATCTCAGGTCACGGATGTCAGTAACATATCAGGACACGATCTCAGATAAAAATTCAGGTACAACTCAGATAACATCTCAGGGTTCACGATCTCGATCACATCTCAGTTCCGATTCTTTGATAAATTCTCAGGTCACGGATCTCAGTAACATCTAGGTCACGATCTCACGATAACATCTCAGGTCACGATCTCAGATAACATCTCAGGTCACCGATGTCAGATAACATCTCAGGTCACTCCCCAGGAAGTAACCTTCTCTTTTCTTACCCCTTCTCCCACCAACATCTCACAATTTTCCATTCTTAACCACATTTTTCTGTTTTAACTATTTCATCAGAAAAAGTCACCAACAACACTTACAATTAACATTTTCAAGAAATTCACTAGACACAATTTTAACATATTACCAAGTTAATACGCCACCACCACACACACACACACACACACACACACACACACACACACACACACACAACACACACACCACACACATCACACTACACACACACACACACACACACACACACCACACACACACACCCACACACACACACCAAACACATAACACCACACACACACACACACACACACACACCACACACACACACCACCACACACACACACACACACAACACACACACACAACACACACCACCACACACAAACACACACACACACACACACACACAACACACACACACAACACACAAACACACACAAACACACACCACCACACACACACACCACACACCACTTTTCTCAATATCTCTTACAGAAATATTCTCCTTCGACAATCATTCTCATCTCATAACAGAAACAACCCCCCAGATTACTTCGAACCATCTCATAAATATTGAATACTCACAAAAAAATACTTCGAACATTTCCAAACAACACCGAAACACTTCCAAAATATCATTTTGAATTTTCCCAAATTAAGATTTGACTCTCTAATTTATCTACACTTACATTATTTCATTAAATTACCAACTCACTACCCAAAACTCCTCCCTCAGTCTCAGACTTCACAACATTACACAAAAACTAACTCAACACTTTTACTTTGAACAAACACAAAAAACACATCAATACCTTTTCAGATACTCCAAAACATCATTCGAAACCACAGCCAAATCACACTGAAAAACTCCCAGAAAACCTTCATAAGTACTCTTACACATCATTTGAACACCTTCAAAAAACACATCTTTGAATAGCCTCAAAACACCATTTGAGAGTACTCCCAAATACACACTGATACTACTAAAACACCACTAAAATACACTCAAAAACACCACCAAAACACCATAAACTAAGATCAACATCACAGACTAACACCCATTTTTCACCACCCAAATCCCCTCAAATCACTTATAACCAGACGATGACCTATTTCTACGAGTACACTCTCCTCAAATAAGTATAAATGACCGCTAAAAACTGAACACAAACCAAACACAACCATGATCACTTACAACAGAATCATCTCTTTTTCGGTATCTCTAGTTCGACAACAACACCCACATCCCACTCACCCACATACCAACATCACCCACACCCCACAAACACCCACAAACAACAAACCCACAAACTTATAACCACTTTTCAGCATCTCTAGCTCGGACAGCAACACCCCACCCACAACACCCACACCCACAACACCCACAACCACAAACACCCACAACCAAGCACCCACAAACAACAACACCCACTTATAACATCTTTTCGGTATCTCTAGTTCGACAAATACACCCACAACACACACACCCACAACACCAACACCCCACAACCCCACAAACACCCACAACCCACAAAACCCACAACCCACAACACCCACAACCAACAACCCACTTATAACAACTTTTTCGGTATCTCTAGTTCCGACACGCAACACCCACAACCCACAACACCCACAACCCAAAACACCCACAACCCACAACACCCACACCCCAACAACACCCCTCTAACCCAAAACACCCACAACAACAACCCCACTTATAACATTCTTTTTCGTATCTCTAGTTCGACAAACAATACCCACAACCCTCATCACTTACCAATTTATCACAATTTTTCCTCTTTCGATACAAAATTTTCCCCGTCTTTTTATTGAATCTTAAAATGTATACACATTCCTCCCTACATTACTAAAATTCTAATAAAATCCTCTCATACCCATCTCCTTGTATCCACATAAATTAATATTATACTCCAACAACTAATCATCTCACTACCCAAAACAACCATTCACCTCGATTTCAGTAATATGAACAAAATGTTTGGGATAAACACTTAGAAATTTCCAAATTACGTTGGGAGCACATTCCCCCCCCCAAAAATATATTGGAACACTTCAAATTAATTAGAGTTACTCCAGAATTAATTTGAACGGACTCCATTTTTGGATATTTCCAAAATTACTGTTTGGAAACTTTATCATTAAAAATCGAAACAGTATTTTCTTTTGGTAAAACACACTCAATGGTAGAAATATTTACTCGATTTCCAGTTAGAACACAATCGTCGCTCTGAGAGACTCCTTGGCTTAAATGTTACCCCAAAGTATTGTGTCATGATTTTTGTACCAACCCCCTTCGGCGATAATCTCCTTTGAACACTTGTGTCAACACAGGACGAGAGACGCCTATGAAATAGTGTTCCACAACCCAAGAGTAGAAAAATTACATACTCATTACGTTTCTCCATAACACACCTGTGTATAATATGAATAAAGAGATATACATTTTATTCTACCTCAATACTTTTTCATGGTAGGGTTTGAATGATTTAAAATTCATCATGTCTTAAAATTTTTTATTAAAAACATTTTCTTTTTTAATGGTTCATAACAATTATTAATGTCGGTGTATGTAACACACCGCTCTAAATATCATAAATCCTCCTCTAGGTCTTTTTTATCTTCCAACATCCGTCGCATCAGTACCTGTAAAGGTTAAATATTTTTTTTTTTATTTCATTAGCATATAATGGGGAGAATTTTGCATCATCACCTGCAAAAGAATTTAAACCAAACTTAAAAGTTATATATTTTTTTTTTTTCACTATCCCAAACATATGCCTCTCAGTGTTACATCAGTATTTCTTCTTGCTAACTTAAAATATCTTCCCATTATTAACTAAAGACATATTCCTAATGTGTTACCTTATTAACTTAAAAAGCGTGTTGTTAACTTAAATGAAGTATCATATATGGCAGAAAATGATTCTTGGATGTTTCTGGGAGAGAGAGGAGAAGACCCGAAATGGTAAGTAACACATTTCACGAAGAGGTAAATTTAATTCAAATATATTTCTCTCTTTAGTTATAATTTACTTCCATAATAATAATTTAATGAATTAAACCCTGATACTCAAGGTAAATAATTTTTGCCTTCCTTATAACTTAACTGACACATTAGGTTCAATGTTTTTAATATATTGATAAATAATTTTGTAAATTACTCACTTGTGCTTTATAGTAAATCAGTTTACAGTTAAGTTTTTCACTGATTTCATCATTGCTTAGTTAATCTTAAGTTAATTTTAAGCCAGCCCGTAATGCTATGCATAGTATAAGTGGCTTTGGCATGCTGCTCTTATCTGTATTTTTTTTGTACCTCTGTAAGTGTGCTCAAATTATAAATAAATAAATAAATAAATAAGTATATAAATCTGTGAAAAGTTCTCTCCAAATTAATTTCCACTTCTTTGTGTTGTACCATCTATGTAAAATACACAGATTATACTGTCTATTAAATATTTGACTTGACAAAAGTTTTCAGATATATTGTTCTTCCAAAATATAATATACCAGATCATCACTCCACTCCGTTACATTCATCAATGAATTTATACGATCAGTTCATTTTCTAACCAATTTTTAACTCGTTGAAAATTTCTTTTCACTCAATGATTCAGCATCTTTCCTTAAAGAGTTGATTGACAGTGTTGCCAAAATTCCAACCAAGGAAGATCTTTCACAGTTTTCACAAATAACAATGAAATCGCAAGTTTCCCCATATTAGATGCATCCATGTGGTTCCCTGACAATGTCTGGGGGTGATTACACGACTCTCCCATACAATAAAGAGTGTGCTAAATTGTTTTAAATGAAAATTTCATTAAATTACCTAAACTAGGATCAGCATTTCAAAATCCATTTTCGTTAATTAATTTTTTTGAGGCTTTGGTATATAAAAGTTGAAGATAAATGGGGACTACTCCACTTCACATTCTCGTAACAATAAATTTTCCAATATTTCTTCACTCCATCGATTGAGTCATTTCTCGTACCATCAGCTACAATCTCTTCTTTTGATGAGAACATATTCCGTATAATCTCTTCTTTTTGATGGGTTCGACACTTCTTATTGTATATAACATTTCTATAAACATCACATAGGTATGTTTTGTCGCAACCAACCTCCATATTTCTTCTTTTTGCTCAAGTGATTCCTTACCATTTCACTCCAAATATTTATACCAAAATTTCATCGTTGTCGTCATCGAATATAATATTTTTTGTATTTAATAATACAAAATACACATTAAAGGGGATTTTTCAAAGCATATATATATTATCCATCGTATATTTCAATTAATATGTTTAGCCAATGTTAAACTTTCTTATTTTTCAGTTAGTTTAGTTTAATATCTTTATTATGCACCCCATACCATCCTGTAGGGCGGTTAAGTCAAAAGATTACAGAGGTACATTTAATTGGTCCAGTTATGGACCCAAAGTTTTGATGGCTGAGCAGTTACAGAGGTTAATGAATTACAATTTACAAAAGGAAATGAACTCAAATTTACAAAGGTAATGAACTCCAGGTAGGTCTAGTTCACAATCATGACAAGTTACCAAAGGTATTACAGATTACAGAGGTACATAATGGTCCAGGGACTGAGCCCCAAAGTTTTGATGCTGAACTAGGTATACAAAGGTAATGAAAACTCACAAGTTACAAAGGTAATGAATACTGTAAGACACACTTGCTGAGGTGGCAAGAGTGAGCTCACTCCGCCAGAGCAAAGTTGCTAGTTATGGCGGGGATTCAACCAAGGGAGATGGACTGGGAAAACCTGGAGCCACATGGGCGGGTTCCCGAAACATGGAGAGCCATGGACGTTGGACGTTGGTGCTGAAAAACCTCATGCACCAACATGTTAAGGGCACTAAGAGTGAGAGAGGAGGATGAAACCAGCAAGATTGGGACCTTGTGTTTTTCCACCTGGGCAGCTCAGATATTGAGGACATCAAAGTAATGAGAGTCCTAGGAAGCTAGCGACACGTGGTTCTGTGCTTGATACATGTAGAGCTGCAAGTGGAGAGAATAACAGGAGTTGAATGGGGAAAGCCTGACTATTAAAAGAGGGGGGACTACATAGGGTTGAAGAACTTCCTGCGGTGGAGGTCCCAGTGGGACAGAGAACTGGCAGGAAAGCCAGTAAATGAAATGATGGAATATGTACAACAAAATGAAAGGCGGCAGTTGAAAGGTTATTTCCCAAGGGCAACAGTAACAACGGAAAAGACCCAGAACGAGCCCCTGGTTCACCGGACGGTGTAAGGAGACAAAAACAAAATGCAATAGAAAATGGAAGAAAGTACAGAAGGCAGAGAACACACGAAAATAGGGAGATTCGTCGCAGAGCCAGGAATGAGTACGCCTCGAGAATCAAGACTGGACACGAAACTGCTGTTATAGTCCACATCAGGAGGAAGACAACAGTCAAAGACCAGTGATAGATTAAGGACAGAAGGTGGAGAGAACTCACAAGAATGATCAGGAGGTATGTGAGGAGCTGAACAGGAGATTTAAGGAAGTTTTTTACTGTAGGACCAGGAAGGGCTGTGGGAAGACAGCACAGAAGGGAACATCAAGAGGGGCATATACCAACAGTGTTGGATGACATACGAAAAACTGAGGAGGAGGTTGAAATGCTCTCTTAAGGGGACCTTGACACCTCAAAAGGCCATGGGAACGGAACAACATCTCCCATGGGTCCTTAGAGAAGGAGCAGAGATTGCTATCGTGCGTGCTCTAACCACAATCTTGAACACATCCCTTGTAAAACTGGGCAATACCTAGAAAGGAAATGGCGAAGACAGCTAATGTAGTCCCATATTTAAGAAAGGATACAGAAACGAGGCACTCTAAACTACTGGCCTGTATGTCCCTGACATGTTTGTGTGCAAAGTCATGTGAGAAGATTATAGGAGGAGAGTGGTCGAACACTGGAAAAGGAACAAGATATAAATGAAACCAGCTGGGGTTCATGGGAAGGCAAATTTTGTATCACAAACGTCCTGGAGTTTTATGACAACTGGTAACAGAAGTAAGACACGAGAGAGAGCGGGGTGGGTAGATTTTGCGATTTTCCTAGACATGCAGGAAGGCCTTTGACACGTTCCCCACAAGAGATTAGTGTCAGAAGCTGGAGGATCAGGGCGCACGTATAAGGGAGGACACTCGCAATGGATAAGGGAATACCTGACAGGAAGGCAGCAACGAGTCATGGTACGTGAAGAGGATCAGACAGTGGGCGCAAGGTTACGAGCGGAGGTCCCACAGGGGAGTCAGTTCTAGGACAGTGTATTTTTGATATATGTTAGTTGAACGACATGTGGAAGGAAATAGACTCGAACGTGTCCTGTTCGCAGATGATGTGAAGTTGATGAGAGAATTAAATCGGACGAGGATGACATGGCAGGACTGCAAAGAGACTGGAGAGGCTGGACATGTGGTCCAGCAACTGGGCTTCTCGAATTCAATCCCAGCCAAATGCAAAAGTCATGAAGATTGGGGCAGGGCAAAGAAGACCGCAGACAGAGTATAGGCTAGGTGGACAAAGACTACAGACTTCACTCAGGGAGAAAGACCTTGGGGTGACCATAACACTGAGCACATCACCGGAGGCCACACATCAACCCAAATAACCGGCTGCAGCTAAGGGCGCCTGGCAAAACCTGAGAATAGCGTTCCGTATACCTTTAATAAGGAATCGTTCAAGACACTGTACACTGTGTATGTTTGGCCCATTACTGGAGGTATGCAGACCGTTCTGGAACCCACACTGGTCAAGCACGTCAAGAGTTAGGAGAAGTACAAAGTTTGCAACAAGGAGTCCCAGAGCTCAAGGGAATGTCGTACGAGAAAGGTTAAGGGAAATCGGATACGACACTGGAGGACAGAAGGGTCAGGGGGAGACATGAAAACGACATACAAGATACTGCGGGAATAGACAAGGTGGACAGAGTAGGAGTTCCAGAAGGGGCACAGGGACAAGGGGTCACAACTGAAGTGGAAGACTCAGGACGAGTCACAGGGACGTTAGGAAGTATTTCTTCAGTCATAGGAGTTGTTAGCAAGATGAATTGCCTAGCAAGTGAATAGTGAAGTAGTGGAGGAAGGAACCATGCATAGTTTTAGAGAAGGGTACGACAAAGCTCAGGAAGCAGAGAGGAGAGAGGGAACCAGTAGTAGCGATCAGTGAAGAGGCGGGGCCAGGAGCGAGTATCGAGCCCCTGCAACACAATTAGGTGAGTACAATTTAGATGTGAGTACACTCACTTACACACTCACACACACCACACACACACATACACAACACACACACACACACACACACACACCAACCACACACATACACAACACAGACACACACACACACACACCACACCACACACAACACACCCACACACCACACAACACACCCCCCACACACACACACACACACACACACACACACACACACCACACACACACACACACACATACACACACACAAACACACACACCACACACACACACACACACACAATACACATACCACAACATATACACACACACACACACACACACACACACCACACATACACTCACACACACACACACACACCACACATACACACATACACTCACACACTCACACACACACAACACACACCACACACACACCACACACAACACACACACTCACACCACACACACACACACACACACACACACACACACATACATACACACACACACACACACCACACATTTACACACACACACCCACACACGCGCACACACACACACACACATACACACACACACACACAATACACACACACACACACAAACAACACACACACACACACACACACACACATACACACAACAACACACACTACACACAACACCACACACACCACCACACGGGGCCAGGAGCTCGGACTCGACCCCGCAACCTCAACTAAGATGAGTACACACACAGGAAGTTAGACACGAGAGAGAGGGGTTGGTTGATTGCATCTTTTGGACTGCAAGAAGGCCTTTGACACAGTTCCTCACAAGAGAAATAGTGCAGAAGCTAGAGCATCAGGCGCATATAACAGGAAGGGCACTCAATGGCTCAGAGAATACCTGACAGGGAGGCAACAACGAGTCAAGGTACGTAATGATGTATCACTGTGGGCACCTGTGACGAGCGGGGTCCCAAGGGGTTCGGTCTAGGACCAGTGCCTTATTTTTATTATTATGTGAACGACATGATGGAAGGGTTAGATCAGAAAGTTGTTCCTGTTATGCAGATGATGTGAAGTTAATGAGGAGAATTAAATCTGATGTGGACAGGCAGGATTCATAGAGACCTGGACAGATGGACACCTGGTTCCAGCAAATGGCTTCGCGAATTTAATTCTGCCAAATGCAAGTCATGAAGATAGGGGGAAGGGCACAGAGACCACAGACAGAGTCATAGGCTAGGTGGACCAAGACTGCAAACCTCAATTCAGGAGAAAGATCTTGGGGTGAGTATAACACGAGCATGTCTCCGGAAGCACACATCAATCAGATACTGCTGCTAGCTATGGGCGCCTGGCAAACCTGAGAACAAGGCATTCCGATACCCAAGTAAGGATGTTCAAGACACTTTACACCGTGTATGTCAGGCCCATACTGGAGTTATGCAGAACCTGTTTAGAACCCGCACTTGATTAAAGCACGTCAAGAAACTAGAGAAAGTACAAAGGTTTGCGACAAGGTTAGTCCAGAGCTAAGTGGTATGTCCTATGGGAAGAAAGATTAAGGAAATCGGCCTGACGACACTGGAGGACAGGAGGGTAGGGGAGGACATGATAACGAATATAAAATAATGCGTGGAATAGACAAGAGGTGGACAAAGACAGGATGTTCCAGGGAGGGGACAACGAAACAATGAGGCCACAAGTGGAAGTTGAAGACACAAATGTGTCAGTGAGATTTTTGAAGGATTTCTTCGTCTGTGAGGTGGAAGGACAGGGTTTTGCCTTGTAAAATGACGGAGTGGTGGATGGTTCCATACACAGTTTTAAGACGAGGTTTGATAAAGCTCATGGAGCGGGGAGAGAGAGGGCCCAGTAGCAACCGGTGAAGAGGGCGGGGCAGGAGCTAAAGACTCGACCCCTGCAACCACAAATGGTGAGTACAAATAGGTGGAGTACAACCACACACACACACTCACAAACACACACCAAACAATACATACACCACACACCCACACACACCACACATTTACACAACAGAGGGGAATGACACAGGGAATTGACAAGGTGGACAAGGACAGGATGTTCCAGAGTTTGGACACATGCAAACATGGGGACACAGTTGGAAGCTTAAAGACACAGATGAATTTTAAATTTTTTGTCAACAGGGATGTTAGGAAGTATTTCTTCAGCCACAGAGTAGTCAGTAAGTGGAATTAGTTTGGGAAGCGATGTAGTGGAGGCAGGATCCATACATAGCTTTAAGCAGAGGTATGATAAAGCTCACGGCTCGGGGGAGGAAGAGAGGACCTTGAGTTGTAGCGATCCAGTGAAGAGGCGGGGCATGAGCTCGGACTCGACACCCGCAACCTCAACTAGGTGAGTTAACATACACACACAACACACATACACACCACTACACACACACAAACACCACACCACACACACACGCATTATTTAAGCTAGCAAAGTCAGGGTATTTCTCCAGAATGGTCTGTAATATACCACTTAGCCATTTCTTGAACACTTTGAGTGAGTTGTTTCTAAATTCATTAATTGATCACACTCCAGTACATAATGACGCAGGGTGTGGACAATAGTCCATTGGCAAAAAAAAGGTTTACATTCGTTTGGTTCTACATCTGAGTGGTGGTGAGATTTAACCTGCCCAAAGATACTTGTAACACAGCCGGGAGCCGGGCGTAGTGACATCCAAGAGTCTGCTTTTTTGGTTGGATGCACCATAGACATGTGGCTCCTCCTGCATGATAGAATGATGATAGATGGACTCACTGGTGTCAATCTCCTGAGCCTTTAAGTCCACTAAATTCAGCTGAAGTTCTTTTCCTATTATTGTTCTCAAACCTACTTACCTGACAAGCCAAGATTGTAATCTACCTCCCTCTTTGAAAGCATACAGCTTAGCCAATTTATCAGTTCTATATGCTCTGAAGACCAATGTGAGATGGAATCCACAGGCATGTGCACTCTGACTCAACTGTCCACCAGTAAGAAGAATATTCAGTCATATTTTTTTTTTGGCAAACACTTACTACTCGCTTGTGACGTCATGATCCACCAAACAGGGATGTGACATCTTCCCATTATTAACTTAAAAACATTAATCATACTGTGCCCTCTTATTAACTTAAATGAAACTGAAAATGCTTCCACGTCACGATACTCATTGCTCAAATTATCCAAATTATTTTCTTACCTTTTTAATTGTCTGTCGTGCATTTCCAGTAGTACCATCGGTATAGATAACAAGTTCATAATACCGTGAAGATAGTTATGATTACACTCTACAGGATTAAACAAACGCATTACTAATTCAATTCATTTGCTAGAAATCAACACAGTTGGTGAAGTTCTTATGGGGGTTTTGTTTCATCTTCATCCACGATACAACTTTTTCTTGCTAAGATCACATTCGGATAATATTTAACATATTACAGGTTTATATTCATTATTCATTCCACTTAAGATTCTTCACCTCATCAAGAGATCAACATAATAATTTAAACTCTCCCCATCCTTGGATATGACACTAAAACTCGTGGGTGGTTAATTAATATATTGCCATGGCGATGCACGTAGTGTTTTCACGGAACAAATTTCTCTACATATATTGTTTAAAACTTAATAACTCTACATCCCTCGTGGTGACAAAGAGTATAAGAAGACCACATCTGTATTTGAGTTGAAATAGTGTATGTGTGTGTGTGTGTGTGTCGTGTGTGTGTGTGTGTGTGTGTGTGTGTGTGTGTGTGTGTTGGTGTGTGTTTGTCTTGTTGTGTGTGTGTGTGTGTGTGTGTGTGTGTGTGTGTGTGTGTGTGTGTGTGTGTGTGTGTGTGTGTGTGGTGTGTGTTTGTGTCGTGTGTGTGTTGTGTGTGATGTGGTGTGGTGTGTGAATGTGTGCATGTGTGTGTGTATGTGTGTGTGTTAGACGTGTGTTGTGTGTTGTGGCATGTGCGTATGTGTGTGTGTTTGTACTCACTAATTGTGGTTGCAGGGGTCGAGGACCTCAGCTCCTTGGCCCGCTCTTCACTGATCGCTATGGATCCTCTCTCTCTCTGCTTCTGAGCTTTGTCATACCTCTTCTTTAAAAACGATTGTATGGTTCTGCCTCACTACTTCATTGCTAGGCTATTCCACTTGCTGAAATCTTTGACTAAAGAAATACTTCCTAACGTCCAGTGACTCGTTGAGTTCTTCAGCTTCCAGTTGTGGACCTTGTCTGTGTCCCCTCTCGGAACATCGTATCTCTGTCCACTTGTCTATTCCCGGCAGTATCTTGTATGTCGTTATCATGTCTCCCTGCCCTTCTGTCCTCCAGTGTCGGTCAGTCCGATTTCCCTTAACCTTTCCTCGATACGACATTCCCTTGAGATTGTCAAAGGGACTAGCCTTGTTGCAAACCTTTGTACTTTCTTACTTCTGACGTGCTTGACAGGTGTGGGTTCCAGACTGGTGCTGCATACTCAGTATGGGCCTTAACATACACAGTGTACAGTGTCTTGAACGATTCCTTTATTAAGGTATCGGAACGCTATTCTCAGGTTGCCAGGAGCCCGTATGCTGCAGGGTTATTTGGTTGATGTGTGCTCCGGTGATGTGCTCGGTGTTATGGTCACCCCAGGTCTTTCTCCCTGAGTGAAGTCTGTAGTCTTTGTCCACCTAGCCTATACTTGGCTGCGGTCTTCTTTGCCCTCCCCAAATCTTCATTGACTTTGCATTTTGGCTGGATTGAATTCGAGAAGCTCCTGTTATGGACCACATGTCCCGCCTGTCCAGGTCTCTTTGCAAGTCTGCCTCATCCTCGTCGATTTAATTCTTCTCATCAGAACTTCACGTCATCTGCGAACAGGGGACACTTCAGAGTCTATTCCGTCCATCATGGTCGTTCACATATATCAAAATAGCACTGGTCCTAGAATGACCCTGTGGGGACCCCCGCTCGTAACAGGCGCCCACTGTGAACGTCTTCACGGACCATGACTCGTTGCTGCCTCCCTGTCGGTATTCCTTATACATTGCAGTGCCCTTCCTTTTACGTGTGCCTGATCCTCCAGCTTCTTGCACTAATCTCTTGTGGGGAACTGTGTCAAAGGCCTACCTGCCCCACAGTCTAGGAAAAACGCTATCTACCCATCCCTCTCTCTCGTGTCTACTTCTGTTACCTTGTCATAAAACTCCATTAGGTTTGTGATACAAGATTTGCCTTCCATGAACCCAAATACTCAGATATGGTAAACATGAGGAAATTAAATCGTCATCAGAGTACAAAACAAATTTCGGCCACAAAATAGAGCGAAACACCAACGTCCAAAGAACCTGGGAGTGATCATGTCGGAGGATCTCGCCTTCAGGGGACCATAACATGTGTATCAATGCATTCTGTTTTTTCTTTTCTTTTACTAGAAAAATGACAGGAATGGATAATGAATAGAACCTTCAAAACTAGGGAGGCCAAGCCATGATGACCACTCTTCAGGGTCACTGTTCTTTTAAAATATTCTAGGCTGGAATATTGCTGCACACTTACAGCACCTTTTCAAGGCAGTAAAGTGAAATTGCCGACCTAGAAAATGTTACAGAGGAACTTTCACGGCGCGCATAACGGAGATAAAACACCTCAATTATTGGGAGGCGCTTGAGGTTCCTAAACCTGTATTCCCTGGAACGCCAGGAGGGAGAGATACTGATATATACACCTGGATAAATCCTAGAGGGAACTAGTTACCGAACTTGCACACGGGAAAATCACTCAATTCGATACAAGCTATAAGACTGGCAGGACGATGTCACCATCCCCCAATTGAAAAGCAGGGGTGTGTCACTAGCACGTTAAGAGACCATACAATAAGTGTCAGGGGCCCGAGGAACTGTTTCAACTGCCTCCCAGCAAACATAGGGGGATACAATCAGACCTGGCGTCTTCCAAGCTGGCACCAGGACAAGCACCTAAAGTCAGTTCCGGAATCAGCCGGGCTGTAGCTCGTATGTTGTTTGCGTTGCAAGCCAGCAGCAACAGCTGGTTGATCAGGCTCTGATCACCCCACCATGGAGGCTGGTCTCAGACCGGGCCCGGGGGCGTTGACCCCCCGGAACTCTCTACAGGTAAACTCCAGGTCCAGCTCTTCCTCGGATAAAGTTTTTGAGGGTCCCCTCCCACCCCCCACTTCCACCCGAAGATTTCCTGCTACATCTCCTCGGATCAAGTCTTTTTGAGGTTCTCCTCCACCACCCACTTCAACCCAAATATTCTGCTCCATCTCCTCGAATCAAGTTTTCTCGAATCAATGAATACAAAGATTTTTTCCCCCCACACCTCCCACACCCCCACCCGAAATTCCGCTCTACTTCCTTGGATCAAGTTTTTTCGATATCAATAATACAAAGACTCCATCACTTGGATCAAGTTTTTTGGAATTCCCCCATTCTGGAGGTAAGCATTCAAAATGGACTCCCACTTGATCCCAAATTCCCTGCTCCAATTCCTCGGATCAAGTTTTTCTCGATATCAATATTACAAAGACCTCCATCTCCTCGGATCACGTTTTTTTGGGATTCCCCCCTCTGGGGGTAAGCATTCAAAAAAACTCCCCCTATGGGGCTGGTACTTTCTTTACTACAAGTCTTAAACAAGTGTGAGTTCACCCACCCTGTGTTTACTCGGTGGACAGTGGACGTCACGTGAGGAACACACACACAGGCTCTGAATCTTGTCGACTTCCCCCTATGGTCAGTGACGTCATTTGATGACCACACACACACAGGCTGACGGCATCTTGTTGATTTCTCCCTATGTCAGTGAACGTCACGTTGATGACCACACACACACAGGCTGAATCTTCATCGAACTTCCCCCTATGTCAGTGACGTCACGTGATGTCCACACACACACAGGCTGAATCTTGTCGACTTCCCCCTATGTCAGTGGACGTCATGTGGATGACACACACACACAGGCTGAAATCTTGTCGACTTCCCCCTTTTTAAGTCAGGTGACGTCATGTGATGACCACACAACACACAGGCTGATCTTGTCGACTTCCCCCCTCTTCCCTTGTCAGTGACGTCACGTGTTGACCACACACACACAGGCATGGAATCTTGCGACTTCCCCCTATGTCAGTGACGTCATGTGAAGACCACACACACACAAGGCTTGGAATCTTGTCGACTTCCCCCTATGTCCAAGCGACGTCACGTGATGACCACACACACACAGGCTGAATCTTTGTCGACTTCCCCCTATGTCAGTGACGTCACGTGATGACCACACACACACAGCTGAATCTTGTCGACTTCCCCCTATGTCAGTGACGTCATGTGATGGACCACACAACACACAGGCGAAATCTTGTAGAATTCCCCCTATGTCAGTGACGTCACGTGATGACACACACACACAGGCTGAATCTTGTCGACTTCCCCTATGTCAGTGACGTCATGTGATGACCACCACACACAGGCTGAATTCTTGTCGATTTCCCCCTATGTCAGTGACGGCACGTTGATGACCACACCACACAGGCCTGAATCTGTCGACTTCCCCCTATGGGTCGTGAACCGTCACGTGATGACCACCACACTACAGGCTGATCTTTGTCGACTTCCCCCTATGTCAGTGACGTCACGTGATGACACAACACACACAGGCTGATCTTGTCGACTTCCCCTATGTCAGTGGACGTAAGTGATGACCAACACACACACAGGTGAATCTTGTCGACTTCCCTCCTAAGTCAGTGAGTCACGTGATGACCGCAACATACCCACAGGCTGAATCTTGTCGACCTTCCCCTATGTCAGTGACGTCACGTGATGACCGCACACACAGGCTGAATCTTGTTGACTTCCCCCTATGTCAGTGACGTACGTGATGACCCACACACACAGCTGATCTTGTCGAGCAGA
Source organism: Cherax quadricarinatus (assembly GCF_026875155.1). Taxonomy (NCBI): domain Eukaryota; kingdom Metazoa; phylum Arthropoda; class Malacostraca; order Decapoda; family Parastacidae; genus Cherax; species Cherax quadricarinatus. Next base: position 4,992,178 of record NC_069463.1, on the reverse strand, counting down.
CAATAAAATTACAGGATGTAAAACTATACACAATATTTTCATTTATTTATTTATTATACAACCAATGCATTTCATATAAATTTTCTGGTAATACAAACAACAAATAATACCAAATTCATTGAAAAAAAGTTACAATTCATTAACTAAAATCAACATAGAGTAATTCTTGTTGTCTTGAAGAAATTTCTGTGCATTTTGTTCTGGATTCTTCTTCGTCGTCACCATCTCAGTATTTACACATTCATATACAACATAGGGGAAAAAATTTACACAATCTTCATCTTAACCCAGTATAACCAAATAATTCCCATTTTTTCGTTTAATACCCACAACAATCCCACAACTTCTTTACAAAATTTACAACACAAGGTCTAGACTTTTCCTCGTTTTAACTATTTCATCAGAAATAGTTGGCGAATCTTATCTGACCGATCTCAGATAACATCTCAGGTCACACGGATCTCAGATACATCTCAGTCACGAAGCTCAGATAACATCTAGGTCACCATCTCAGATAACATCTCAGGATCACGATCTCAGATAACATCTCAGGTCACAATCTCAGATAACATCTAAGGTCACGATCTCAGATAACATCTCAGGTTCACATTCAGATAAACTCTCAGGTCACGATCTCAGATAACATATAGGGTCTCGATCTCAGATAAATCTAGGTCACGATGTCAGTAAACATCTCAGGTCCACGATCTCAGTGATACATTCAGGTCACGATCTCAGATAACATCTCAGGTCACGATGTCAGATAACATCTCAGGTCACCCGATCTCAGATTAAACATCTCAGTCTCGATGTCAGATAACATCTCAGGTTCACGATGTCCAGATAACATCTCATGTCACGATCTCAGATAACATCTCAGGTCACGATGTCAGATAAATCTCAGGGTCACGATCTCAGATAACATCTCAGGTCACGATGTCAGATACACATCTCAGGTCACGGATGTCAGTAACATATCAGGACACGATCTCAGATAAAAATTCAGGTACAACTCAGATAACATCTCAGGGTTCACGATCTCGATCACATCTCAGTTCCGATTCTTTGATAAATTCTCAGGTCACGGATCTCAGTAACATCTAGGTCACGATCTCACGATAACATCTCAGGTCACGATCTCAGATAACATCTCAGGTCACCGATGTCAGATAACATCTCAGGTCACTCCCCAGGAAGTAACCTTCTCTTTTCTTACCCCTTCTCCCACCAACATCTCACAATTTTCCATTCTTAACCACATTTTTCTGTTTTAACTATTTCATCAGAAAAAGTCACCAACAACACTTACAATTAACATTTTCAAGAAATTCACTAGACACAATTTTAACATATTACCAAGTTAATACGCCACCACCACACACACACACACACACACACACACACACACACACACACACACACAACACACACACCACACACATCACACTACACACACACACACACACACACACACACCACACACACACACCCACACACACACACCAAACACATAACACCACACACACACACACACACACACACACCACACACACACACCACCACACACACACACACACACAACACACACACACAACACACACCACCACACACAAACACACACACACACACACACACACAACACACACACACAACACACAAACACACACAAACACACACCACCACACACACACACCACACACCACTTTTCTCAATATCTCTTACAGAAATATTCTCCTTCGACAATCATTCTCATCTCATAACAGAAACAACCCCCCAGATTACTTCGAACCATCTCATAAATATTGAATACTCACAAAAAAATACTTCGAACATTTCCAAACAACACCGAAACACTTCCAAAATATCATTTTGAATTTTCCCAAATTAAGATTTGACTCTCTAATTTATCTACACTTACATTATTTCATTAAATTACCAACTCACTACCCAAAACTCCTCCCTCAGTCTCAGACTTCACAACATTACACAAAAACTAACTCAACACTTTTACTTTGAACAAACACAAAAAACACATCAATACCTTTTCAGATACTCCAAAACATCATTCGAAACCACAGCCAAATCACACTGAAAAACTCCCAGAAAACCTTCATAAGTACTCTTACACATCATTTGAACACCTTCAAAAAACACATCTTTGAATAGCCTCAAAACACCATTTGAGAGTACTCCCAAATACACACTGATACTACTAAAACACCACTAAAATACACTCAAAAACACCACCAAAACACCATAAACTAAGATCAACATCACAGACTAACACCCATTTTTCACCACCCAAATCCCCTCAAATCACTTATAACCAGACGATGACCTATTTCTACGAGTACACTCTCCTCAAATAAGTATAAATGACCGCTAAAAACTGAACACAAACCAAACACAACCATGATCACTTACAACAGAATCATCTCTTTTTCGGTATCTCTAGTTCGACAACAACACCCACATCCCACTCACCCACATACCAACATCACCCACACCCCACAAACACCCACAAACAACAAACCCACAAACTTATAACCACTTTTCAGCATCTCTAGCTCGGACAGCAACACCCCACCCACAACACCCACACCCACAACACCCACAACCACAAACACCCACAACCAAGCACCCACAAACAACAACACCCACTTATAACATCTTTTCGGTATCTCTAGTTCGACAAATACACCCACAACACACACACCCACAACACCAACACCCCACAACCCCACAAACACCCACAACCCACAAAACCCACAACCCACAACACCCACAACCAACAACCCACTTATAACAACTTTTTCGGTATCTCTAGTTCCGACACGCAACACCCACAACCCACAACACCCACAACCCAAAACACCCACAACCCACAACACCCACACCCCAACAACACCCCTCTAACCCAAAACACCCACAACAACAACCCCACTTATAACATTCTTTTTCGTATCTCTAGTTCGACAAACAATACCCACAACCCTCATCACTTACCAATTTATCACAATTTTTCCTCTTTCGATACAAAATTTTCCCCGTCTTTTTATTGAATCTTAAAATGTATACACATTCCTCCCTACATTACTAAAATTCTAATAAAATCCTCTCATACCCATCTCCTTGTATCCACATAAATTAATATTATACTCCAACAACTAATCATCTCACTACCCAAAACAACCATTCACCTCGATTTCAGTAATATGAACAAAATGTTTGGGATAAACACTTAGAAATTTCCAAATTACGTTGGGAGCACATTCCCCCCCCCAAAAATATATTGGAACACTTCAAATTAATTAGAGTTACTCCAGAATTAATTTGAACGGACTCCATTTTTGGATATTTCCAAAATTACTGTTTGGAAACTTTATCATTAAAAATCGAAACAGTATTTTCTTTTGGTAAAACACACTCAATGGTAGAAATATTTACTCGATTTCCAGTTAGAACACAATCGTCGCTCTGAGAGACTCCTTGGCTTAAATGTTACCCCAAAGTATTGTGTCATGATTTTTGTACCAACCCCCTTCGGCGATAATCTCCTTTGAACACTTGTGTCAACACAGGACGAGAGACGCCTATGAAATAGTGTTCCACAACCCAAGAGTAGAAAAATTACATACTCATTACGTTTCTCCATAACACACCTGTGTATAATATGAATAAAGAGATATACATTTTATTCTACCTCAATACTTTTTCATGGTAGGGTTTGAATGATTTAAAATTCATCATGTCTTAAAATTTTTTATTAAAAACATTTTCTTTTTTAATGGTTCATAACAATTATTAATGTCGGTGTATGTAACACACCGCTCTAAATATCATAAATCCTCCTCTAGGTCTTTTTTATCTTCCAACATCCGTCGCATCAGTACCTGTAAAGGTTAAATATTTTTTTTTTTATTTCATTAGCATATAATGGGGAGAATTTTGCATCATCACCTGCAAAAGAATTTAAACCAAACTTAAAAGTTATATATTTTTTTTTTTTCACTATCCCAAACATATGCCTCTCAGTGTTACATCAGTATTTCTTCTTGCTAACTTAAAATATCTTCCCATTATTAACTAAAGACATATTCCTAATGTGTTACCTTATTAACTTAAAAAGCGTGTTGTTAACTTAAATGAAGTATCATATATGGCAGAAAATGATTCTTGGATGTTTCTGGGAGAGAGAGGAGAAGACCCGAAATGGTAAGTAACACATTTCACGAAGAGGTAAATTTAATTCAAATATATTTCTCTCTTTAGTTATAATTTACTTCCATAATAATAATTTAATGAATTAAACCCTGATACTCAAGGTAAATAATTTTTGCCTTCCTTATAACTTAACTGACACATTAGGTTCAATGTTTTTAATATATTGATAAATAATTTTGTAAATTACTCACTTGTGCTTTATAGTAAATCAGTTTACAGTTAAGTTTTTCACTGATTTCATCATTGCTTAGTTAATCTTAAGTTAATTTTAAGCCAGCCCGTAATGCTTGCATAGTAGAAGTGGCTTTGGCATGCTGCTCTTATCTGTATTTTTTTTGTACCTCTGTAAGTGTGCTCAAATTATAAATAAATAAATAAATAAATAAGTATATAAATCTGTGAAAAGTTCTCTCCAAATAATTTCCACTTCTTTGTGTTGTACCATCTATGTAAAATACACAGATTTACTGTCTATTAAAATTTGACTTGACAAAAGTTTTCAGATATATTGTTCTTCCAAAATATAATATACCAGATCATCACTCCACTCCGTTACATTCATCAATGAATTTATACGATCAGTTCATTTTCTAACCAATTTTTAACTCGTTGAAAATTTCTTTTCACTCAATGATTCAGCATCTTTCCTTAAAGAGTTGATTGACAGTGTTGCCAAAATTCCAACCAAGGAAGATCTTTCACAGTTTTCACAAATAACAATGAAATCGCAAGTTTCCCCATATTAGATGCATCCATGTGGTTCCCTGACAATGTCTGGGGGTGATTACACGACTCTCCCATACAATAAAGAGTGTGCTAAATTGTTTTAAATGAAAATTTCATTAAATTACCTAAACTAGGATCAGCATTTCAAAATCCATTTTCGTTAATTAATTTTTTTGAGGCTTTGGTATATAAAAGTTGAAGATAAATGGGGACTACTCCACTTCACATTCTCGTAACAATAAATTTTCCAATATTTCTTCACTCCATCGATTGAGTCATTTCTCGTACCATCAGCTACAATCTCTTCTTTTGATGAGAACATATTCCGTATAATCTCTTCTTTTTGATGGGTTCGACACTTCTTATTGTATATAACATTTCTATAAACATCACATAGGTATGTTTTGTCGCAACCAACCTCCATATTTCTTCTTTTTGCTCAAGTGATTCCTTACCATTTCACTCCAAATATTTATACCAAAATTTCATCGTTGTCGTCATCGAATATAATATTTTTTGTATTTAATAATACAAAATACACATTAAAGGGGATTTTTCAAAGCATATATATATTATCCATCGTATATTTCAATTAATATGTTTAGCCAATGTTAAACTTTCTTATTTTTCAGTTAGTTTAGTTTAATATCTTTATTATGCACCCCATACCATCCTGTAGGGCGGTTAAGTCAAAAGATTACAGAGGTACATTTAATTGGTCCAGTTATGGACCCAAAGTTTTGATGGCTGAGCAGTTACAGAGGTTAATGAATTACAATTTACAAAAGGAAATGAACTCAAATTTACAAAGGTAATGAACTCCAGGTAGGTCTAGTTCACAATCATGACAAGTTACCAAAGGTATTACAGATTACAGAGGTACATAATGGTCCAGGGACTGAGCCCCAAAGTTTTGATGCTGAACTAGGTATACAAAGGTAATGAAAACTCACAAGTTACAAAGGTAATGAATACTGTAAGACACACTTGCTGAGGTGGCAAGAGTGAGCTCACTCCGCCAGAGCAAAGTTGCTAGTTATGGCGGGGATTCAACCAAGGGAGATGGACTGGGAAAACCTGGAGCCACATGGGCGGGTTCCCGAAACATGGAGAGCCATGGACGTTGGACGTTGGTGCTGAAAAACCTCATGCACCAACATGTTAAGGGCACTAAGAGTGAGAGAGGAGGATGAAACCAGCAAGATTGGGACCTTGTGTTTTTCCACCTGGGCAGCTCAGATATTGAGGACATCAAAGTAATGAGAGTCCTAGGAAGCTAGCGACACGTGGTTCTGTGCTTGATACATGTAGAGCTGCAAGTGGAGAGAATAACAGGAGTTGAATGGGGAAAGCCTGACTATTAAAAGAGGGGGGACTACATAGGGTTGAAGAACTTCCTGCGGTGGAGGTCCCAGTGGGACAGAGAACTGGCAGGAAAGCCAGTAAATGAAATGATGGAATATGTACAACAAAATGAAAGGCGGCAGTTGAAAGGTTATTTCCCAAGGGCAACAGTAACAACGGAAAAGACCCAGAACGAGCCCCTGGTTCACCGGACGGTGTAAGGAGACAAAAACAAAATGCAATAGAAAATGGAAGAAAGTACAGAAGGCAGAGAACACACGAAAATAGGGAGATTCGTCGCAGAGCCAGGAATGAGTACGCCTCGAGAATCAAGACTGGACACGAAACTGCTGTTATAGTCCACATCAGGAGGAAGACAACAGTCAAAGACCAGTGATAGATTAAGGACAGAAGGTGGAGAGAACTCACAAGAATGATCAGGAGGTATGTGAGGAGCTGAACAGGAGATTTAAGGAAGTTTTTTACTGTAGGACCAGGAAGGGCTGTGGGAAGACAGCACAGAAGGGAACATCAAGAGGGGCATATACCAACAGTGTTGGATGACATACGAAAAACTGAGGAGGAGGTTGAAATGCTCTCTTAAGGGGACCTTGACACCTCAAAAGGCCATGGGAACGGAACAACATCTCCCATGGGTCCTTAGAGAAGGAGCAGAGATTGCTATCGTGCGTGCTCTAACCACAATCTTGAACACATCCCTTGTAAAACTGGGCAATACCTAGAAAGGAAATGGCGAAGACAGCTAATGTAGTCCCATATTTAAGAAAGGATACAGAAACGAGGCACTCTAAACTACTGGCCTGTATGTCCCTGACATGTTTGTGTGCAAAGTCATGTGAGAAGATTATAGGAGGAGAGTGGTCGAACACTGGAAAAGGAACAAGATATAAATGAAACCAGCTGGGGTTCATGGGAAGGCAAATTTTGTATCACAAACGTCCTGGAGTTTTATGACAACTGGTAACAGAAGTAAGACACGAGAGAGAGCGGGGTGGGTAGATTTTGCGATTTTCCTAGACATGCAGGAAGGCCTTTGACACGTTCCCCACAAGAGATTAGTGTCAGAAGCTGGAGGATCAGGGCGCACGTATAAGGGAGGACACTCGCAATGGATAAGGGAATACCTGACAGGAAGGCAGCAACGAGTCATGGTACGTGAAGAGGATCAGACAGTGGGCGCAAGGTTACGAGCGGAGGTCCCACAGGGGAGTCAGTTCTAGGACAGTGTATTTTTGATATATGTTAGTTGAACGACATGTGGAAGGAAATAGACTCGAACGTGTCCTGTTCGCAGATGATGTGAAGTTGATGAGAGAATTAAATCGGACGAGGATGACATGGCAGGACTGCAAAGAGACTGGAGAGGCTGGACATGTGGTCCAGCAACTGGGCTTCTCGAATTCAATCCCAGCCAAATGCAAAAGTCATGAAGATTGGGGCAGGGCAAAGAAGACCGCAGACAGAGTATAGGCTAGGTGGACAAAGACTACAGACTTCACTCAGGGAGAAAGACCTTGGGGTGACCATAACACTGAGCACATCACCGGAGGCCACACATCAACCCAAATAACCGGCTGCAGCTAAGGGCGCCTGGCAAAACCTGAGAATAGCGTTCCGTATACCTTTAATAAGGAATCGTTCAAGACACTGTACACTGTGTATGTTTGGCCCATTACTGGAGGTATGCAGACCGTTCTGGAACCCACACTGGTCAAGCACGTCAAGAGTTAGGAGAAGTACAAAGTTTGCAACAAGGAGTCCCAGAGCTCAAGGGAATGTCGTACGAGAAAGGTTAAGGGAAATCGGATACGACACTGGAGGACAGAAGGGTCAGGGGGAGACATGAAAACGACATACAAGATACTGCGGGAATAGACAAGGTGGACAGAGTAGGAGTTCCAGAAGGGGCACAGGGACAAGGGGTCACAACTGAAGTGGAAGACTCAGGACGAGTCACAGGGACGTTAGGAAGTATTTCTTCAGTCATAGGAGTTGTTAGCAAGATGAATTGCCTAGCAAGTGAATAGTGAAGTAGTGGAGGAAGGAACCATGCATAGTTTTAGAGAAGGGTACGACAAAGCTCAGGAAGCAGAGAGGAGAGAGGGAACCAGTAGTAGCGATCAGTGAAGAGGCGGGGCCAGGAGCGAGTATCGAGCCCCTGCAACACAATTAGGTGAGTACAATTTAGATGTGAGTACACTCACTTACACACTCACACACACCACACACACACATACACAACACACACACACACACACACACACACCAACCACACACATACACAACACAGACACACACACACACACACCACACCACACACAACACACCCACACACCACACAACACACCCCCCACACACACACACACACACACACACACACACACACACCACACACACACACACACACATACACACACACAAACACACACACCACACACACACACACACACACAATACACATACCACAACATATACACACACACACACACACACACACACACCACACATACACTCACACACACACACACACACCACACATACACACATACACTCACACACTCACACACACACAACACACACCACACACACACCACACACAACACACACACTCACACCACACACACACACACACACACACACACACACACATACATACACACACACACACACACCACACATTTACACACACACACCCACACACGCGCACACACACACACACACATACACACACACACACACAATACACACACACACACACAAACAACACACACACACACACACACACACACATACACACAACAACACACACTACACACAACACCACACACACCACCACACGGGGCCAGGAGCTCGGACTCGACCCCGCAACCTCAACTAAGATGAGTACACACACAGGAAGTTAGACACGAGAGAGAGGGGTTGGTTGATTGCATCTTTTGGACTGCAAGAAGGCCTTTGACACAGTTCCTCACAAGAGAAATAGTGCAGAAGCTAGAGCATCAGGCGCATATAACAGGAAGGGCACTCAATGGCTCAGAGAATACCTGACAGGGAGGCAACAACGAGTCAAGGTACGTAATGATGTATCACTGTGGGCACCTGTGACGAGCGGGGTCCCAAGGGGTTCGGTCTAGGACCAGTGCCTTATTTTTATTATTATGTGAACGACATGATGGAAGGGTTAGATCAGAAAGTTGTTCCTGTTATGCAGATGATGTGAAGTTAATGAGGAGAATTAAATCTGATGTGGACAGGCAGGATTCATAGAGACCTGGACAGATGGACACCTGGTTCCAGCAAATGGCTTCGCGAATTTAATTCTGCCAAATGCAAGTCATGAAGATAGGGGGAAGGGCACAGAGACCACAGACAGAGTCATAGGCTAGGTGGACCAAGACTGCAAACCTCAATTCAGGAGAAAGATCTTGGGGTGAGTATAACACGAGCATGTCTCCGGAAGCACACATCAATCAGATACTGCTGCTAGCTATGGGCGCCTGGCAAACCTGAGAACAAGGCATTCCGATACCCAAGTAAGGATGTTCAAGACACTTTACACCGTGTATGTCAGGCCCATACTGGAGTTATGCAGAACCTGTTTAGAACCCGCACTTGATTAAAGCACGTCAAGAAACTAGAGAAAGTACAAAGGTTTGCGACAAGGTTAGTCCAGAGCTAAGTGGTATGTCCTATGGGAAGAAAGATTAAGGAAATCGGCCTGACGACACTGGAGGACAGGAGGGTAGGGGAGGACATGATAACGAATATAAAATAATGCGTGGAATAGACAAGAGGTGGACAAAGACAGGATGTTCCAGGGAGGGGACAACGAAACAATGAGGCCACAAGTGGAAGTTGAAGACACAAATGTGTCAGTGAGATTTTTGAAGGATTTCTTCGTCTGTGAGGTGGAAGGACAGGGTTTTGCCTTGTAAAATGACGGAGTGGTGGATGGTTCCATACACAGTTTTAAGACGAGGTTTGATAAAGCTCATGGAGCGGGGAGAGAGAGGGCCCAGTAGCAACCGGTGAAGAGGGCGGGGCAGGAGCTAAAGACTCGACCCCTGCAACCACAAATGGTGAGTACAAATAGGTGGAGTACAACCACACACACACACTCACAAACACACACCAAACAATACATACACCACACACCCACACACACCACACATTTACACAACAGAGGGGAATGACACAGGGAATTGACAAGGTGGACAAGGACAGGATGTTCCAGAGTTTGGACACATGCAAACATGGGGACACAGTTGGAAGCTTAAAGACACAGATGAATTTTAAATTTTTTGTCAACAGGGATGTTAGGAAGTATTTCTTCAGCCACAGAGTAGTCAGTAAGTGGAATTAGTTTGGGAAGCGATGTAGTGGAGGCAGGATCCATACATAGCTTTAAGCAGAGGTATGATAAAGCTCACGGCTCGGGGGAGGAAGAGAGGACCTTGAGTTGTAGCGATCCAGTGAAGAGGCGGGGCATGAGCTCGGACTCGACACCCGCAACCTCAACTAGGTGAGTTAACATACACACACAACACACATACACACCACTACACACACACAAACACCACACCACACACACACGCATTATTTAAGCTAGCAAAGTCAGGGTATTTCTCCAGAATGGTCTGTAATATACCACTTAGCCATTTCTTGAACACTTTGAGTGAGTTGTTTCTAAATTCATTAATTGATCACACTCCAGTACATAATGACGCAGGGTGTGGACAATAGTCCATTGGCAAAAAAAAGGTTTACATTCGTTTGGTTCTACATCTGAGTGGTGGTGAGATTTAACCTGCCCAAAGATAC
>NC_069463.1:4944971-4980542 GCF_026875155.1 Cherax quadricarinatus | reverse complement strand
AAAAATCATCTCAAACGGGGACACCTCAGGTCTTTTTTTTCCGTCATGCTTTCACAAATACCAGAAACAGCATGGTCCTAGGACTGACCCCTGTGGGCCCCCGCTGGTCACGGTGCCCACTCTGACACCCGCCACGTACCATGATCTCTGCGTTTTCCTACAAGTTTCCCCTTTCATTTAGTGCCTTCCCTGTTATCCCTGCTTGGTCCTCCATTTTTTGCACCAACCCTTTGTGTGGAACTGTGTCTAACCCCTTTCTTGCAGCCCAAAGAATATCAACCACCCACCCCTCTCTCTCTTGTCTTACTGCTGTCACCATGTCATAGAATCCAGTTGGTTTTGACACGGATTTTCCCTCCCTGAAACCATGTTGGCTGCTGTTGAGAGATCATTCCTTTTGGGTGTTCCCCCACTCTTCTGATAATTTTCTTTATGATTTTGCTTCTATACATTCGGGACACTGGTCTGTAGTTTAAGCTTCGTCTGTCTCCTTTTTTAAAGATTGGGACTAATTTGCTGTCTTCCATGCCTCGGGAATCTCCCTTTTCGTATATTATTGAATATTGTTGTTATGGGACAATATGCCTCGTCCCTCTCAGGCCCCAGGGAAAGGATTTTTATCGGCCCCATTCCCTTTGGGGGTATTAGCCACTCAAAAGCCTCTTCACTTTTCCCTCGGTTTGTGCATGTGCCCAGCAATGGGGGTGGGGCCCCACCTTCCGTCTTTCTGGAGCCCCTTCGTTCCCTGTAACACTTGTTTAAATTTCTTTTTGGTTTTCCTCACATACTTCACGGTCTTTTCTTGTTTTTCCTCCCCCCCTTCCTTTTCCTTTAGCCTGTTTCCCTGGTCCTTGATGTTGTTTTCTCCGATGTGGCTGTACAACAGTTTCGGGTCAGATTTGGCTTTCGCGCTGTCATTTTCAATTGTCTTTGGCCTCCCTTTTTTTACTGTGCAATTCTTTTGCTGGCTCTACAACTGCTCCCCTTTTTCCCCCTGGGTCCTTTGCCTTCTTATTTTTTCCCATTCCTGCACACTTGGTTTTTTGCCCCCCCTGCACCTTTGGGGTAAACCCTGGGTAAACCTGGCTTTTTCTTTTCCTGTTCCCCTTGGGTAAAAAACCCTCCTCAGCCCCCTTTGCATTTTTTTTGCTACATATTCCATATCTCTTTAACTGGCTTCCCGCCAGTTTCTTCCCATGAACCCCTTCAGGAAGTTCCTCATTCCTGTGTAGTCCCCTTTCTTGTGTTTTGCTTTTTGTCCTGGCCCCCTGCTTCCCCTCCCTTGTAGCTCTACTGTTATTCGAAGCTTAAAACCACATGGCCTGTGTGCGGGTGGTGTGTGTTGTGTGTGTTTGTTGTGTGTTTGTGTGTGTGTTTGTGTGTGTGGTGTGTGTGTGCGTTTGTGGTGTTTGGGTTTGTGTGTGTGTGTTGTGTGTGGGGTGTGTGTGGGGGTGTGTGTGTGTGTGGTGTGTGTGTGTGTGTGTGTGTGGTGTTTTGGGTGTGTTGTGTGTGTGTGCTGGTTTTTGTTTTGGTGGGGTTGTGTGTTGTGTGTGGTTGTGTTGTGTGTTTTGGGGTATGTTGTGTGTTGTTTGTGTTGGTGTGTTTGTGTGTGTGTTGTGTTGTGTGTGTGTTTGTTGTGTGTTGTGTGTATTTTGTGTGTTGTGTTGTGTTGTGTGTGTGTTGGGTTGTTTTTTGTGTGTTTGGGGTTTTTGTGTGTTTTGTGTTTTTGTGTTTTGTTGTGTTGTTGTGTGTTTGTTTTGTGTGTGTTGTGTGTGTGTTGTGTGTGTTTGTGTGTGTGTTGTGTTTTGTGTTTTTTTGTGTTTTGTGTTTTGGGGGGGGGGGGTTTTGGGTGTGTTGTGTTTTGTTGTGTGTTTTGTTTGTTTTTTTTGGTTGTTTGTGTGTTTTGTGTTGTGTTGTTGGGTTTTTGTTTGTGTTGTGTTGTTTGTTTTTGTGTTGTGTTGTGTGTGTGTTGTGTTGTTGTTGTGTGTTTTGTTGTGTTGGTGTTTTTGTTTGGGTGTTTTGTTGTGTTGTGTTGTTTGGGGTGTTGTGTTGTGTTTGTGTGTGTTGTGTTTGTGTTGTGTTGTGTTGTGTTTTTGTGTGTGTGTGTTTTTTGTTGTGTTGTGTTGTGTTGGTTTGGGTTGTGGTTGTGTTGTTTTGGGGGTTTTTGGGGTTGGGGTTGTGTTGTGTGTGTGTTGTGTGTGTGTTGTGTTGTGTTGTGGTTGTGTTTTGTGTTGTTTTGGTGGGTTTGGGTTTTGGTTTGTTTTGTGTGTGTGTTGTGTTTGTGTTGTTTTGGGGTTGTGTTTGTTGGTTGTTTTGGTTTTTGTTGTGTTGTGTTGTGTTGTGTGTGTTTGTTTGTGTGTGTTGTTGTTTGGTTTTGTGTTGGTTTTTGTGGGGGGTGTTTGTGTTGTGTTTTTGTGTGTGTGTGTTTTTTGTTGTGTTGTTTTTTGTGTTGTGTTGGGTTGTGTTGTTGTGTTTGTTGTTTGGTGTTGTTTTTGGGGTGTTTTGTGTTGTGTGTTTTTGTGTTGTGTTGTGTTTGTGTTGTGTTGTGTTGTGTTGTGTTTGTTTGTGTTGTGTGGGGGTTGTGTTGTGTTGTGTTGTGTTGTGTTGTGTTGTGTTGTGTTGTGTTTGTGTTGTGTTGTGTTGTGTGTGTGTTTGTGTTGTTTGTGTGTTGTGTTGTGTTGTGTTGTGTGTTGTGTTGTGTTTTTTTGTGTTGTGTTGTGTGTGTTGTGTTGTGTTGTGTTGTGTGGTGTGTGTGTTGTGTTGTGTTGGTTGTGTTGTGTTTGTGTTGTGTTGTGTGTTGGGTTTTGTGGTGTTTGGGGGTTGTGTTGTTTTGTGTGTTGTGTTTGTGTTTTGTGTTGTGTTGTGTTGTGTTTGTGTTGTTTGGTTGTGTTGTGTTGTGTTGTTGTTGTGTTGTGTGTGTGTTGTGTTGTGTTTCATGATCATTAGTCAGACAAAGTGTCCCAGTGTCTCATAGGCCCTAGCCTCCTCTTCCATAACACATGCGAAAGGAGTAGTGCAGACTGCATCGTAAATTTACAGTGTAATTTAAATATCAGCACTGAAGATTTAAACTCACTCGAATAACTTATTCTCAAGTCATCACATGGAAACCAAAATTCACAATTCCTTTAATAAAAAAGGTATATTAGATCCAACACTGCACAAAATGATACAGTGCCTTCCACTACCTATGATACACCAACACTGAAAGTTTGATGCCGATCCGAAGCACCATTCCTAAGCTATTGCAGATAAACCTGGGCAGAGTGGAGAAGTGTGACCTGTGAGGAGCATGTGACCGGCTCTCAGGTAAAGCCGTGCATAAACTTACGTATTTATGCTCTGGTTAAATTTGTGAAGGTTAAAAACGCCATTATAGATACTGGTGAAAATGAAGAGGAAAAACGGAGGTATAATAAGGCCTTACAAAGTTTCAGTAGCACCTTTGTACACCTGTTATAAGTAGCACCTTTGTATACCTGTTATAAGTAGCACCTTTGTATACCTGTTATAAGTAGCACCTTTGTATACCTGTTATAAGTAGCACCTTTGTACACCTGTTATAAGTAGCACTTTGTACACTGTTATAAGTAGCACCTTTGTACACCTGTTATAAGTAGCACCTTTGTATACCTGTTATAAGTAGCACCTTTGTACACCTGTTATAAGTAGCACCTTTGTACACCTGTTATAAGTAGCACCTTTGTATACCTGTTATAAGTAGGACATTTTTATAGCTGTGTACATCTGGTCATATGATAGTTGACCCACGGATGGACTGAGACGGCTTGTTGCAGCCAGCACTGCCATCCAGCCGGCCGCTGTAACACTCCAGCCGGCCGCTGTAACACTCCAGCCGGCCGCTGTAACACTCCAGCCGGCCGCTGTAACACTCCAGCCGGCCGCTGTAACACTCCAGCCGGCCGCTGTAACACTCCAGCCGGCCGCTGTAACACTCCAGCCGGCCGCTGTAACACTCCAGCCGGCCGCTGTAACACTCCAGCCGGTCGCTGTAACACTCCAGCCGGCCGCTGTAACACTCCAGCCGGCCGCTGTAACACTCCAGCCGGCCGCTGTAAACACTCCAGCCGGCCGCTGTAACACTCCAGCCGGCCGCTGTAACACTCCAGCCGCCGCTGTAACACTCCAGCCGGCCGCTGTAACACTCCAGCCGGCCGCTGTAACACTCCAGCCGGCCGCTGTAACACTCCAGCCGGCCGCTGTAACACTCCAGCCGGCCGCTGTAACACTCCAGCCGGCCGCTGTAACACTCCAGCCGGCCGCTGTAACACTCCAGCCGGCCGCTGTAACACTCCAGCCGGCCGCTGTAACACTCCAGCCGGCCGCTGTAACACTCCAGCCGGCCGCTATAACACTCCAGCCGGCCGCTGTAACACTCCAGCCGGCCGCTGTAACACTCCAGCCGGCCGCTGTAACACTCCAGCCGGCCGCTGTAACACTCCAGCCGGCCGCTGTAACACTCCAGCCGGCCGCTTTAACACTCCAGCCGGCCGCTGTAACACTCCAGCCGGCCGCTGTAACACTCCAGCCGGCCGCTGTAACACTCCAGCCGGCCGCTGTAACACTCCAGCCGGCCGCTGTAACACTCCAGCCGGCCGCTGTAACACTCCAGCCGGCCGCTGTAACACTCCAGCCGGCCGCTATAACACTCCAGCCGGCCGCTGTAACACTCCAGCCGGCCGCTGTAACACTCCAGCCGGCCGCTGTAACACTCCAGCCGGCCGCTGCTGGTAGTATTAGCCTCACCTGGTGTGGGTTAAGTCTGGAACATCAATACACTTCAGTCTTGTGATCAGCTCAGCTGATCTACCAGAAATAAGATTTGTCTGGTGTATTATTGATACCAGTAATGATACCAGAGTACAAACACCAGTAATGATACCAGAGTACAAACACCAGTGATGATACCAGAGTACAAACACCAGTGTTACTGTTAGCTCTGCTGCTGGTGTGGTCATCCAGAGTAGACGCTGGATATATGGGAACTGGAATCCAGGCGACGGGACAGAGCGACTCCTAATGCATCCTCTGATATCTGGAGTGAGTTTCTGTAAACCAGTGATGACAGGAGCTGCGTCACCTACCACAGGAGCTACGTCACCTACCACAGGAGCTACGTCATCTACCACAGGAGCTGCGTCACCTACCACAGGAGCTGCGTCACCTACCACAGGAGCTGCGTCACCTACCACAGGAGCTGCGTCACCTACCACAGGAGCTGCGTCACCTACCACAGGAGCTACGTCACCTACCACAGGAGCTACGTCACCTACCACAGGAGCTACGTCACCTACCACAGGAGCTGCGTCACCTACCACAGGAGCTACGTCACCTACCACAGGAGCTGCGTCACCTACCACAGGAGCTGCGTCACCTACCACAGGAGCTACGTCACCTACCACAGGAGCTGCGTCACCTACCACAGGAGCTACGTCACCTACCACAGGAGCTGCGTCACCTACCACAGGAGCTGCGTCACCTACCACAGGAGCTATCTCACCTACGACAAGAATTACGTCACCTACGACAGGAGCTACGTCAACTACGCAAAATGACACCAAATAACGCCTTGTAGGTAACGCTCTCGCATCTCACACAGAGTGTCCGGGTTCGATCCCCGGCTGGGTGTAAACATTCGGCGTATTACCTTACACCTGTTGTCCCTGTTCACCTAGCAGTAAGTAGGTACCTGGGTGTTAGGTGACTGGTGTGGGTGGCATCCTGGGGGACAAGATTGGGGATCACAATGGAAATAAGACAGACAGTCCTTGATGACCCACTGACTTTCTTGTGTTATCCTGGGTGGCTAACACGCCCTACCATGGGTTATCCTGGCTGGATAACACGCCCTACCCTGGGTTATCCTGGCTGGCTAACACGCCCTACCCTGGGTTATCCTGGCTGGCTAACACTCCCTACCCTGGGTTATCCTGGCTGGCTAACACTCCCTACCCAGGGTTATCCTGGCTGGCTAACACTCCCTACCCTTGGTTATCCTGGCTGGCTAACACTCCCTACCCAGGGTTATCCTGGCTGGCTAACACTCCCTACCCTGGGTTATCCTGGCTGGCTAACACTCCCTACCCTGGGTTATCCTGGCTGGCTAACACTCCCTACCCTGGGTTATCCTGGCTAGCTAACACTTCCTACCCAGGGTTATCCTAGCTGGCTAACACTCCCTACCCTTGGTTATCCTGGCTGGCTAACACTCCCTACCCAGGGTTATCCTGGCTGGCTAACACGCCCTACCCTGGGTTATCCTGGCTGGCTAACACGCCCTACCCTGGGTTATCCTGGCTGGCTAACACTCCCTACCCTGGGTTATCCTGGCTGGATAACACTCCCTACCCTGGGTTATCCTGGCTGGCTAACACTCCCTACCATGGGTTATCCTGGCTGGCTAACACTCCCTACCCTGGGTTATCCTGGCTGGATAACACGCCCTACCCTGGGTTATCCTGGCTGGCTAACAATCCCTACCCTGGGTTATCCTGGCTGGCTAACACTCCCTACCATGGGTTATCCTGGCTGGCTAACACTCCCTACACTGGGTTATCCTGGCTGGCTAACACGCCCTACCCTGGGTTATCCTGGCTGGCTAACACGCCCTACCGTGGGTTATCCTGGCTGGCTAACACTCCCTACCCTGGGTTATCCTGGCTGGCTAACACTCCCTACCCAGGGTTATCCTGGCTGGCTAACACTCCCTACCCTTGGTTATCCTGGCTGGCTAACACTCCCTACCCTGGGTTATCCTGGCTGGCTAACACTCCCTACTTTGGGTTATCCTGGCTGGCTAACACTCCCTACCCTGGGTTATCCTGGCTGGCTAACACTCCCTACCCTGGGTTATCCTGGCTGGCTAACACTCCCTACCCTGGGTTATCCTGGCTAGCTAACACTTCCTACCCAGGGTTATCCTAGCTGGCTAACACTCCCTACCCTTGGTTATCCTGGCTGGCTAACACTCCCTACCCAGGGTTATCCTGGCTGGCTAACACGCCCTACCCTGGGTTATCCTGGCTGGCTAACACGCCCTACCCTGGGTTATCCTGGCTGGCTAACACTCCCTACCCTGGGTTACCCTGGCTGGATAACACTCCCTACCCTGGGTTATCCTGGCTGGCTAACACTCCCTACCATGGGTTATCCTGGCTGGCTAACACTCCCTACCCTGGGTTATCCTGGCTGGCTAACACGCCCTACCCTGGGTTATCCTGGCTGGCTAACAATCCCTACCCTGGGTTATCCTGGCTGGCTAACACTCCCTACCCTGGGTTATCCTGGCTGGCTAACACTCCCTACCCTGGGTTATCCTGGCTGGCTAACACTCCCTACCCTGGGTTATCCTGGCTGGCTAACACTCCCTATCATGGGTTATCCTGGCTGGCAAACACTCCCTACCCTGGGTTATTCTGGCTGGCTAACACTCCCTACCATGGGTTATCCTGGCTGGCTGACACTCCCTACCCTAGGTTATCCTGGCTGGCTAACACTCCCTACCCTGGGTTATCCTGGGTGGCTAACACTCCCTACCCTGGGTTATCCTGGCTGGCTAACACTCCCTACCCTGGGTTATCCTGGCTGGCTAACACTCCCTACCATGAGTTATCCTGGCTGGCTAACACTCCCTACCCTGGGTTATCCTGGCTGGCTAACACTCCCTACCCTGGGTTATCCTGGCTGGCTAACACTCCCTACCCTGTGTTATCCTGGCTGGCTAACACTCCCTACGCTGGGTTATCCTGGCTGGCTAACACTCCCTACCCTGGGTTATCCTGGCTGGCTAACACTCCCTAACTTGGGTTATCCTGGCTGGCTAACACTCCCCACCCTGGGTTATCCTGGGCGGCTAACACTCCCTACCCTGGGTTATCTTGGGTGGCTAACACTCCTTACCCTGGGTTATCCTGGCTTGCTAACACTCCCTACCCTGGGTTATCCTGGCTGGCTAACACTCCCTACCCTGGATTATCCTGGCTGGCTAACACTCCCTACCCTGGGTTATCCTGGGTGGCTAACACTCCCTACCCTGGGTTATCCTGGGTGGCTAACACTCCCTGCCCTGGGTTATCCTGGCTGACTAACGCTCCCTACCCTGGGTTATCCTGGCTGGCTAACACTCCCTACCCTGTGTTATCCTTGCTGGCTAACACTCCCTACCCTTGGTTATCCCGGGTGGCTAACACTCCCTACCCTGGGTTATCCTGGCTGGCTAACCCTCCCTACCCTGGGTCATCCTGGCTGGCTAACACTCCCTACCCTGGGTTATCCTGGCTGGCTAACACTCCCTACCCTGGGTTATCCTGGCTGGCTAACACTCCCTACCCTGGGTTATCCTGGCTGGCTAACACTCCCTACCCTGGGTTATCCTTGCTGGCTAACACTCCCTACCATGAGTTATCCTGGCTGGCTAACACTCCCTACCCTGTGTTATCCTGGCTGGCTAACACTCCCTACGCTGGGTTATCCTGGCTGGCTAACACTCCCTACCCTGGGTTATCCTGGCTGGCTAACACTCCCTAACTTGGGTTATCCTGGCTGGCTAACACTCCCCACCCTGGGTTATCCTGGGCGGCTAACACTCCCTACCCTGGGTTATCTTGGGTGGCTAACACTCCTTACCCTGGGTTATCCTGGCTTGCTAACACTCCCTACCCTGGGTTATCCTGGGTGGCTAACACTCCCTACCCTGGGTTATCCTGGGTGGCTAACACTCCCTGCCCTGGGTTATCCTGGCTGACTAACGCTCCCTACCCTGGGTTATCCTGGCTGGCTAACACTCCCTACCCTGTGTTATCCTGGCTGGCTAACACTCCCTACCCTGGGTTATCCCGGGTGGCTAACACTCCCTACCCTGGGTTATCCTGGCTGGCTAACCCTCCCTACCCTGGGTCATCCTGGCTGGCTAACACTCCCTACCCTGGGTCATCCTGGCTGGCTAACACTCCCTACCCTGGGTCATCCTGGCTGGCTAAC
Source organism: Cherax quadricarinatus (assembly GCF_026875155.1). Classification (NCBI taxonomy): domain Eukaryota; kingdom Metazoa; phylum Arthropoda; class Malacostraca; order Decapoda; family Parastacidae; genus Cherax; species Cherax quadricarinatus. The sequence continues at coordinate 4,971,542 of NC_069463.1, read as the reverse complement.
ACTCCCTACCCTGGGTCATCCTGGCTGGCTAACACTCCCTACCCTTGGTTATCCTGGCTGGCTAACACTCCCTACCCAGGGTTATCCTGGCTGGCTAACACTCCCTACCCTGGGTTATCCTGGGTGGCTAACACTCCCTACCCTGGGTTATCCTGGATGGCTAACACTCCCTACTCTGGGTTATCCTGGGTGACTAACCCTCCCTACCCAGGGTTATCCTGGCTGGCTAACACTCCCTACCCTGGGTTATCCTGGGTGGCTAACACTCCCTACCCTGGGTTATCCTGGATGGCTAACACTCCCTACTCTGGGTTATCCTGGGTGACTAACCCTCCCTACCCTGGGTTATCCTGGGCGGCTAACACTCCCGACCCTGGGTTATCCTTGGTGGCTAACACCCCCTACCCTGGGTTATCCTGGGTGGCTAACATTTCCTACCCAGGGTTATCCTGGGTGGCTAACACCCCTACCCTGGGTTATCCTGGGTAGCTAACCTTCCCTACCCTTGGTTATCCTGGGTGAATAACCCTCCCTACCCTGGGTTATCCTGGGTGACTAACCCTCCCTACCCTGGGTTATCCTGGGTGACTAACCCTCCCTACCCTGGGTTATCCTGGGTGGCTAACACTCCCTACCCTGGGTTATCCTGGGTGGCTAACACTCCCTACCCTGGGTTATCCTGGCTGACTAACCCTCCCTACCCTGGGTTATCCTTGGTGACTAACCCTCCCTACCCTGGGCTATCCTGGCTGTCTAATCCTCCCTATGTAGACAGCCTGTACTCTCTGCACAGACAGCCTATGGTGTCTGCCAGCTTAGTTCATATTTCACGGTACTCAGGTGCTGCCCTCTCTTGGCCTGCGAAGGTCAGTGGGACGCTGGTCCCACTCACTCTCACTCACTCAACAGCCTAGACTTAGACAGCAAGTCTACTCTCTCTCTCCCTCGTGGGCATGGCCCTCCCGGGCCATGGGCACAAATACACAAGCCTGTGTACCCACCACAACTTTGCAAATAAAGTAAGAAGCCTCCGAAGGCGTATCATTTACTCCCCACTATCAGAAACACCAAATAAACGGGTTATAAATGCTGGGAAGTGGTGGTCGCAGCAAGTTGTGTTTCCCCAGAGAGAGGAAGGAAGAAGGAATGAAGTTGTTCACTTCATCCCCCTACACAACAAGCATCCGTCTCTCAACGAGTTATCCTGATGTCGTGTCTGCACGTTTCAGCATCCAGACACAGGTACAAGCAGGATCCAGGCCGAAATTTACCGAATTTCTTCGAGAATTGTAAGTGGCGTCCCAGTGGCCCTACGCTACAGCGTCCCACACTGTTTCTCAAGTCGCATGTTCAGCGTCACTTGTATGTTCTTCTGTTGTTGTTCAGCTCAGCACAGCTATTTCAGCAAGCCAGAGGTGAGTTTTGTGGTGATTTCTGCGTCCAGTGTGCGTGTCTCCATGTTTATGGGAGAGGAGGAAGTGGCCAGATCCTCCCTCGCACCCACCCACCCATGCTCCTCGCCACCACACTACCATACACCACCACGCCATCACTCCCTCTGCTGTGTTTTCTGCTGCTTTCCGTGTGAATTCATTGCCAGAGCTGTGTATCCGAGTGCCTGAGGCCACTTGAAGCTATGTGGATCACATGCCACGTAGATCACAATGCCACGTGGATCCCGACGCCACGTGGGGTGTGGACGACGCCACGTGGGGTGTGGACGACGCCACGTGGGGTGTGGACGACGCCACGTGGGGTGTGGACGACGCCACGTGGATCTACGAGCCACGTGAGTTACTGAGCCAGACATTCCAGGCCGCATTCTGTGGCCTGCTGCTGCCCGACTTCATGACGTCATGATGTCTGCCTGATGTCACCTCGAGATGTCTGCTGACATCATAGTGCTGCTGACATCACCTTGCAACGTCATGCCTGACATCACATGATGTCACATCGAGTGTTTCAGTAATTATGTCAGTATTGTCGAGAAGATTGAGAGAAGATACATATTGTGTGTTAATTAATTCCTATCAGTGTTCTCATATGTTAGTGTATAGCTTAGTGTCAATTTTGTGCACAGGAAAGCATCATTTGCTAGTTTAAGCCATGTTGTACCGCATGTACCACAGGGGTGTGTAAAGTTTTCCGTGTATCCAGTGTGGTCTTGAGCCCAAACCCCAAAGTAGCACCACTGTGTTATTGTCACCTGGTGTGACCAGCGTGGTTGACAGCTGATATTAGTCAGCCCTGAGCATATGAGCCCCTTGAACAGAAAGCTCTTATGCTTGTTGCTCATAGATGTTCTGCAGAATCGTACCTGCTATGATTCCCATAGAGATTTGTTTCACTTCACCTCCAGACCTTCAGAGTGCAGTTATATGTAGAGAAACAAGTGTGGAGAGAATGACACTCATCAAGACACAGTTAGCCCTGTCGGCAGGCACTGTGTCAGCCTCCTGTCATAGCTTCAGTGAGCTCCTGCACAAAGATGATGTCACTTTGACTGCTAGCTCACTCACTGCAGTCTGGTGTATGATGTTACGACCCCCAGATGTTTCGCCCAGTTGTCTCTGCCACGACTCACTCCACGGCTTACTCCACGCTCGCCGGCAGTGACAGCCCAGCGACAGTACCAGCTGAGAAGTTTCCTCCTGAGTCGCTTGCCAGAAGTCCTGCCCAGTTGCCGAGTACTGATGACGCCTCACTTGAAGGCACCAGCATGTCATACCCCAGGTTGAGTGTAACCTGCAGTGACTCCTATGATGACTACTTCACCATTCCAGAGGAGACCGTACCCTGTTACGTCACAGCTCAGCCGCAGTGATGTCTCCTGTGTTGCAGTATCTGTCCAGACGCAGGAAGGCGTGCAGTGATGCCCATCGACGCTCACTACCTATGACCACGATGTTTAACACACCCCACGTTTTTTTCTTCCCTCCGTGTAAGAAGTTTTTTTTTTCCATGTCCATATATATATACATGTTTTTATTTTGTGTTCTGTGTTCTGTTCCTACGAGAGAGAGAGCGAGTATTGTCGCGTCGGGACGACACGAGGTAGGTGGCCAAGCAAATGTAGACAGCCTGTACTGTCTACACAGACATCCTATGCTGTCTGCCAGCTTAGTTCATATTTCACGGCATTCAGGTGCTGCCCTCTCTCGGCCTGCCAAGGTCAGTGGGATGCTGGTCTCACTTGCTCTCACTCACTCAGCAGCCTAGACAACAAGTCTACTCCCTCTCTCCTTCGTGGGCATGGCCCTCCCGGGCCATGGGCACGAACACACAAGCCTGTGTACCCACCACGAGTTTGCAAATAAAGTAAGAAGCCTCCGAAGACGTTTACCATTGAACCTCCACTCTGCTGCAGCATCACCAAACTAACTGGTTATACCTACCCTGGGTTATCCTGGGTGTCTAACCCTCCCCACCCTGGGTTATCCTGGGTGTCTAACCCTCCCCACCCTGGGTTATCCTGGGTGGCTAACCCTCCTCACCCTGGGTTATCCTGGGTGTCTAACCCTCCCCACCCTGGTTTATCCTGGGTGTCTAACCCTCCCCACCCTGGGTTATCCTGGGTGTCTAACCCTCCCCACCCTGGGTTATCCTGGGTGTCTAACCCTCCCCACCCTGGGTTATCCTGGGTGGCTAACCCTCCCCACCCTGGGTTATCCTGGGTGTCTAACCCTCCCTACCCTGGGTTATCCTGCTTGGCTAACCCTCCCTACCCCAGGTTATCCTGGGTGGCTAACACTCCCTACCCTGGGCTATCCTGCTTGGCTAACCCTCCCTACCCCAGGTTATCCTGGGTGGCTAACACTCCCTACCCTGGGCTATCCTGGGTGGCTAACCCTCCCTACCCTGGGTTATCCTGGGTGGCTAACACTCCCTACCCTGGGTTATCCTGGGTGACCAACACCCCCTACCCTGGGTTAACCTGGGTGGCTAACACTCCCTACCCTGGGTTATTCTGGGTGGCTAACCCTCCCTACCCCAGGTTATCCTGGGTGGCTAACACTCCCTACCCTGGGTTACCCTGGGTGGCTAACCCTCCAGGGTTAAAAATCCTGGACTATAAGTCTCCAGTCTCAAGGTCTCACCTCAACAACATTTCCCATTATTCATTTTTTCTCACTTGTGATCAGTTTTAAGTAGCACCTGTGTATGCTTGTTATAAAAGGCACTTTCACCATCATTCACTCCATCACTGTCTTGCCAGAAGGGTGCTTTACACTACAGTTTTTAAACTGCAACATTAACACCCCTCCTTCAGAGTGCAGACACTGTACTTCCCATCTCCAGGACTCAAGTCCGGCCTGCTGGTGTCCCTGAATACCTTCATAAATGTTACTTTGCTCACACTCCAACAGCACATCAAGTCGCTCTTATCTAACATGCTCACGCACGCTTGCTGGAAGTCCAAGCCCCTCACACACAAACTTCTTTTACCCCCCCCCTCCAACCTTTCCTAGGCCGACCCCTACCCCGCCTTCCCTACACTACAGATTTATACATCCTCAACAACAAATCCTCAGCCCTCTGGACAATAGTTTTGGTAATCCCACACCTTCTTCTAATTTCCAAATTACGAATTCTCTGCATTATATTCACACCACACATTGCCCTCAGACATGACATCTCCACTGCCTCCAGTCTTCTCCTCACTGCAACATTCACAACCCATGCTTCACACCCATATAAGAGCGTTGGTATAACTATACTCTCATACATTCCCTTCTTTGCTTCCATGAACAAAGTTCTTTGTCTCCACAGACTCCTCAGTGTACCACTCACCTTTTTCCCCTCATCAGCTCAATGATTCACCTCATCTTACATAGACACATCTGCTGACACGTCCACTCCTAAATATCTGAATACATTCACCTCCTCCATACTCTCTCCCTCCGATCTGATATCCAATCTTCCATTACCTAACATTTTTATCCTCATAACCTTACTCTTTCCTATATTCACTTTTAATTTCCTTCTTCTACATACCCTACCAAACTCATCAACCATTCTCTGCAACTTGCCTTCAGAATCTCCCAAAAGCACAGTGTCATCAGCAAACAGCAACTGTGACAACTCCCACTTTGTGTTTGATTCTTCATCTTTTAACTCCACACCTCCTGCCAACACCCAAGCATTCACTTCTTTTACAACACCATCTACAAATATATTGAACAATCATGGTGACATCACACATCCTTGTCTAAGGCCCACTTTTCTGGAAAATAATCTTCCTCTCTCGTACATACTCTAACCTGAGCTTCTCTATCCTCGTAAAAACTCTTCACTGCTGTCAGTAACCTACCTCCTATACCATACACTTGCAACATCTGCCACATTGCCCCCCATCCAAACTATTATATACCTTTTCTAGATCCATAAGTACAACTAAAACCTTTTTCCCCTTGTCTAAATACTGTTCACCTCTATGTTTCACTGTAGACACTTGGGCTACACACCCCCTACAGTTCCTAAAGCCTCCTTGTTCATCTGCTATCCTACTCTCCGTCTTACTCTTAGGTCTTTCAGTAATAACTCTACCATACACTTTACCAGGGTGTATGGTAGAGTTATTACTGAAAGAATTAAGAGTAAGACGGAGAGTAGGATATACTCAACAGATTTATTCCCCTATAATTTTTGCACTCTCTTTTATCCCCTTTGCCTTTATACAAAGGAACTATGCATACTCTCTGCCAATCCCTAGGTACCTTACCCTCTTCCACACATTTATTAAATAATTGCACCAACCACTCCAAAATTGTATCCCACCTGCTTTTAACATTTCTATCTTTATCCCATCAATCCTGGCTACCTTACATCCTTTCATTCTGCCCACTGCCTCACGAACTTCCCCCACACTCACAACTGTCTCTTCCTCACTCCTACAAGATGTTATTCCTCCTTGCCTTATACACGAAATCACAGCTTCCCTATCTTCATCAACATTTAACAATTCCTCAAAATATTCCCTCCATCTTCCCAATACCTCTAACTCTCCATTTAATAACTTTCCTCTCCTATTTTTAACCGTCAAATCCTTTCGTTCCCTAGGCTTCCTCAACTTATTAATCTCACTCTATAACTTTTTCTTATTTTCAACAAAATTTGTTGATAACATCTCACCCACTCTCTCATTTGCTCTCTTTTTACATTGCTTCACTATTCTCTTAACTTCTCTTTTTCTCTCCATATACTCTTCCCTTCTTGTATCACTTCTACTTTGTAAAAACTTCTCATATGCTAACTTTTTCTCCCTTACTACTCTCTTTACATCATCATTCCACCAATTGCTCTTCTTCCCTCCCACACCCACTTTCTTGTAACCACAAACTTCTGCTGAACACTCTAACACGACATTATTAAACTTACCCCATATATCTTCTACCTCATTGCCTATACTCTCACTAGCCCATCTATCCTCCAATAGTTGTATAAATCTTACCCTAACTACCTCCTCCTTTAGTTTATAAACCTTCACTTCTCTCTTACTTGCTGCTTCTGTTCTCCTTGTATCCCATCTACCTTTTACTCTCAGTGTAGCTACAACTAAAAAGTGATCTGATATATCTGTGGCCCCTCTATAAACATGTACATCCTGAAGTCTACTCAACAGTCTTTTATCTACCAATACATAATCCAACAAACTACTGTCATTACCCCCTACACCATATCCTGTATGCTTATTTATCCTCTTTTTCTTAAAATATGTATTACCTATAACCAAACTCCTTTCTATACAAAGTTCAATCAAAGGGCTCCCATTATCATCTACACCTGGCACCCCAAACTTACCTACCACACCCTCTGTAAATGTTTCTCCTACTTCCTCTACCACAAATACTCTCTTACTTGGTTCAAAAGTTCCTACACACTTGCTTAACATCTCCCAAAATCTTTTTCTCTCCTCTTCATTCCTCTCTTCTCCTGGGACATACACACTTATTAAGACCCACTTTTCACATCCGACTTTTATTTTAATCCACATAATCCTTGAATTTATACATTTATATTCCATCTTCACTCTCCATAACTGATCCTTCAACATTGTTGCTACCCCTTCCTTTGCTCTAACTCTCTCAGATACTCCTGACTTAATCCCATTTATTTCACCCCAAAGAAACTCCCCTACCCACTTCAGCTTTGTTTCACTTAGAGCCAGGACATCCAACTTCTTTTTATTCATAACATCAGCAATCATTTCTGTCTTATCATCTGCACTACATCTACACACTTTCAAACATCCCAGTTTTATAAATTTTTTCCTAACTTTAATTATTTTTTAGTAGTTTATACAGAAGAAGCGGTTACTAGCCCATTGTTCCTGGCATTTAGTCACCTCCTACGACACGCTTCGCTTATGTAGGAGGTATTCTGTTCCACTTCCATTATATATATATATATATATATATATATATATATATATATATATATATTATATATATATATATATATATATATATATTTTATATATATATTGCAAAACAACCACTGTGAAAGAAAAATGAAATTCCAAGCGATTTCGTGACTACTCACATTATCAAGGAACAATAAAAGTAATGCATCAAAGGAAGGCATATAAAGGGTCTAGCTCACTCCTCACTATCACATCCCACAACAAAGCAACACCTGATGCGCGACTCATAAGAAAGGGAACACTGCAGCAAGCCCACTGGCCCAACTAGACAGATCCTTCACACAACCCACCAACAAACTATTCTACCCAAGAATTAAGATTTATTATTTGTCCAATGTATTATTAAATTCTTCCCAAATTCTATTAATTATAAATGGATCTAATTTATATAAACCAAAGGAAATATTCATATTATTGTCAAAACTGCTTTTTATGAAACAAGATTCAATTATATTTCTGTCGACCATGGACTTGCTTGATACTACTTTCTCAACTTTTTGAAAATCAATTGGATGGTTAAAATCTCTTACATGAATAAATAGAGCATTGGATCTTGTCCAGTTCTAATGCTATATTTATGTTGTTTTAATCTTAGTTCGAGATTTTTACCAGTTTGACCGTAATAAACTTTATCGCAAATTTTACAAGGAATCTTATAGACACATCCATCAGCATTTTGGGGGGAATATATATATATATATATATATATATATATATATATATATATTATATATATATATATATATATATATATATATATATATATATATATATATATATGTATGTATAATAAAATTGAGCTCTTATGTACCTCTTATTATCAATTATTATTATCACTGGCACCTATTCACAATTTTTGTAACCACTGGCACCTTTGTACACGTTTAATAATCACTGGCACCTTTGTACACTTATAAAAATCACTGGCACCTCTGTACAGTTGTTGTAAGCACTGGCACCTTTGTACACTTGTAATAATCACTGTTAATTTTGTACAGTTATTTTAATCACTGGCACCTTTGTACAGATGTAATAATCAATGGCACTTTCGTAAACTTGTTAACAACTGGCACCTTTGTACACATGTAATAATCTCTGACACATTTCACATACATGAGTACTTTGTACCTGAAGCCTACAAAGGTGACTGAGGCCTACAAAGCTGCCTAAGGCCTACAAAGCTGCCTAAGGCCTACAAAGGTGACTGAGGCCTACCGTGGCTGGGAGGTGACTGTTGGCAGTGAGAGCCGCACGTGCCAGCAACTGTCATTGATCCAGGTGCTGCTGTTACTGCTGTTGTTGCTGTTGCTGCTGCTGTTGTTGCTGTTGCTGTTGCTGTTACTGTTGTTGCTGTTGTTGCTGTTGCTGGTGCTGTTGTTGCTGTTGCTGTTGCTGTTGCTGTTACTGTTGTTGCTGTTGCTGTTACTGCTGTTGCTGTTGTTTCTGTTGCTGGTGCTGTTGTTGCTGTTGCTGTTGCTGTTGCTGTTGCTGTTGCTGTTGTTGCTGTTGTTGCTGTTGCTGGTGCTGTTGTTGCTGTTGCTGCTGCTGTTACTGCTGTTGCTGTTGTTGCTGTTGCTGGTGCTGTTGTTGCTGTTGCTGTTGCTGTTGCTGTTGCTGTTACTGCTGTTGCTGTTGTTGCTGTTGCTGTTACTACTGTTGTTGCTGTTGCTGTTGCTGTTACTGCTCCTGCTACTGTTGCTGCTGTTGCTGCTGCTGTTGCTCTTGATGTTGCTGTTGCTGCTGTTGTTGCTGCTGCTGCTGCTGTTACTGCTGTTGTTGCTGTTGCTGCTGTTGCTGTTGCTGTTGCTGTTGCTGCTGCTGCTGCTGTTGCTGTTAATGCTGTTGTTCCTGTTGCTGTTGCTGCTGCTGCTGCTGCTGCTGCTGCTGCTGCTGCTGTTGCTGTTAATGCTGTTGTTGCTGTTGCTGTTGCTGCTTCTGTTGTTGTTACTGCTGCTGCTGTTACTGCTGTTGTTGCTGTTGCTGCTGTTGTTGCTGTTGCTGCTGCTGCTGCTGTTACTGCTGTTGTTGCTGTTGCTGCTGTTGTTGCTGTTGCTGTTGCTGCTGCTTTTACTGCTGTTGTTGCTGTTGCTGCTGTTGTTGCTGTTGCTGTTGCTGTTGCTGTTACTGCTGCTGCTGTTGTTGCTGCTGCTGTTACTGCTGTTGTTGCTGTTGCTGCTGCTATTGCTGCTGCTGCTGCTGTTACTGCTGTTGTTGCTGTTGCTGCTGCTGTTACTGCCGTTGTTGCTGTTGCTGCTGTTGTTGCTGTTGCTGTTGTTGTTTCTGTTGCTGTTGCTGCTGCTGCTGCTGCTGTTACTGTTGTTGTTGCTGTTGCTGTTGCTGCTGCTTGCTGCTGTTACGCTGTTGTTTGCTGTTGCTGCTGTTGTTGCTGTTTTGTTGTTGCTGCTGCTGTTGTTACTGTTGTTGCTGGTTGCTGTTAGCTGTTACTTGTGTTGCTGTTGCTGTGTGCTGTTGCTGATGTTACTGTGCTTTGCTGATGTTACTGTTGTGCTGTGCTGTTACTGTTGCTGCTGTTGCTGAGTACTGTTGCTGTGTTACTGTTGCTGATGTTACAGTCTGCTTTCTGTTACTTTGCTGATGTTTGCTGCTGTTGCTGATGTTACTGTGCTGTTACTGTTGCTGATTTACTGTTGCTGCTGTTGTGGTTACTGTTCTGATGTTACGTTGCTGTGACTGCTGCTGTTCTGTTGCTGTTGTTCTGCTGTTGCTGCATGTTCTGTTGCTGATGTTACTGTTCCTGTGTTACTGTTGCTGTTACTGTTGCTGTGTTACTGTGTGCTGTTACTGTTGCAGTTGCTGTTGCTGATGTTACTGTTGCTGCTGTTGCTGATGTTACTGTTGCTGCTGTTGCTGATGTTACTGTTGCTGCTGTTGCTGTTGCTGATGTTACTGTTTCTGCTGTTGCTGTTACTGTTGGTGATGTTACGTGCTGATGTTACTGTTGCTGATGTTACTGCTGCTGTTACTGTTGCTGATATTACTGTTGCTGTTGTTGCTGATGTTACTGTTTCTGATGTTACTGTTGCTGATGGTACTGTTGCTGATGTTACTGTTGCTGCTGTTGCTGCTGTTGCTGATGTTACTGTTGCTGATGTTACTGTTGCTGATGTTACTGCTGCTGTTGCTGTTGCTGATGTTGCTGTTGCTGATGTTACTGTTGCTTGCTGTGCTGATGTTACTGTTTGCTGTTGCTGATGTTACTGTTGCTGATGTTACTGTTGCTGATGTTACTGTTGCTGATGTTACTGTTGCTGCTGTTGCTGATGTTACTGTTGCTGATGTTACTGTTGCTGATGTTACTGTTTCTGCTGTTGCTGTTACTGTTGCTGATGTTACTGTTGCTGCTGTTGCTGATGTTACTGGTTGTGCTGTGGGTTCTGTTGCTGATGTTACTGTTTTCTTGATGCTGTTGCTGATGTTCTGTTGCTGATGTTACTGTTGCTGCTGTTGCTGTTGCTGCTGTTGCTGATGTTACTGTTGCTGATGTTACTGTTGCTGATGTTACTGCTGCTGTTGCTGTTGCTGATGTTACTGTTGCTGTTAGTTGCTGATGTTATGTTGGCTGTTTTCTGATGTTACTGTTGCTGATGTACTGCTGTTGCTGATGTTACTGTTGCTGACTGTGCTGATACTGTGCTGTTTACTTTGCTGCTGTTGCTGTTACTGTTGCTGAGTTCTGTTGCTGATGTTACTGTTGCATGATGTTCTGCTGCTGTTGCTGTTTCTGCTGTTGCTGTTGCTGTTGCTGATGTTACTGTTGCTGCTGTTGCTGTTACTGTTGCTGATGTTACTGTTGCTGATGTTACTGTTGCTGATGTTACTGCTGCTGTTACTGTTGCTGATATTACTGTTGCTGCTGTTGCTGATGTTACTGTTGCTGATGTTACTATTGCTGATGGTACTGTTGCTGATGTTACTGTTGCTGCTGTTGCTGATGTTACTGTTGCTGATGTTACTGCTGCTGTTGCTGATGTTACTGTTGCTGATGTTACTGCTGTTGTTGCTGTTGCTGATGTTACTGTTGCTGGTGTTACTGTTGCTGATGTTACTGTTGCTGATGTTACTGTTGCTGATATTACTGCTTCTGTTGCTGATGTTACTGTTGCTGATGTTACTGTTGCTGAGGTTACTGTTGCTGATGTTACTGTTGCTGATGTTACTGTTGCTGATATTACTGTTTTTGCTGATGTTACTGTTCTGTGCTACTGTGCTGATGTTTACTTGTTGCTTGCTGTTACTGTTGCTGCTGTTACTGTTGCTGCTGTTGCTGATGTTACTGTTGCTGTTGTTGCTGATGTTACTGTTGCTGCTGTAGCTGATGTTACTGTTGCTGTTGTTGATGTTACTGTTGCTGCTGTTGCTGTTACTGTTGCTGATGTTACTGTGCTGATGTTACTGTTGCTGATGTTACTGCTGCTGTTGCTGTTGCTGATGTTGCTGTTGCTGATGTTACTGTTGCTGATGTTACTGTTGCTGATGGTACTGTTGCTGATGTTACTGTTGCTGCTGTTGCTGTTGCTGCTGTTGCTGATGTTACTGTTGCTGATGTTACTGTTGCTGATGTTACTGCTGCTGTTGCTGTTGCTGATGTTACTGTTGCTGATGTTACTGTTGCTGATGTTACTGTTGCTGATGTTACTGTTGCTGAGTTGCTGTTGCTGATGTTACTGTTGCTGATGTTACTGTTGCTGATGTTACTGTTGCTGATGTTACTGCTTCTGTTGCTGATGTTACTGTTGCTGATGTTACTGCTACTGTTGCTGCTGTTGATGTTACTGCTGATGTTACTCTTGCTGATGTTACTGTTGCTGATGTTACTGCTGATGTTACTGCTGATGTTACTGTTGCTGCTGTTGATGTTACTGTTGTTGCTGTTACTGATTTTGCTGTTGCTGATGTTACTGTTGTTGATGTTACTGCTGCTGTTGCTGATGTTACTGTTACTGTTGCTGCTGTTGATGTTACTGCTGATGTTACTGTTGCTGCTGTTGTTACTGTTGCTGATGTTACTGCTACTGTTGCTTCTGTTGCTGCTGTTACTGCTACTGTTACTGTTGCTGATGTTACTGCTGCTGTTGCAGATGTCGTTACTGTTGCTGATGTCACTACTACTGTTGCTGTTGTTGCTGATGTTACTGTTGCTGTTGCTGATGTTACTGCTGATGCTGCTGCTGTTACTGCTGATTCTGCTGCTGTTGCTGTTACTGCTGCTGGTGCTGCCGTTACTGCTGTTACTGCTCCTGTTGCTGATGTCACTGCTGCTGTTGCTGTTGCTGCTATTACTGCTGTTGCTGCTGTTGCTGATGTTACTGCTGTTGTTGCTGCTGTTGTTGTTGCTGCTGTTACTGTTTATGTCGCTGCTGCTGTTGCTGCTGCTGCAGTTCTAATGCTGTTACTACTGCTGTTGTTGCTACTGTTGTTGCTACTGTTTCTGCTACTGTTGCTGTTTCTGCTGCTGTTGCTGCTGTTCCTACTGCTGTTACTGTTGCTGCTGCTGTTGTTCCTGTTATGGATGCTAGTTTTAAGATGAGCTAGTAATTTCAGTACAGAGTTTTAAGATAAGATACGGCGGCAGAGAAAGGTTGGAAGAGAAGCGGTCCAGCTGCTGGTCCTAAATGTTGCAGCACCAGACCTGACTCAACACTGTCACCACCTGACTTATGTAGGTGATGGAGTGATGGTGGGAGTGATGGAGGGAGTGATGGTGGGAGTGATGGTGGGAGTGATGGTGGGAGCGATGGTGGGAGTGATGGTGGGAGTGATGGTGGGAGTGATGGAGGGAGTGATAGTGGGAGTGATGGTGGGAGTGATGGTGGGAGCGATGGTGGGAGTGATGGTGGGAGTGATGGAGGGAGTGATGGTGGGAGTGAATGGGGAGTGATGGTGGGAGCGATGGAGGGAGGGATGGTGGGGTGATGGTGGGAGTGATGGTGGGGGTGATGGTGAGAGATATGGTGGGAGATATGGTGGGAGTGATGGAGGGGTGATGGTGGGAGTGATGTGGGAGATATGGTGGGAGATATGGGTGGGAGTGATGGAGGGAGTGATGGAGGGAGTGATGGTGGGAGTGATGGTGGGAGTGATGGAGGGAGTGATGGTGGGAGCGATGGGGGGAGTGATGGAGGGAGGGATGGTGGGGGTGATGGTGGGAGCGATGGTGGGAGTGATGGTGGGAGTGATGGAGGGAGTGATGGAGGGAGTGATGGTGGGAGCGATGGTGGGAGCGATGGTGGGAGTGATGGTGGGAGTGATGGTGGGAGTGATGGAGGGAGTGATGGAGGGAGTGATGGTGGGAGCGATGGTGGGAGCGATGGAGGGGAGGATGGTGGGGGTGATGGTGGGAGATATGGTGGGAGATATGGTGGGAGTGATGGAGGGAGTGATGGTGGGAGTGATGGTGGGAGATATGGTGGGAGATATGGTGGGAGTGATGGAGGGAGTGATGGTGGGAGTGATGGTGGGAGATATGGTGGGAGATATGGTGGGAGTGATGGAGGGAGTGATGGTGGGAGTGATGGTGGGAGATATGGTGGGAGTGATGGAGGGTGTGGAGAAATTTTCTCTAGGAGGGGGGTATCAGCCCCCTTCAGCCCCCTTCAGCCCCTTCATCTCCCTTCAGCCCCCTTCAGCTCTGAGGGGCCCAGCCCTCTCAGAAGGGGCAAGCATCTTGTTTACTGCTACAGCAAGTAATTGATCCCAGATGCAGTACCAGTATGTGACGTGGTCAAGCGACCACCGCTCCCTGCAAGACTCCAGTGTTGCAAAGTGTAATTTAATAAAAGACAGTGCATCTCTTACCTTAGCAGGACAATTAAGGAAAATCCTGCTCCCACTTTATTACCATGGTAAAGATAGTGTACATTGTTGTCTATGCTTAAGACAGCAAGATTCAAACATTCTGCTTTACTTCATGGAGGAAGTGGCAAGGAAGCAAAAAGTACTAGGTCAGCTTTTCCTTTATGTGCTAGGGGCAGTGACGGTGTAAGAGGCTGTGGCGTCTTCAGATTACTTTTGACTCTACTGAGAGTCACACTGACGCCAGGATAACCAACAAAGAACACTGATCCGTGCATTAGTGTGAACAAAGTGTCTCACAAAACACAATAAACACTTAAGAGAAGTGTGATCAGCTTCTTTAGTGATAAGATTGTGAACAATAAAGACAAATCTTGTGGAACATAGTGTACCAGTGTGCGTATTCCTAGATTATGGAAGACGTGGACATCCAAGGACACTTCAGCTTCTATCAAGTCACCGATACCTGTCGAAGGTGTGAAGAACACCATAGCTCACGCTACAAGAGCAAGTTAGGTTACGAATTTCTTGTAGTACGGGGGACTGCGCAGTTCTTGAGTCACAAGGAGTTTGTAATCAGCCTATAGTCGGCAGTGTGGTGCGGACTTTTGAGTCCATACAAGTAAGTTTGTCAGCAGTCCGTGAATGTAATATGCTGACATAACACCCCCTAGGGGTAATTTATTGTTTACATAATATGATCTATTACAGCCCGTTGAGAGATGATCATGACAACAATTCAAGACCTCGTCTGCAGGGGCGGCTGTGTAGACAATTTGCTGTCTTTTATCAGCTAAGTATTCCCTATATTTAAAATTATAAACTTAGTTGGTAACTCATTTTTCAACATTTTGGTCATGCTCGAACTGGATAAAGGCCACACTGTGGTCCAGATATGTTGTACTACAGTGTACAAATAACCAACGAGGCAAGGTCCTTCGAGTATAAATGAGTCCCTCCAGACTCAATCACAGTATCAAGGTTGTGAGGACGCTACACAGCTGATGATACACCACAACAGTATCAAGGTTGTGAGGACACTACACAACTGATGATACACCACAACAGTATCAAGGTTGTGAGGACACACTACACAGCTGATGGTTTTTATCAACAAATCATAAAGATATTGGTACCTTGTACTTTGTGTTTGGAGCTTGATCTGGTATAGTAGGTACCTCACTAAGATTGATTATTCGAGCCGAACTTGGTCAACCAGGAAGGTTAATTGGGGATGATCAGATTTATAATATAATTGTTACAGCCCACGCTTTCGTAATAATTTTCTTCATAGTTATACCGATTATGATCAGAGGTTTCGGGAACTGATTAGTTCCGCTTATGCTTGGAACACCTGATATCACCTTCCCTGGAATAAATAATGTAAGATTTTGACTGCTACCATTCTCTCTCACTCTTCTTCTTACAAGAGGAATAGTAGAAAGGGGTGTTGGAACCGGATGAACAGTTTACCCTCCTCTAGCAGCATCAATTGCTCATGCTGGTGCATCAGTTGATCTTGGATCTTCTTGCACCTGGCCGGAGTCTCCTCAATTTTAGGAGCCGTAAACTTATTTATTATTATTATTAAAGATTAGCCGGTATTCTCCCGGCCCGGGCCTTCTCCAAGTGGTGGCCCGGCCTTGGCTCCCTCTTTAGGGAGTGTTTGAGACATAAGTCTCCCATGGGAGGAGGCACAAGTACCTCCTCATCTTTGGGACCAACTGTCCCCAGGCCTAGCTACAAGCTAGGCCTCTCTGGTCCGTCATCCCCGCCCCAAGGGGGATAATGGGAATGACAGTCTTATGAGCTAAAAGCTCGGGCTCAGACACCTACCCTACCCTAGAAGGGTTAGGCATGGTATCGACGCCGTAAACTTTATAACTACAGAAACCAACATACGAACAAGGGGAATAACCATAGATCGAATGCCTTTATTTGTATGGTCCGTTTTTATTACCGCGGTACTTCTTCTTCTATCCCTTCCAGTTCTAGCAGGAGCAATTACCATACTTCTTACAGACCGAAATTTAAACACTACTTTCTTTGATCCAGCTGGTGGAGGTGATCCTATTCTTTACAAGCACTTATTCTGATTTTTTGGACACCCCGAATGGGCAGCCAAAAGAAAACGGGCGCTCACCCAGCGTTCACCCAAAGAAAACGGGAGCTGGGTGACTCACCTAACAAGAAAACGGGGGATGGCACCCGGCATCTACTGCTCCAAGCTCGAGAAACGCTGACTACAGCAACAACCCAATTGATGTTCAGTTTGTCTGAGTGTATATACACATAGTGTTTATAATGTTTATAGACAGAAATTAAGAGACGAGATTGTGTTTAAGTTTCT
This sequence comes from Cherax quadricarinatus, assembly GCF_026875155.1. Taxonomy (NCBI): domain Eukaryota; kingdom Metazoa; phylum Arthropoda; class Malacostraca; order Decapoda; family Parastacidae; genus Cherax; species Cherax quadricarinatus. The sequence goes on along the minus strand of NC_069463.1, from coordinate 4,954,956 downwards.
TATAGATATACCTGTTATATTAAAGGACATTTATATATGTGTAAGTAATATTCACGTGTGATTTACAGTTATACAGTGACATTTATAGTGTATAGTGAATGAAGTGTATAACATTACTTTGATGCTGACAAGGCCAGAGTTAGACATGCAGTCTTAATATCAAGTTTGAAGCCACCCAAACATTGTTATTCAGACTTACAGGCATTTAGAATCACATTAGACAATAGTCTCAGATCTCTAGATGCTAAATATGACCTAAGACAATGTGATTGGTTTATCAGTGGTATTGTACAAGATAAGTTGTCACCACAAACTATTGAACGATTCAATATTATGTTCAATAAACGCTATTTCACTTGTGAGGAAATTAACAATGGTTTACAAACAATAGTTTCATGCTTGCAAGCAACGAGACAAGATGAAAAATCCACAAATCCAGTGGATAATAAACCTTCAACTCAGTATAAAAAGAGTATACCTACTCCCACTAAACCACATAATGGGAAATCCCATATAGGCATTTATCAAGCTGTGAATACAACAGACAGTAAACAAACTGTCATATATAAACGTACTCCAAAATGTGTACTTTGTGATGGAACACATTGGGCACAGTATTGTAATCAATACACATCAATGGAGGCACGTAAACAACGTGTTCATCAGCTGAAAAGATGCATCAAGTGTTTAGGTGAACACAAGGGAGGTAAATGCTCACTAAAGAAGTGTTTTAAATGCAAGGGTATGCATCATACAGCATTGTGCCCAAATACTTTAGCTGAACAACAGAAGACTTCCACAGAATCAGGAAGTCAACAAGCAACAGCATTAAATGTGAGAGATAAGTTTAAAGCAACTGCTCTCCCGATAGCTCGAGTTAAGTTATCTAATAAATTACACAAAACCAATGTGCTAACATTATTTGATCAAGATTTACAAAGGTCCTTCATAAGAAGAACAGTGTTGCAGAAACTGAATAAACAACCCTATGCCAAAATACAGTTAGATATAGCTGTTTTTTTCCACAATTCTGGTAAACAGACATATGACCTAGCCAGAATCACTGTTGGTCAAGGAAACAGGGAAAAGACAGTAGAAGCTGTGGTAGTAGATGATTTGCCTAAGTCTGTGCAGATCCAGGGATTAAAAGAAACAGTTGCAGCACTGAAAGCAGCTAAGGTCAAGTTAGCCTGTCCTGACATACAGACGGACACAATTAGTCCAATTGATTTAATCATTGAAAGTGATTATTATCACTGTTTTGTGCAAAATATAGTAAGTAAACATGATGTTCACTTGCTGAAAACAGCAGGAGGCCACATGATATGTGGTCCCATTCCCTCTCAAAGTGGGAAAGAAGCTAATATTGATTCAGTGGAAAATGTACTAGTTACGAGAATAACCGCTGATCATGTTGTAGAATTGAGACACTTATGCAACATATGGGAATCTTTATTCAGGAAACGTTTCGCCACACAATGGCTTCATCAGTCCAATACAAAGTAGAAAGCCGTAAGAAGAGGAGGAGTTTGAGGTAATCAGTCCCTCAGCCTGGAGTCGATGTGTTCAGTCCATCAATCTTGTAGATTGATGGACTGAGGGACTGATTACCTCAAACTTCTCCTCTCCTTACGGCTTTCTACTTTGTATTGGACTGATGAAGCCACTGTGTGGCGAAACGTTTCCTGAATAAAGATTCCCATATGTTGCATAAGTGTCTCAATTCTACAACTTGTCGGTTTTTCAAACCATTCATCACAACTGCTGATCATGTACCACAGCAAAAATTATCATTACTGGAAGAAATGAATGAACCAGTTGATAAGTTGTGGGATTTAGATGCGATAGGTATTGATGTAAATAAACCAAGCCCACAAGAGTCTCAGACTTATAACCAATATTTGGACACAAGAGTCTCAGACTTATAACCAATATTTGGACACAAGAGTCTCAGACTTATAACCAATATTTGGACACAAGAGTCTCAGACTTATAACCAATATTTGGACAGTATTAGGTTAGGTTACCATGGAAATTAAATCCACCACATCTGCCTAGTAATTATTGCATGGCTTTCGGACAAATGAAAGCACAAATACATGAGCTCAGGAAGAATCCAGAGCTACTGACTGTCTATGATAATATCATACAAGAACAGTTGGACAATAAATTCATTGAGGAAGTAGTCGAAGATAAGTTGAAGACAGAAGCTCATTATCTCCCGCACCATGGAGTCAGAAAAGATTCTGAAACCACTCCACTACGTGTTGTATACACTTGCAGTGCACGTGCAAATAAAGATGTAGCAAGTCTTAAGGATTGTCTGATGACCGGACTGCGAGGGAAAAAGTTCAATAGATAGGAGTAGCGAGGGAGTATATAGTAACAATAGTTTCATTGCCGGCTACTTGTTAAGGTAGGGTAAGTCAAGCTCCCGCTATTCCCCCCCTTTTTCCCCCTCCCCAAAATGATAGTTTGACTGCCGGCTGCTTGTTAAGGTAGGGTCAGTCTAGCTCAGGCTATCCCTTCCCGTCCCTCTTCCCCCCCTCCCCCGAAAGGTGACGTGTGGGGCCCCGGGTTAAAACAGCAAATCACTCGACTCAAGCTCCCAACACTACTGTAAGTACACCCCCTGATCATATTTTAGTGGACATTATTGGTTGAAACCCTTCACTTTTGACCAAAAATTTAACTTGGTCCTTTCAGTCTTGATAGGTTAAAATGTTTTAATAATCCCCACATCTTTTAGGTTTTGGGTACTTATCATGGAGAGTGATTTCTTAAGCAGGGGGTTTAATCGTCTCTCTTTACAGCTTGAAAGGACAGAGAGGGTCACCTGCTAATAAATGAGTAGAATTGAGGGAGATGGACTAACGTTCTGAGACGTCCCCCAATTTCTGATCCACTTACCTGTTTGTGTGTGCATAGTAGCGGGAAATATAACCCCTCATCATTGCAGTGGAAAAAAACCTGCTTTCCTGTCATTGGGATAGATTATTCACTGCTATACTGTGAAGAACGACCCGGGTGGGTTGTCACCAACACCTGCGACCCCCCCCCCACATCATCAGCAACGGCTACGATTTCAACAACACTCAGTGTCACCAACACCAGACACCCAAGTTTTATATAATTAGTGTTGAATTCAGATATCCTTTTTTTTCATTTTTCATTTTCTTTAATGTGGGATCAATATTTAATTTTTTAAGTGTTTTTATTTTTATATTCTATTAATAAAGTGTTTATGTTTGTCAGTTTTTTTTCTTTTCTATACATTAATTTTCCTGAGGAGGAGCCAGCCTAGTAATACTGACTGAAGTTGTTACAGGGCTGAGTAAGTTTTTTCACAAGGGGGTTTGTCCTTGCCAGGATCAACTCGACTGAATCAAGATTCAACTCTATCTCGAATCTACCATTGGAACTTCAACGCCGCATACCACAGAGGGTTACCACCAGCCATGAGTAATCATTCTCTATGGTAGGACTACAGTACAGGTATTTGAAAGATTGAGATTGTTATGGTCTCAATTTATTGTAAGTCAAGCCAGGCAGGATATAATATTTAATTCCGCCACCTTTTTGTGTAAGCTTGAAACACTTTGGAGGATTAGACTCTAGGGACTCGAGATTTTCCAATGACAATTTGTTTCATTGAACTCTTTGTTATATCAAGGGAACTGTCGTAGGACACTCTGATTTGTTTGATGAGAATTGGATGGTCAAGTGACCCATTCCTACTTACTGTTTGCTCGGAGCCGGCATAGAACCCTTCGTTTTCTTTTAATACATATTATTTAATTGAAGCGGGGATCGAGCCCTCGGGTTTATTTACAGTTTGAGGGGGAGCAGAATTGAACCCTCCATTTCTTTAATACCCATTTAATTTCCCTGATAGTTTAAGTTTTTCTTGCAAATTATGGGGGAAAAACCAGTTTTGGATGAATGCTGGAAGTTAGGAATGACAGGAAAAAATTAAAGGAATCTTTCATTAGTGCTAAAATCCCAGGAAAGAAATTGAAAAAGGGAGAGAGGGAGAATTCGAAAGAGAAGAGGAAAAGGAGAGATTGAGAATCGAAAGAGAAGACAAAAAAGAGCTTTGATGGACTTGATCGGAGGAAAGAGCTAAAGTACGTGGGGAAAACAAGTTAAATTTAAAGGGGAAACTTGAGGAAAGAGCAAAAGACAGAGAATATGAGTTAAGGGAGAGAGAAAAAGTCGCGAGTTTCGAACAAGCTCGCCCTTGGAATTAGAGAATAAAAAGTTAACTTTCCCTCACAACAGCAATTAGATGGAGGATTTAAATGGAACAACGTGCAGCTAGTGCACATATTCCAACACCTAATTTACCCTCCCTTCACAGGGGGAAGACTAACTTCATACATTACAGGTTGAAAATACCGCTACCCTCTGTGAATGGCCTGCTGACACCTGGGCTACCAGGTTAGGAATGTTATTTTCGGGTACAGCTTTGAATATCTATGCTACTTTGTCACAGGAAAATCATATGTAATTATAACCTACTGAAGAAGGAAAATCCTTAAAGAAATATCAAAAAACCACTAATTCTTACAGGAAAGATTTCAGGTATGCCACCTTACAGCCTGGCCAGAACTTTCAGCAGTTACAGGTAACACTCTTTTGTTTGTTCGACTTTTGGAGAGAGTTCAGGAATTGATCGCAGTTATGAATCTCTTAGAGACTTCATGTTGCTAACCATTTCCCTGACAGCTCTTCCCCATCAGATACGAAACATATCATTAGAGAACTTAACCTGATTAAAGCTGAGGAAGTTGCTGAGGCTGCTGACCTTTTATGTTGGGGGCTCAAAATTTTCCTTTTAAAGACCAAAAGGGATCGAACCCTAAAGCAAGGGTTCATCAGCCCTTTAAAAGAAATCAAACCCTTCTAGTGGAAAGTAAAATGACTTCTTTTATTCCTTTTTTGTCATTTGTGTGGTGTTAAGGGACATAAACGTCCAGATTGTCCTTCTAAGAAGGTCCAAAAATTTGGGAAGATGTTTTAAAGACTGTAAATGACCAAGCCCCTTTTTCTGTTCAGGAACAGTTAATGGACTTACTGTATCTACCATTTTACGAGACACTGGATGCACATGTATAGTCATTTCTGATAAGCTGTTTCCTAACCTTAAAGAAACTCATTCCTCTGCTATATTTTTCAGACTACTTGGGCCGAACGGACACTTTTCCTACCATCCTTTGTTACATTAGGTCAAAAATGGTTCACAGGTTGGTCTGAAGCCGTCCTAGCTCCCATCACTTTTTGCTCCATACTAAAGAAAATGTAAAAGGTGCCATTCTTCCTCTGAGGTTGACCTTTCATCACCAAAGAGGATATAAGTGTTTCAGATCCTCTTCCTGTAGAGTCAGAGAAGCCCCTCAAAAGTTCAGATGAGACAATGTCTCGCGAGATTCATGTGGATTAAAAACCATGATGCTACTCTCGAAAGCGAGGAAGTAGGATCACCGTTCACTTGTTAGATGAAAGTGAAGATATCACCTCCGATACCATAAAGTCTTGACTAGGGGCTCGGACCAAAGCCCAGGATTCTCCTACTGTCCATCCTTTGTTTTCCCTGACTTAAGCCTTCAGATATATCTAAGGACTCCTTGTCAATTTACAACGTGATTGCCCTTCCTTCAGAATTGCCTTTAATGCTGCTAAACAAAATCAAGTTATCCAAAGGAAGAACTTTTCATATAAATTTGAATATATAAAAGGTATCTTGTACAAGTCAGTAGTCAAATTAAATTCAGATGAACAGACTATTCCATCTTGGGTTGTTCCAAGCCCAATGCAGAGAGACTGTTCTTAAATGGCTCATAACCTGCCAGGGGCCCGGGACATTTCTCGCATCGAAAAAACCTTAAATAAAATTAGGGAAACCTATTTTTGGCCAAAAATGTCCTCAGGATGTCACTACCTATTGCAGATCGTGTAAAGTTTGCCAACTGTCATCCTCCCCGGGTACCAGGCAAATACCTATGGTCAAAATGCCAGCTTTAGGGTTTACCTTTTGAAAGAGTAGCTATTGACATCGTTGGTCCTTTATCTCCACTTTCATCTGGGGACATAGATTTTATTATAACATTTGTTGATTATGCTTCGAGTTTCCCTGAAGCCGTACCCTTAAAGGCCATAACTACTACAGAGTTGGCTGAAGCCCTTTTGTCCATCTTCTCCAGAGTGGGCATCCCTAGAGAAATTTTTGTCTGACCGTGGACACATTCACATCTGACTTAAAGCAACATCTACACCAACTTCTGGGAGTGAAGCCTCTCTTCACAACCCCCCTATCATCCCAGCTGTAATGGAGGATTGAGCGCCAGCATTCGATTCTAAAGTCCATTTTAAGGAAACTTTGCTCCCTTAAACCTAAGGAGTGGCATCGTTACCTACCCTGTGCTTTGTTTGCCATAGGGAAGTTTTCCAGTGACCCCTTTGGGGTTTTAAACCCTTTTTTTAACATCTCTATGGTAGACAGGCCAGAGGTCCACTGTCCATCCTTCATGACTTATGGACTAATGAGGAGGGAAATGCGAGGTTTCAGTCTCTTACCAGTTTCTCCTTGACCTTAGATCCAAACTTGAGGACCTCTGACAATGTTTAGAAAAAACTTAAGCCTTGTCAATGACCAGTACAAAACATATTTTGATTCCAAAAGTCAGAGGAGAAGTTCAAGTAGGGGATGAAGTTCTTGTACTTTTGCCTATCAAAGTCAAATAAATTTTAGTAGCATGGAAAGGTCCATATAAAGTATTAAAAATTTTGGGGAAAATTGACTACCTCATAGAAGTAAGGGAAACCCTAAGCTTTATCATATCAAAATCCTTAATAAATATTACCGAAGAAATTCGGTAACTGCCTTAATAACTTTGACTTAGTTTTTCCACACGAACTTGATAAGACAACTGAAGAATGTAAAGGTGGGGTAATTTACACCTCTAACTTAGACTAGATGAAGAACTACATGAAATTGGTGACTCTTTACCACTCGGACACAACCAACATTAATATTAATGAATCTTTGGAGACCATAAGAGACATTTAACTACTTCAATGTGTGAGTAACTTTTCAGACGTCTTTTACTGAATTTCCCGGTGTTACCTCCACGGTAGTCCATAAGATTGACTTAGTGAGGACAATCCTATCAACGAAAATTATACCCAGTTCCAGTTCACCTTAGGATGGGATTTGACCGAGAGGGGACAAAATTATTAAAACTAAAGATCATTGAACCTTCAGTATCTTCATATTGTTCACCAGTAGTCAATGGTTTTAGAAAGAGGATAAAATTTTATGTAGAAATTGCTATGACTTCAAGGCCTTAATGCTATAATCGGTGGGATGCTGAGCCTATGCCCTTAATACATAGTGATCTACACAAATTTTATGACTCTTCCTTTTTTTCAGAGATTGACATTGCGCAGACATATCATCAAGTAATGTTAGATCCTTCTTCAAAACAGTTTCACCGCTTTTTCCTACACACCAAGGATGAGGCAAAAATAGAACTATGCCCTTCGGTTTGGTAAAATGCCTGTGCTACCTACGTGAGACTGATGAGAAAGGTCTTGGGTAATATGCCCAAATGTTTCAGTTTTATTTTGATAACATTTACGTAATGACATCCACGTGGGGCGAACTATCCAAACGTTAACATCAGTTTTGCGTAGGTTTACGCTCACATGGCCTCACTGCCAAGGGCCCAAGAAATGCTTCCTTGGGTATAACAAGATTAGATATCTTGGACTGATACTTTCTAATAACTCTCTGCAGCCTCTCCCCAGTAAGATCAAAGCTTTATAAAATTTAAATTCCCAAAACCAAGAAGCTCATGTTAGCTTTCTTGGTTCTGTAAATTTTTATGCACCGGGTTTTCCCGAACCTTACTGATCTTTCAGGCATCTTATCTGCTTCCTTAAAAAGTTTAGTGAAGGAACCTCTTGAACTTTCCGACATAGCTCGGGAAAAGTTTAATGAGATTAAAAGTATCTTTTCGAGAGACCCTATACTTAAGATTCCAGATATTAAAAAAAACATTTTTTTTAAGAACTGATGCCTCCAATTTCTGGCTCAGGTGCAGTGTTATTACAATACCATGATGGTACTCCCTTCCCTGTATGCTTCCTAAAACCGGAAACTCCTTCCCGCAAAACGAGATACTCCCAACCCAAAAAAAGGAATGTTTGATCCTTGTGGGGGGGTATCTCCAAACTTAAATTTTATTTTCTGGGAAAAGAATTCATTTTAGAAACAGACCACAAACCTTTGATATACCTAGAAACTTTTAAGGGAATCAACAGTCGCCTCTTGAGGTGGACATTGGCACTCCAGGCTTTTAAGTTCCATATTGTGTATATCAATGGTTCATCCAATTATTTCTCACTGGTTAAGTCGTGACAGTCTGTAGAAGATTTGTTTGCCTTAACGCGACTTCCACGTGTAGAAATTTTTCCTCGCCTATTCTTCTTATACCCTTGACAAAAAGTCTTGGTAAAGGGGGGGAGTGTGAGGGAAAAAGTTCAATAGATAGGAGTAGCGAGGGAGTGTATAGTAACAATAGTTTCATTGCCGGCTACTTGTTAAGGTAGGGTAAGTCAAGCTCCCGCTATTCCCCCCCTTTTTCCCCCTCCCCAAAAGTGATAGTTTGATTGCCGGCTGCTTGGGTTTAAAGGTAGGGTCAGTTTTAGCTCCCGCTATCCCCTTTCCCCTCCCCTCTTTCCCCCCCCCCGAAAGGTGACGTGTGGGGCTCCGGTTCAAACAGTAAATCACTCGAATCACACCTCCCAACACTCTGTAATTACACCCTGATCATATTTTAGTGGACTTATTGGTTGAAAGCTTCACTTTTGACCAATAATTAACTTGGTCCTTTCAGTCTTGATAGGTTAAAATGTTTTAAAATCACCACATCTTTTAGGTATTGTACTTATCATGGAGAGTGATTTCTTAAGCAGTGGGTAATCTGTCTCTCTTTAAAACTTGAAAGGACAGAGAGGGTTACCCCGCTAATCAAAGAGTAGAATTGAGGGAGATGGACTAACGTTCTGAGACGTCCCAATTTCTGATCCACTTACCTGTTTGTGTAGCAAGTAGCAGGATATAAACCCCCCATCATTGCAGTGGAAAAAAAACCCGCCTTTCCCTGTCATTGGGATAGATTATTCACTGCTATACTGTGAAGAACGAGCCGGTGGGTTGTCCCCCAACACCTGCGACCCCCCCCCCCCCCACATCATCAGCAACGGCTACGATTTCAAAAACACTCAGTGTCACCAACACCAGACACCCAAGTTTTATATATATTAGTGTTGAATTCAGATATCTTTTATATTTTTCATTTTTCATTTTCTTTAATGTAGGATCAATATTACATGTTTAAGTGTTTTATATTTTATATTCTAATTAATAAAGTGTTTATGTTTATCAGTTTTTATTCTTTTTCTATACATTAATTTTCCTGAGGAGGAGCCAGCCTTAGTAATACTGACTGAAGTTGTTACAGGGCTGAGTAAGTCTTCACACGGACCCTCACTAACTGAGAAGCTTGGAGACGTGCTTATGAAATTTCACACAAACCCATATGCCTACACGGCTGATATTTCCAAGGTTTTCTGAAGAGTAGGACTACAAGAAATAGACAGAGATTCTACTCGATTCTTGTGGCCTGAAAATCCACATGATCCTCAAAGTCCTGTGAAAACTTATCGTTTCAAATCAGTATTATTTGGTGCAACATCCTCTCCATTCTTACTAGAAGCTACTCTAAATACACATTTGAAGAAATCTGAAAGTCCCTTCAAAGAAATCTTAAAGAAAAGTTTCTATGTGGACAATCTTCAAGGTACTGTGAATAAAGAGGAGGATTTGGACAATCTTCAAGGTACTGTGAACAAAGAGGAGGATTTGGACAATCTTCAAGGTACTGTGAATAAAGAGGAGGATTTGGACAATCTCAAGGTA
>NC_069463.1:4891479-4944471 GCF_026875155.1 Cherax quadricarinatus | reverse complement strand
GGGGGGGGCCCTCAAGCAAAGGGGGGCTAAAGGGGAGATGAAGGGCTGAAGGGGCTAATGGGGTGAAACCCCCTCCGGGAAAAAAATTTTTTTCTCCACACTGGGGGGGGCGGCGGAGGATCGCTGCGGGTGAACTATTCTCACTAACATAAATTTTTTGGATTTTTCTCACTCGCCACCACTGCTCTTTTTTTTCTAAACAGCTTAGTCGTGTTTTTTGGGGAGAATCCTAATTTTTATTTTAAAAACCCACTTTATTCCACCCCTTTGTTTAAAACATCAACTGCCTGATGATTCCTTTTCATCAAGATATAGGTCACAATTTTCCAAGGGGGCCTTTGGGGACCCGACCATCATTGTCGATAATCACTATGTCACCAGGTTTTAAGGACTTATGATTTTCGGAACACCGCCCCATAGAAGTGTTCTCTAAATGAGTAAAATAGTCCTCCCCAAAAATTTTTCTCCCCAACTTCTCCTTTATTAAGGTGTTTGAATTTACGTCTGAGTTCTCGGGGTTCGATAAGAGGACCCCATGATTTCTTTATCATTCGGGGAGGAACGGGTTCGAGCCTTCTGCCACGGAGTAAATGGATGGACTTACACTTTAAATTGTCTAGATCATGGGTAACATAATTTAGAGTCTTTTGTTGACTCTATTTTTATTTTCATCACGACTGAAAAAAGGGAAATTTTTCTAAGCCCTATTTTTTAGATAAGAGTCTCCTTTAAAAACAACTTTTACAATCCCAAAACATTTCTTTTCAAAAAACCGCCGTGCCAGGAGATTTAGGAGGAACTATTCCAACGACAACTGCGTTATTCAGCATCTGTTGTACTTCGGTTATAAAAGATCTTGCTTATATAAGCGCACCAGCAACAAAATTCTTCATTTCTAAATATCGTCTGGAACATGCCCTTCGCTGCAAACCGTCTGAAAAATTGATAAAGGTTTTCAGCAGACAGTCAGTGGCTACTTCTAGATGTACTGTCAATCGTAGCACAATAACAACGATGTACACCTTGATGGAATTTTGTAAACTTTTTTTGGTTAAAAATTATTGGTCAGTATAATCAAAACACCTGCACCTCCCAAAGGGAGTGACATGACAAATTCTTTTCAGAGGGATAGGGGGTGGACCTGGATACTGACATACTCGCAGATGTAGTCGACAAGTAAACAGTCCTTTATTGTTTTTTCACACTTTGTCGACCTTGAGGATCCAGTGGATTGTAAATTTTAGAAAAAATTTGGGTCAGCTACCCCCCCATGTAACACTTTACGGTGGGGCGTTTTGCAAAATCATTTTGTCAGCCAATGATTCTTGGGATCATATTGGATGTAGGGCTTCTTTAGGTAGTGAAGAATTATGAATTCTTCCCTCGACATCTTATAACCTTTCTGGGTCGGATAAAGCCCTAAAGAATTAACAGGGGCAGTTTTTTGGGGGGGATTTATCTTGTTTTCAGAAATTTATTTTCGTGAAAACACTTTCTGATTATTTCACCCAGTTTTTAAAGGGGTCAAGACATTCATAACGGTTTTTTTTTTTAATAAATTTAAAGACAAAGCTGTAACTCTTAAAGAGTTTCCCCCAAAGACGAGTATTTAACCCATCAATGACTATTTTCTGTTGGTCTCGTATTTACACAACTTATTTCTGTTTGGTTAAAACAAACTTTTTCTTCGGGGCATAATTGGCTTTTGCTGGGGGCCATTTTATTTTCATTAGAGAGCCAGTTCGGTCCGTGGAGCAAAATTTTAAATATTCCAAAATTTTTTCTTGATGGGACACCACTGCAACAGTCAGCTATTTCTCTTGGGTAGAGACGTGGGGAGAAAGAGATAATTTTTTCTGCATCTCTATTTTTCGCTACTTGTTTCTGTACATAAACCCAAATTTCCTTATTATTTCTTAACCAGGGGAACTGCTTCATTATCACTCCAATCACGGTTTTCTCAATGTGAATTTATCAGTACTTTGTTGAGATAGACAGCTAATTTTTGTACCTACAAAAGGCTGCATTCCAATTGTGGTACGTTCTGACCTTTTAAGGGGGCTACCCTGCCCCCAAAATAAATTGTACTTTCCCTTTAATTACCAGTAAGCTAAGGGGCCCATAACCCCCGGGACGCATCACAAACACATGTGTGTTTACTTTTTCCCTCTTGACTTTTGTCTGGGGTTTTAATTTGATGAAGTTTTTAAACTCCTTTGGGTATTTTATCCCAGCTTGACTCTTTTTTAAAAGGGAAGTTCTCATCCCTCCAATTTTTAGTTTTCCCTCATCTTGCATAACATTTTACTCTTTTTGGTAATTTGGGGAACGAGTCCAGAGATCAAAACATTGTGAAACCCCTGACATAAACTCTTTTGGAGTGTACTGCATGGTTTAAGTTTTTTTCCTTTTTAGACTCAAAAGTGTCTCCTGTGTGTTCCCCAAATTAATCCCAGCATATTGGGTTCATCGGGGTTTCAGGGTTTGGGAAACTTTTTTGATAAGTTTCCCTTTTAAAGCTTTGAATTTTGTATTCCACATCCTTAGAGGGATATTTGCTTCCTTCAACTCCCCGTTAGCTTTTCTGTATAAGGTTTTTTAAACCTCCCTTTTTTCACAAATACCTTAAGAATGCCAAAACCCCCCTTTATTCACAGTACCTGAAGATTGCCAAACCTCCCTTTATTCACATACCTTTAAGATTTTCCAAATCCCCTCTTTAATTTACAGTCCTTGAAAATTGTTTCCCAAAACCTCCTCTTGTTTACAGTACCTTTAAGCGTCCAAATCCCCTCTTTATTCACAGTACCTTGAAATTGTCCCCATAGAAACTTTTCTTTAAAATTTCTTTTAAGGGACTCAGATTTTTTCAAAAGGGTTTTTTGAGTAGCTTCTAAAGAATGGAAGGATGTTCAAACCCAAAAAATACGATTTAAACGAAAAATTTTCACGGGCTTTGGGATCAGTGGTTTTTTAGGGCCCCAAAAACGAGTAAATCCTGTCTATTTCTTGTGTCCTACTCTTCAAAAACCTTGGGAAAAAACAGCCTGTAGGGATATGGGGTTTGTGAAATTTTAAACACTCCCAAGCTTCTCATTTGAGGGTCCGGTGAAGACTTACTCAGCCCTGTAACAACTTCATCAAAATTACAAGGCTGGCCCCCTCAGGAAAAATTTAATGATGAAAAAAAATAAAAAGATAAACATAAACACTTTATAATTAGAAATAAAATATAAAACACTTAAAAATTTAATTTGATCCTACATTAAAGAAAATGAAAAATGAAAAATATAAAAGATATCTGAATCAACACAAATATATATAAAACTTGGGTGTCTGGTGTTGGTGACACTGAGTGTTGTTGAAATCGTAGCCGTTGCTGATGATGTGGGGGGGGGGGGTCGCAGGTGTTGGTGACAACCCACCGGCTCTTTCTTCACAGTATAGCATGAAATAATCTACCCCAATGACAGGAAAGCAGGTTTTTTTCCACTGCAAGATGAGGGGTTATATCCTGCTACTTGCATACAAAAAACAGGTAAGTGGATCAGAAATTGGGACGTCTCAGAACGTTAGTCCATCTCCCTCAATTCTACTCTTTGATTAGCAGGTAACCCTCTCTGTCCTTTCAAGCTGTAAAGAGAGACAGATTACCCACTGCTTAAGAAATCACTCTCCATGATAAGTACAATACCTAAAAGATGTGGTGATTATTAAAACATTTTAACCTATCAAGACTGAAAGGACCAAGGTTAATTATTGGCCCAAAAGTGAAGCTTTCAACCAATAAGTCCACTAAAATATGATCAGGCGTGTACTTACAGTAGTGTTGGGAGCTGTGATTCGAGTGATTTACTGTTTGACCGGAAGCCCCACACGTCACCTTTCGGGGGGGGAATAGAGGGACGGGAAGGGAAAAAGCGGGAGCTAGACTGACCTACCTTAACAAGCAGCCGGCAATCAAACTATCACTTTTGGGGGGGGGGAAAAAGGGGGGGAATAGCGGGAGCTTGACTTACCCTACCTTAAAAAAGTAGCCGGGCAATGAAACTATTGTTACTATACACTCCCTCGCTACTCCTATCTATTGAACTTTTTCCCCCACACCCCCCCCATACCAAGACTTATATCAAGGAGTATAAGAAGAATAGGCGAGGAAAAAGTTCTAACACGTGGAAGTCGCGTAGGCAACAAATCTTCTACAGACTGTCACGACTTAACCCCATGAAAAAATAATTGGATGAACCATTGATATACACAATATGGAACTTAAAACCCTGGAGTGCCAATGTCCACCTCAAGAGGCGACTTTTTGATTCCCTTAAAAGTTTCTAGGTATATCAAAGGTTTGTGGTCTGTTTCTAAAATGAATTCTTTCCCAGCAAAAAAAATTTTTAAGTTTGGAGATACCCCACACAAGGATCAAACATTCCTTTTCATGGTGGAGTATCTCGTTTCTGCGGGAAATTTCCGGCTTAGGAAGCATACAGGGAAGGGAGTACCATCATGGTATTGTAATAACACTGCACCTGAGCCAGAAATTGGAGGCATCAGTTTTAAACAAAATGTTTTATTAATACTGGAATCTTAAGTATGGGGTCTCTCGAAAAGATACTTTAATCTCATTAAACTTTTCCCGAGCTATGTCGGAAAGTTCAAGAGGTTCCTTCACAGACTTTTTAAGGAAGTCAGATAGATCCCTGTAAGATCAGTAAGGTTCGGGATAAACCGTGCATAAAAATTTACAGAACCAAGAAAGCTACACATAGCTTTTTGGGTTTTGGGGAATTTTAAAAATTCTAATAAAGCTTTGATCTTACTGGGGAGAGGCTGCAGAGAGTTATTGAAAGTATCAGTCCAAGATATCTAATCTTGTTAAACCCAAAGGGAAAAGCATTTCTTCGGCTTGGCAGTGAGGCCCATGTGAGCGTAACCTCCCCAAAAAACTGATGTTAACGTTTGATATTTCGCCCCAAAGTGGATGTCATTACGTAAATGTTATCAAAAAAACTGAAACATTTGGCATATTACCCAAGACCTTTTTTCATCAGTCTCACGTAGGTAGCACAGGCAGTTACCAAACCGAAGGGCATAGTTCAAATATTGCATCAGTCCTTGGTGTGTAGGAAAAGCGGTGTACTGCTTAGAAGAAGGATCTAACATTACTTAAAGAATGTCTGCGCAATGTCAATCTCTGAAAAGAAGGAAGAGTCATAAATTTGTGTAGATCACTATTATTAAGGGCATGGGCTCAGCATCCCACCGAGTTATAGCATTAAGGCCTCTGAAGTCAATAGCAAGTCTACATGAATTATCCTCTTTCTGAACCATGACTACTGGTGAACAATTTTAAGAAAGAAGGTTCAATGATCTTTAGTTTTATAATTTGTCTACCTCTCGGTCAAATGCATCCCAAAAGGTGAACTTGGAACTGGGTATAATTTTCGTTTTGATAGGATTGTCCGTCACTAAGTCAATCTTATGGACTACCGTGGAGGTAAAACCTGGAATAATCAGTAAAGACGTCTGAAAAGTTACTCACACATTGAAGTAGTTCATGCCCTCTTATGGTCATCCAAAGATTCATTAATATTAATGTTGGGTTGTGTCCGATGGTCAAGAGTCACCAAGTCATGTAGTTCTTCATCATATCTAAGTTAGAGGTGTCAATTACCCCACATTTTACATTTTTCAGTTGTCTTATCAAGTTCGTGTGGAAAAACTAAGTCAAAGTTATTAAGGCATTTAAACCCGAATTTCTTCGGTAATATTTATTAAGGATGTTGATATGAAAAGCTTAGGTTTCCCCTTGACTTCAAATGAGGTAGTCAACTTTCCCACAAATTTTTAATACTTTATATGGACCTTTCCATGCTACTAATAATTTATTTGACTTGATAGGCAAAAGTACAAGAACTTCATCCCCTACTTTAGAACTTCTCCTCTGACTTTTGGAATCAAAATATGTTTTGTACTGGGCCATTGACAAGCTTAAGTTTTTTCTAAACTATGTCAGAGGTCTCCTCAAGTTTGGATTAAGGTCAAGGAGAAACTGGTAAGAAGACTGAACCTCAGCATTTACCTCCTCATTAGTCCCATAATCAGAAGGAAAGGACAGTGGACCTCTGGCCTGTCTACCATAGAGATGTTCAAAAGGTAAAACCCCAAAGAGTCACTGGAAACTTCCCCCATGGCAAACAAAGCACAGGGTAGGGAACGATGCCACCCTTAGGTTTAAGGGGGCAAAATTTCCTTTAAAAAGGACTTTTGAATCGAATGCTGCGCTCAATCCTCCATTACAGCTGGATGATAGGGTGTTTTTGAAGAGAGGCTTCACTCCCAGAAGTTGGTGAGATGTTGCTTTAAGTCAGATGTGAATTGTGTCCCACGGTCAGACAAAATTTCTCTAGTATGCCCACTCTGGAGAAGATGACAAAAGGGCTTCAGCCAACTCTGGGATAGTTATGGCCTTTAAAGGGGACGGCTTCAGGGAAACTCGAAGCATAATCAACTAAATGTTAATATATATCTATGTCCCCCAGATGAAAGTGGAGATAAAGGACCAACGATGTCAATAGCTACTCTTTCAAAAGGTACCGTAAAGACTGGCATTTTGACCATAGGTACTCGCCTGGTACCGGGAGGATGACAGTTGGCAAAATTTACACGATCTGCAATAGGTAGTGACATCTGAGGACATTTTTGGCCAAAAATAGGTTTCCCTAATTTTATTTAAGGTTTTAAAGATGCGAGAAATGTCCGGCCCCCTGGGAGGTTAGAGCCATTTTAAGAACAGCTCTCTCATTGACTTGGAACAACTAAGATGGAATAGTCTGTCTCATCTGAATTTAATTTGACTACTGACTTGTAAAAAGATACCTTTTATATATTCAAATTTATATGAAAAGTTCTTCCTTTGGATAACTTGATTTGTTTAGCAGCATTTTGGCAATTCTGAAGAGAAGGGGAATCACGTTGTAAATTTACAAAGGAGTCCTTTTGATATATCTGAAGGCTTAAAGTCAGGGAAAATCAAAGGATGGACAGTAGGAAATCCTGGGCTTTGGTCCGAGCCCTAGTCAAGACTTTAGGTATCGAGGTGATATCTTCACTTTCATCTAACAAGTGAACCGGTGATCCTACTTCCTCGCTTTTGAGAGTAGCATCACTGGTTTTTTAATCCCATGAATCTCGCGAGACATTGTCTCATCTGAACTTTTGAGGGCTTCTCTGACTCTACAGGAAGAGGATCTGAAACACTTATATCCATCTTTGGTGATGAAAGGTCAACCTCAGAAGGAAGAATGGCACCTTTTACATTACCTATTAGTATGGAGCAAGAAGTGATGGAGCTAGGACGGCTTCAGACCAACCTGTGAACCATTTAGACCTAATGTAACAACGGGTGGTAGGAAAAGTGTCCGTCGGCCCAAGTAGTCTGAAAGTATAGCAGAGGAATGATTTTCTTTAAGGTATAGGGAACAGCTAAAACAGAAATGACTATACATGTGCATCCAGTGTCTCGTAAAATGGTAGATACAGTAAGTCCATTAACTGTTCCTGAACAGAAAGGTGCTTGGTCATTACAGTCTTTAAAACATCTTCCAACTTTTTGGACCTTCTTAAAGGACAATCTGGACGTTTATGTCCCTTAACACCACACAAATGACAAACAGGAATAAAGAAGTCATTTTACTTTCCACTAGAGGCTTTGAATTTCTTAAGGTCTGATGAACCCTTGCCTTTAGGGTTCGATCCCTTTTGGGCTTTATAGGAATTGTGAGCCTCAACATACAGGTCAGCAGCCTCAGCAACTTCCTCAGCTTTAATCAGGTTACGTTCTCTAATGAATGTTCGTATCTGATGGGGAAAGAGCTGTCAGGAACTGGTTAGCAACCATGAAGTCTCTAAGAGATTCATAACTGCGAAATCAATTCCTGAACTCTCTATCCAAAAGTCGAACAACAAAAAGAGTGTTACCTGTAACTGCTGAAAGTTCTGGCCAGGCTGTAAGGTGGCATACCTGAAATCTTTTCCTGTAAGAAAATTTGTGGTTTTTTGATTGCTTTAAGGATTGCCTTCTTCAGTAGGTTATAATTACATATGATATCCTGTGACAAAGTAGCATGATATTCAAAGCTGTACCAGAAAATAACATTCCTAACCTGGGAGCCCAGGTGTCAGCAGGCCATTCACAAAAGGGGAGCGGTATTTTCAAACCTGATAATGTATGAAGTTTTTGTCTTCCCCCTCTGTGAAGGAGGTAAATTAGGTGTTGGAATATGTCACTAGCTGCACGTTGTTCCATTACTCCTCCATCTAATTTCTGTTGTAGAAAGTTAACTTTTATTCTCTAATTCAAGGCGAGCTTGTTCGAGCTCGCGATCTTTTTCTCTCTCCCTTAACTCATATTCTCTGTCTTTTGCTCTTTCCTCAAGTTCCCTTAATTTAACTTGTTCCTCACGTACTTTAGCTCTTTCCTCACGATCAAGTCCATCACGCTCTTTTTTGTCTTCTCTTTCGATTCTCAATCTCTCCTTTTCCTCTTCTCTTTCGATTCTCTCTCTCTCTCCTTTTCAATTCTTTCCTGGATTTTAGCACTAATGAAAGATTCTAAATTTTTTCCTGTCATTCCTAACTTCCAGCATTCATCCAAAACTGGTATTCCTCCATATTTGCAAGAAAAACTTAAACTATCAGGGGAAATTAAATGGGTATTAAAGAAAATGGAGGGTTCAATTCCTGCTCCACTCAAACTGTAAATAAACCAGAGGGCTCGATCCCTGCTTCAATTAAATAATATGTATTAATGAAAACGAAGGGTTCTATGCCGGCTCCGAGCAAACAGTAAGTAGAATGGGGTCACTTGACCATCCAATCTTCTCATCAACAAATCAAGAGTGTCCTACGACAGTTCCCTTGATATAACAAAGAGTTCAATGAAACAAATTGTCATTGGAAAATCTCGAGTCCCTAGAGTCTAATCCTCCAAAGTGTTTCAAGCTTACACAAAAAGGTGGCGGAATTAAATATTATATCCTGCCTGGCTTGACTTACAATAAATTGAGACCATAACAATCATCAAATCTTTCAAATACCTGTACTGTAGTCCTACCATAGAGAATGATTACTCATGGCTGGTGGTAACCCTCTGTGGTATGCGGCGTTGAAGTTCCAATGGTAGATTCGAGATAGAGTTGAATCTTGATTCAGTCGAGTTGATCCTGGCAAGGACACCACTTGTGAAGACTTACTCAGCCCTGTAACAACTTCAGTCAGTATTACTAAGGCTGGCTCCTCCTCAGGAAAATTAATGTATAGAAAAAGAATAAAAACTGACAAACATAAACACTTTATTAATTAGAATATAAAATATAAAACACTTAAACATTAAATATTGATCCTACATTAAAGAAAATGAAAAATGAAAAAAAAGGATATCTGAATTCAACACTAATATATATAAAACTTGGGTGTCTGGTGTTGGTGACACTGAGTGTTGTTGAAATCGTAGCCGTTGCTGATGATGTGGGGGGGGGTCGCAGGTGTTGGTGACAACCCACCGGCTCGTTCTTCACAGTATAGCAGTGAATAATCTATCCCAATGACAGGAAAGCAGGTTTTTTTCCACTGCAATGATGAGGGGTTATATCCTGCTACTTGCACACACAAACAGGTAAGTGGATCAGAAATTGGGACGTCTCAGAACGTTAGTCCATCTCCCTCAATTCTACTCATTGATTAGCAGGTGACCCTCTCTGTCCTTTCAAGCTGTAAAGAGAGACAGATTACCCACTGCTTAAGAAATCACTCTCCATGATAAGTACAATACCTAAAAGATGTGGTGATTATTAAAACATTTTAACCTATCAAGACTGAAAGGACCAAGTTAATTATTGGTCAAAAGTGAAGCTTTCAACCAATAAGTCCACTAAAATATGATCAGGCGTGTACTTACAGTAGTGTTGGGAGCTATGAGTCGAGTGATTTGCTGTTTGACCGGAGCCCCACACGTCACCTTTCGGGGGAGGGGGGGAAGAGGGACGGGAAGGGATAGCCTGAGCTAGACTGACCCTACCTTAACAAGCAGCCGGCAGTCAAACTATCACTTTTGGGGAGGGGGAAAAAGGGGGGGAATAGCGGGAGCTTGACTTACCCTACCTTAACAAGTAGCCGGCAATGAAACTATTGTTACTATATACTCCCTCGCTACTCCTATCTATTGAACTTTTTCCCTCGCAGTCCGGTCATCAGACAATCCTTAAGACTTGCTACATCTTTATTTGCACGTGCACTGCAAGTGTATACAACACGTAGTGGAGTGGTTTCAGAATCTTTTCTACTCCAGGGTGCGGGAGATAATGAGCTTCTGTCTTTCAACTTATCTTCGCACTATTCCTCAATGAATTTATTGTCCAACTTTTTCTTGTTTTATATTATCATAGACAGTCAGTAGCTCTGGATTCTTCCTGAGCTCATGTATTTGTGCTTTCATCTGTCCGAAAGCCATGCAATAATTACTAGGCAGATGTGGTGGATTAATTTCCATGGTAACCTAACCTAATACTGTCCAAATATTGGTTATAAGCTGAGACTCTTGTGTCCAAATATTGGTTAAATCTGAGACTCTTGTGTCCAAATATTGGGTTTATAAGTCTGAGACTCTTGTGCCCAAAATTTTGGGTTATAAGTCTGAGACTCTTGGGGGCTTGGTTTATTTACATCAATACCTATCGCATCTAAATCCCACAACTTATCAACGGTTCATTCATTTCTTCCAGTAATGATAATTTTTTTGCTGTGGTACATGATCAGCAGTTGTGATGAATGGTTTGAAAAACCGACAAGTTGTAGAATTGAGACACTTATGCAACATATGGGAATCTTTATTCAGGAAACGTTTCGCCACACAGTGGCTTCATCAGTCCAATACAAAGTAAAAGCCGTAAGGAGAGGAGAAGTTTGAGGTAATCAGTCCCTCAGTCCATCAATCTACAAGTTTGATGGACTGAACACATCGACTCCAGGCTGGAGGACTGATTACCTCAAACTCCTCCTCTTCTTACGGCTTTCTACTTTGTATTGGACTGATGAAGCCATTGTGTGGCGAAACGTTTCCTAAATAAAGATTCCCATATGTTGCATAAGTTCTCAATTCTACAACATGATCACGGTTATTCTCGTAATTTAGTACATTTCCACTGAATCAATATTAGCTTCTTTCCCACTTTTGAGAGGGAATGGGACCACATATCATTGGCCTCCTGCTTTTTTTCAGCAAGTGAACATCATGTTTACTTACTATATTTTGCACAAAACAGTGATAATAATCACTTTCAATGATTAAATCAATTGGACTAATTGTGTCCGTCTGTATGTCAGGAAAGGCTAACTTGACCTTAGCTGCTTTCAGTGCTGCAACTGTTTCTTTTAATCCTGGATCTGCACGACTTGGGCAAATCATCTACTACCACAGCTTCTACTGTCTTTTCCCTGTTTCCTTGACCAACAGTGATTCTGGCTAGGTCATATGTCTGTTTACCAAAAATTGTGGAAAAAAACAGCTATATCTAACTGTATTTTGGCATAGGGTTGTTTATTCAGTTTCTGCAACACTGATTCTTCTTATGAAGGACCTTTGTAAATCTTGATCAAATAATGTTAGCACATTGTTTTGTGTAATTTATTAGATAACTTAACTCGAGCTATCGGGAGAAGCAGTTGCTTTAAACTTATCTCTCACATTTTAAAGCTGTTTCTTGTTGACTTCCTGATTCTGTGGAAGTCTTCTGTTGTTCAGCTAAAGTATTTGGCACAATGCTGTATGATGCATACCCTTGCATTTAAAAAAACTTCTTTAGTGAGCATTTACCTCCCTTGTGTTCACCTAAACACTTGATGCATCTTTTCAGCTGATGAACACGTTTTTTTACGTGCCTCCATTGATGTGTATTGATTACAATACTGTGCCCAATGTGTTCCATCACAAAGTACACATTTGGAGTACGTTTATATATGACAGTTTGTTTACTGTCTGTTGTATTCCCAGCTTGTAAATGCCTATATGGGATTTCCCATTATGTGGTTTAGTGGGAGTAGGTTATCTCTTTTTATACTGAGTTGAAGGTTTATTATCCACTGGATTTGTGGATTTTTTATCTTGTCTCGTTGCTTGCAAGCATGAAACATTGTTTGTAAACCATTGTTAATTTCCCCCACAAGTGAAATAGCGTTTATTGAACAAATATTGAATCGTTCAATAGTTTGTGGTGACAACTTATCTTGTACAATACCACTGATAAACCAATCACATTTCCTTAGGTCATATTAGCATCTAGAGATCTGAACTATTGTTTTAATGTGTCCTAAATGCCTGTAAGTCTGAATAACAATGTTTGGGTGGCTTCAAACTTGATATTAAGACTGCATGTCTAACTCTGGCCTTTCAGCATCAAAGTAATGTTATACACTTCATTCACTATACACTATAAATGTCACTGTATAACTGTAAATCACACGTGAATATTACTTACACATATATAAAAAGTCCTTTAATATAACAGGTAATCATAAGAAAACTTAAAAAACAATCTCGTCTCTTAATTTCTGTCTATAAACATTATAAACACTATGTGTATATACACTCAGACAAACTGAACATCAATGGGTTGTTGCTGTAGTCAGCGTTTCTCGAGCTTGGAGCAGTAGATGCCGGGTGCCATCCCCCGTTTTCTTGTTGGTGAGTCACCCAGCTCCCGTTTTCTTTGGGTGAACGCTGGGTGAGCGCCCGTTTTCTTTTGGCTGCCCATTCGGGGGGGTCCAAAAAATCAGAATAAGTGCTTTGTAAAGAATAGGATCACCTCCACCAGCTGGATCAAAGAAAGTGTGTTTAAATTTCGGTCTGTAAGAAGTATGGGAATTCTCCTGCTAGAACTGGAAGGGATAGAAAAGTACCGCGGTAATAAAACGGACCATACAAAAAAAGGCAAATTTGATCTAAAGGTTATTCCCCTTGTTCGAATGTTGGTTTTCCCGTAGTTATAAAGTTTACGGCGTCGATACCATGCCTAACCCTTCTAGGTAGGGTAGTGTCTGAGCCCGACTTTTAGCTCATAAGACTTCATTCCCATTATCCCCCTTGGGGGGGGATGACGGACCAGAGAGGCCTAGCTTGTAGCTAGCCTGGGGACAGTTGGTCCCAAAGATGAGGAGGTACTTGTGCCTCCTCCCATGGGAACTTATGTCTCAAACACTCCCTAAAGAGGGAGCCAAGGCCGGGGCCCCCACTTGGAGAAGGCCCGGGCCGGGAGAATACCGGGTAATCTTTAATAAAATAATAAATAAGTTTACGGCTCCTAAAATTGAGGAGACTCCGGCCAGGTGCAAGAAGATCCAAGATCAACTGATGCACCAGCATGAGCAATTGATGCTGCTAGAGGAGGGTAAACTGTTCATCCGGTTCCAACACCCCTTTCTACTATTCCTCTTGTAAGAAGAAGAGTGAGAGAGAATGGTAGCAGTCAAAATCTTACATTATTTATTCCAGGGAAGGTGATATCAGGTGTTCCAAGCATAAGTGGAACTAATCAGTTCCCGAAACCTCCGATCATAATCGGTATAACTATGAAGAAAATTATTACGAAAGCGTGGGCTGTAACAATTATATTATAAATCTGATCATCCCCAATTAACCTTCCTGGTTGACCAAGTTCGGCTCGAATAATCAATCTTAGTGAGGTACCTACTATACCAGATCAAGCTCCAAACACAAAGTACAAGGTTCCAATATCTTTATGATTTGTTGATAAAAACCATCAGCTGTGTATCATCAGTTGTGTAGAGTGTCCTCACAACCTTGATACTGTTGTGGTGTATCATCAGTTGTGTAGTGTGTCCTCACAACCTTGATACTGTTGTGGTGTATCATCAGTTGTGTAGTGTGTCCTCACAACCTTGATACTGTGATTGAGTCTGGAGGGACTCATTTATACTCGAAGGACCTTGCCTCGTTGGTTATTTGTACACTGTAGTACAACATGTCTGGATCACAGTGTGGCCTTTATCCAGTTCGAGCATAACCAAAATGTTGAAAAATGAGTTACCAGCTAAGTTCATAATTTTAAATATAGGGAATACTTAGCTGATAAAAGACAGCAAATTGTCTACACAGCCGCCCCTGCAGACGAGGTCTTGAATTGTTGTCATGATCATCTCTCAACGGGCTGTAATAGATCATATTATGTAAACAATAAATTACCCCTAGGGGGTGTTATGTCAGCATATTTCATTCAAGGATTGCTGACAAACTTACTTGTGTGGACTCAAAAGTCCGCACCTCACTGCCAACTATAGGCTGATTACAAACTCCTTGTGACTCAAGAACTGCGCAGTCCCCATACTACAAGAAATTCGTAACCTACCTTGCTCTTGTAGCGTGAGCTATGGTGTTCTTCACACCTTCGACAGGTATCGGTGACTTGATAGAAGCTGAAGTGTCCTTGGATGTCCACGTCTTCCATAGTCTAGGAATACGCACACTGGTACACTATGTTCCACAAGATTTGTCTTTATTGTTCACAATCTTATCACTAAAGAAGCTGATCACACTTCTCTTAAGAGTTTATTGTGTTTTGTGAGACACTTTGTTCACACTAACGCACAGATCCGTGTTCTTTGTTGGTTATCCTGGCGTCAGTGTCACTCTCAGCAGAGTCAAAAGTAATCTGAAGATGTCACAGCCTCTTACACCGTCACTGCCCTTAGCACATAAAGGAAAAGCTGACCTAGTATTTTTTGCTTCCTTGCCACTTCCTCCATGAAGTAAAGCAGAATGTTTGATTCTTGCTGTCTTAAGCATAGACAACAATGTACACTATCTTTACCATGGTAATAAAGTGGGAGCAGGATTTTCCTTAATTGTCCTGCTAAGGTAAGAGATGCACTGTCTTTTATTAAATTACACTTTGCAACACTGGAGTCTTGCAGGGAGCGGTGGTCGCTTGACCACGTTGCATACTGGTACTGCATCTGGGATCAATTACTTGCTGTAGCAGTAAACAAGATGCTTGCCCCTTCTGAGAGGGCTGGGCCCCTCAGGGCTGAAGGGGGCTGAAGGGGCTGAAGGGGGCTGATACCCCCCTCCTGGAGAAAATTTCTCCACACCCTCCATCACTCCCACCATATCTCCCACCATATCTCCCACCATCACCCCCACCATCACTCCCTCCATCACTCCCACTATCACTCCCACCATCGCTCCCACCATCACTCCCTCCATCACTCCCACCATCGCTCCCACCATCGCTCCCACCATCACTCCCTCCATCACTCCCTCCATCACTCCATCACCTACATAAGTTAGGTGGTGACAGTGTTGAGTCAGGTCTGGTGCTGCAACATTTAGGACCAGCAGCTGACCGCTTCTCTCCACCTTCCTCTGCCGCCGTACCTTATCTTTAAAACTCTGTACTGAAATTATTAGCTCATCTTAAAACTAGCATCCATAACAGGAACAACAGTAGCAGCAACAGTAACAGCAGTAGGAACAGCAGCAACAGCAGCAGGAACAGCAACAGCAGCAGAAACAGTAACAACACAGTAGCCCAACAACAGCAGTAGTAACAGCATTAGAACTGCACAGCAGCAACAGCAGCAGCGACATAAACAGCAACAGCAGCAACAACAACAGCAGCAACAACAACAGCAGCAACAACAGCAGTAACATCAGCAACAGCAGCAACACAGTAAAACAGCAGCAACAGCAACAGCAGCAGTAATCTCAGCAACAGGAGCAGTTAACAGCAGTAACGGCACAGCACTCAGCCAGTACAGCAGCAGCTCAGCAGTATACATCATCAACAGCAACAGTAACATCAGCAACAACAGCAACAGTAGTAGTACACATCCAGCAACATAACAACATAAGCAAACAGGCAGCAGGTAAATCAGCAACATTAACAGTAGCTGAACAGCAGCAACGAAGAAACAGTAACAGTAACATCAGCAACAGTAACACCGCAACAAAACACAGCAAGTAACACCCAACGAAACAACAGCGTAACATCAGAAACAGCAGCGTAACATCACAACAGTAACACAGAAACAGAAATCAGAACGCACAACGTAACACCCAGCAACGTAACATCAGAAACCCCAGTACCATCAGCAACGGAACATCACAAAAGAACATCAGCAACACAACACAGCAACAGAACAAGCAGTAAAATAAAACACAGTAACATCACAACAGTAACACAGCAACAGCAGAAACAAACACGCAACAGAAACACAGCAACAGTAACATCAGCAACAGCACAACAGTAACTCAGCAACTAACACCCACAACGTACCACCAAAACAGTAACATCCAACAGTAACATCAGCAACAGAAAACATCAGCAACAGAACAGCACAGTACATCAGAAAAGTAACATCAGCAACAGTAAACCCGAAACCAACAGCAACAGAAAGCAAGTAACATCAAAACAGAAACACAGCAACAGTAAATCAGACAGCAAAACAGAACATCGCAAAAACAGCAACGTAAATCAGCAACGCAGCAACAAAAAACACACAAACAGTAACAGCAACAGAAAACATAAACACAGCAACGTAACATAGCAACAGTAACACCAGCAACAGAACAGACCAGCAACATTTAACATCGAAAGAGTAACACCCAGCAAGAGAAAAAATCACAACTAAAAAACAGAACAGAACACAGCAACAGTAACCAAAACAGAACAGTAAACACCCAACAGAAAACACAGCAACGTAACATCAGAAAAGTAACACAGCAACAGAAACAAAAACAGCAAAACCCAAAAAGTAACATCAGAAACAGAAAATCGAAACAGCAGCAGTAACATCAGAAAACAGAACATGATAGCAGCAACAGTAACATCAGAACAGAAACATCAGCAAAGTAACCCCCACAACAGTAACATAAACAACAGAAACAACAGTTATATCAGCAACAGTAACACGCAACATCAGCAACAGTACATCAGCACAGAAAACTCAGCAACAGTAACACCAACAGCAGCAACAGTAAATCAGCAACAGCCAGTAACATAGTAACATCAGCAACAGTAACAGCAGCAAACACAGAAACAGTAACATCAGCAACAGTAACCAGCTAACGTCAGCAAACAGCAGCAAACAGAAAATTCACAACAGTAACAGCAACAGCAGCAACAGTAACATCAGCAACGCAAGAAAGTAACATCAGCAACAGAACAACAGTAAAACATCAGCAAACAACAGCAACAGTAACATCAGAACGCAGCAACAGTAAAGCGCAACAGAAACAGTACACAGCAACAGTAACAGCAGCAACAGTAACACAGCAACAGTAACACCAGCAAACAGTAAACATCAGCAACAGCAACAACAGTAACATCACAACAATAACACAGCAAACAGTAGCAGAACATAAGCAACAGTAACATCAGCACAGAAAACATCACAACAGAAAACATCAGCAAACACAAATCAACAGTAACATCAGCAAAACAAGTAACATCAGCAACAGTACCATCAGCAACAGTAATCGGGAAACCCAGTAACATCAGCAAAAAAACACAGCAACAGCAGAAACAAACATCAGAACAGCAACAGCAGCAGTAACATCAGCAACAGTAACAGCAGCTAACAGCAGCAACAGAAACAGCAGAAACAGTAACATCAGCAACAGAAAAGTAACACAGCAACAGCAAAAACAGAAATAACAGCAGAACAGAACTCGGGCAACAGCAGCAACAGTAAACAGCAGCTAACAGTAAAAACAGCGAACAGTAACTTCATCAGCAACATCAGCAACAGTAACATCAGCAACAGCAACAACAGTAACATCAACAGCAGCAACAGTAACATCAGCAACAGCAGCAACAGTAACATCAGCAACAGTAACAGCAGCAGTAACATCAGCAACAGCAACAGCAGCAACAACAACAGCAGCAACAGTAACAGCAGCAACAGTAACATCAGCAACAGTAACAGCAGCAACAGTAACAGCAGCAACACCAACAGCAACAGTAATAGCAGCAACAGCAACAGTAGCAGTAACATCAGCATTAGCAACAGCAGCAGTAACAGCAGCAACAGTAACAGCAGCAGTAACAGCAGTAACAGCAACAGCAGCAGTAACATCAGCAACAGTAACAGCAGCAGTAACACCAGTAACAGCAGCAACAACAGCAGTAATATCAGCAACAGTAACAGCAGCAGTAACAGCAGCAACAACAGCAGTAACATCAGCAACAGCAACAGCAGCAGTAACAGCAGTAACAGTAACAGCAGCAGTAACAGCAGTAACAGCAGTAACAGAAGCAGTAACAGCAGAAACAGCAGCAGTAACAGCAACAGCAGCAACAGTAACAGAAGCAGTAACAGCAGCAACAGCAGCAGTAACAGCAACAGCAGCAACAGTAACATCAGCAACAGTAACAGCAGCAGTAACATCAGCAACAGCAGCAGTAACAGCAGCAACAGCAGCAGTAACAGAAGCAACAGCAACAGTAGCATCAGCAACAGCAGCAGTAACAGCAGCAACAGCAAGAACAACAGCAACAGCAGCAACAGCAACAGCAGCAGTAACATCAGCAACAACAGCAACAGCAACAACAGCAGCAGCAACAACAACAGCAACAACAGCAGCAACAGCAACAACAGCAGTAACAGCAGCAGCAGCAGCAACAGCAACAACAGCAGTAACAGCAGCAGCAGCAGCAACAGCAACAACAGCAGTAACAGCAACAGCAACAGCAACATCAACAGCAACAGCAACAACAGCAGCAACAGCAACAACGGCAGTAACAGCAGCAGCAACAGCAACAACAGCAGTAACAGCAGCAGCAGCAGCAACAGCAACAACAACAACAGCAGTAACAGCAACAGCAGCAGCAACAGCAGCAGCAACAGCAACAACAGTAGCAGCAACAGCAACAACAGCAGCAACAGCAACAACAGCAGTAACAGCAGCAGCAACAACAGCAGCAGCAGTAACAGCAACAGCAACAACAACAACAGCAGCAACAGCAACAACAGCAGTAACAGCAGCAGCAACAGCAACAGCAACAACAGCAGCAACAGAAAATAAAGCAGTAACAGCAGCAGCAAGCAGCAGAACAGTACAGACAGCAAGCAGCAACAGCAACAGCAACAACAGCAGTAACAGCAACAGCAACAACAGCAAGCAGCAGCAGCAGCAACAGCAACAGCAACAAAAGCAAACAGCAACAGCAGCAGCAGCAAGCAGCAGCAACAGCAGACAGAAAGCAGCAACAGCAACAACAGCCAACACATCAACAGCAGAACAGCAGCAGCAACAACAGCAGCAACAGCAACAGCACATCAAGAGCAAATCAGGGCACAGCAGCAACAGTAGCAGGAGCGTAACAGCACAGCAAACAGCAACAACAGTAGTAACAGCAACAGCAACAACAGCAACAGCAGAAACAGCAACAGAAAACAGCAACAAACAGCACCAGCAACAGCAACAGCAGTAACAGCAACAGCAACAGCAACAGCAACAACAGCAGCAGCAACAGCAACAACAGCAGTAACAGCAGCACCTGGATCAATGACAGTTGCTGGCACGTGCGGCTCTCACTGCCAACAGTCACCTCCCAGCCACGGTAGGCCTCAGTCACCTTTGTAGGCCTTAGGCAGCTTTGTAGGCCTTAGGCAGCTTTGTAGGCCTCAGTCACCTTTGTAGGCTTCAGGTACAAAGTACTCATGTATGTGAAATGTGTCAGAGATTATTACATGTGTACAAAGGTGCCAGTTGTTAACAAGTTTACGAAAGTGCCATTGATTATTACATCTGTACAAAGGTGCCAGTGATTAAACTGATTTATAACTGTACAAAGGTTACAGTGATTATTACAAGTGTACAAAAGGTGCCAGTGCTTACAACAACTGTACAGAGGTGCCAGTGATTTTTATAAGTGTACAAAGGTGCCAGTGATTATTAAACGTGTTACAAATGGTGCCAGTGGTTACAAAAATTGTGAATAGGTGCCCGTGATAATAATAATTGATAATAAGAGGTACATAAGAGCTCAATTTTATTATACAGTATCATATATATATATATATATATTATTATATATAATATATATATTATATATATAATATATATATTATATATATATATATATATATATATATATTCCCCCCAAAATGCTGATGGATGTGTCTATAAGATTCCTTGTAAAATTTGCGATAAAGTTTATTACGGTCAAACTGGTAAAAATCTCGAACTAAGATTAAAACAACATAAATATAGCATTAGAACTGGACAAGAATCCAATGCTCTATTTATTCATGTAAGAGATTTTAACCATCCAATTGATTTTCAAAAAGTTGAGAAAGTAGTATCAAGCAAGTCCATGGTCGCCAGGAAAAATAATTGAATCTTGTTTCATAAAAAGCAGTTTTGACAATAATATGAATATTTTCTTTGGTTATTATAAATTAGATCCATTTATAATTAATAGAATTTGGGAAGAATTTAATAATACATTGGACAAATAATAAATCTTAATTCTTGGGTAGAATAGTTTGTTGGTGGGTTGTGTGAAGGATCTGTCTAGTTGGGCCAGTGGGCTTGCTGCAGTGTTCCCTTTCTTATGAGTCGCGCATCAGGTGTTGCTTTGTTGTGGGATGTGATAGTGAGGAGTGAGCTAGACCCTTTATATGCCTTCCTTTGATGCATTACTTTTATTGTTCCTTGATAATGTGAGTAGTCACGAAATCGCTTGGAATTTCATTTTTCTTTCACAGTGGTTGTTTTGCATATTTATAATATATATATATAATATATATATATATATATATTATATATATATATATATATATATATATATATATATATATATATATGGAAGTGGAACAGAATACCTTCCTACATAAGCGAAGCGTGTCGTAGGAGGTGACTAAATGCCAGGAACAATGGGCTAGTAACCGCTTCTTCTGTATAAACTACTAAAAATAATTAAGAAGGGAAAAATTTATAAAACTGGGATGTTTGAAAGTGTGTAGATGTAGGGGCAGATGATAAGACAGAAATGATTGCTGATGTTATGAATAAAAAGAAGTTGGATGTCCTGGCTCTAAGTGAAACAAAGCTGAAAGGGGGGTAGGTGAGTTTCTTTGGGGTGAAATAAATGGGATTAAGTCAGGAGTATCTGAGAGAGTTAGAGCAAAGGAAGGGGTAGCAACAATGTTTGAAGGATCAGTTATGGAGAGTGAAGATGGAATATAAATGTATAAATTCAAGGATTATGTGGATTAAAATAAAAGTCGGATGTGAAAAGTGGGTTAAGAGAGGAGTGATGACGGAGAAAAAGAGGGAGAATGAAGAGGGGGAGAAAAAGAATTTTGGGAAAAATGGTTAACAAGTGTGGTAGTAAGTTTTGCCAAAGGTAAGATAATAATTTGTGTGTATGAGGAGTTGGAAGGAAAATTTTTTAGAAAAGGGTATAAGTAAGGAAAAGGGTTTGGGGTTGCCAGTGTTTTAGATGTGATAAAGGACTTTGAGTGACTTCAGGATGAAATGGATTTGGGTACAGGAATACAATATTTTAAAGGGTTAAAAGAGAGTAAAATAAGGGATACAGGAGAAAGTTAAAGGGTAAAGAGAAGTAAGGTTTATAATGGATTATGTATTGGAAAGATAAAACTGTTGAGTGATGTCAGTGTAGAGTTTTATAGAGGGAAGATATATGGGGTAACTTTTATGTCGTGTTACACTGTTCAGAAAAGTAATGGATACATAGAACAGAAATGCAGTAATGTAGATCTTTATGACTAGTTTCGCCCACACAGGGCTTTTTATAAACAAAGGAGGAGGGTAGTTTTAGGGTTAGAATTTATGAGAATATTGGAGGTTTAGATGGGGTTTAAAGTGTCAATACAATGGGTAGGAAGGATATTGGGTAATTTTTAATAATGTACGTGTTTAGTGGGATAGCAG
Organism: Cherax quadricarinatus; assembly: GCF_026875155.1. Classification (NCBI taxonomy): domain Eukaryota; kingdom Metazoa; phylum Arthropoda; class Malacostraca; order Decapoda; family Parastacidae; genus Cherax; species Cherax quadricarinatus. The sequence continues at coordinate 4,922,492 of NC_069463.1, read as the reverse complement.
CAGAAGTTTGTGGTTACAAGAAAGTGGGTGTGGGAGGGAAGAAGAGCAATTGGTGGAATGATGATGTAAAGAGAGTAGTAAGGGAGAAAAAGTTATGCATATGAGAAGTTTTTACAAAGTAGAAGTGATACAAGGAGGGAAGAGTATATGGAGAGAAAAAGAGAAGTTAAGAGAATAGTGAAGCAATGTAAAAAGAGAGCAAATGAGAGAGTGGGTGAGATGTTATCAACAAATTTTGTTGAAAATAAGAAAAAAGTTATAGAGTGAGATTAATAAGTTGAGGAAGCCTAGGGAACGAAAGGATTTGACGGTTAAAAATAGGAGAGGAAAGTTATTAAATGGAGAGTTAGAGGTATTGGAAAGGATGGAGGGAATATTTTGAGGAATTGTTAAATGTTGATGAGATAGGGAAGCTGTGATTTCGTGTATAAGGCAAGGAGGAATAACATCTTGTAGGAGTGAGGAAGAGACAGTTGTGAGTGTGGGGGAAGTTCGTGAGGCAGTGGTAAATGAAAGGATGTAAGGTAGCCAGGATTGATGGGATAAAGATAGAAAATTTTTAAAAGCAGGTGGGATACAATTTTGGAGTGGTTGGTGCAATTATTTAATAAATGTGTGGAAGAGGGTAAGGTACCTAGGGATTGGCAGAGAGTATGCATAGTTCCTTTGTATAAAGGCAAAGGGGATAAAAGAGAGTGCAAAAAATTATAGGGGAATAAATCTGTTGAGTATATCCTACTCTCCGTCTTACTCTTAATTCTTCAGTAATAACTCTACCATACACCCTGGTAAAGTGTATGGTAGAGTTATTACTGAAAGACCTAAGAGTAAGACGGAGGTAGGATAGCAGATGAACAAGGAGGCTTTAGGAACTGTAGGGGGTGTGTAGCCCAAGTGTCTACAGTGAAACATAGAGGTGAACAGTATTTAGACAAGGGGAAAAAGGTTTTAGTTGTACTTATGGATCTAGAAAAGGTATATAATATTTTGGATGGGGGGCAATGTGGCAGATGTTGCAAGGTATGTATAGGAGGTAGGTTACTGACAGCAGTGAAGAGTTTTTTACGAGGATAGAGAAGCTCAGGTTAGGTATGTACGAGAGGAGGAAGATTATTTTCCAGAAAAGTGGGCCTTAGACAAGGATGTGTGATGTCACCATGATTGTTCAATATATTTGTAGATGGTGTTGTAAAAGAAGTGAATGCTTGGGTGTTGGCAGGAGGTGTGGATTTTAAAAGATGAAGAATCAAACACAAAGTGGGAGTTGTCACAGTTGCTGTTTGCTGATGACACTTTTGCTTTGGGGAGATTCTGAAGGCAAGTTGCAGGGGAAGGTTGATGATTTGGTGGGGTATGTAGAAGAAGGAAATTAAAAGTGAATATAGGAAAGAGTAAGGTTTATGAGGATAAAAATGTTAAAGGTAATGGAAGATTGGATATCAGATCGGAGGGAGAGAGTATGGAGGAGGTGAATGTATTCAGATATTTAGGAGTGGAGTGTCAGCAGATGTGTCTATGTAAGATGAGGTGAATCTTTGAGCTGATGAGGGGAAAAAGGTGAGTGGTACACTGAGGAGTCTGTGGAGACAAAGAACTTTTTTCATGGAAGCAAAGAAGGGAATGAAATGAGAGTATAGTTATACCAACCTCTTATATGGTTTGTGAAGCAGGGGTTGTGAATGTTGCAGTGAGGAGAAGACTGGAGGCAGTGGAGATCATGCTGAGGGCAATGTGTGGTGTGAATATAATGCAGAGAATTCGTAATTTGGAAATTAGAAAAAGGGTGTGGGATTACCAAAACTATTGTCCAGAGGGCTGAGGATTTGTTGTTGAGGATGTATAAATCTTTTAGTGTAGGAAGGCGGGGTAGGGGTCGGCCTAGGAAAGGTTGGAGGGGGGGGGTTAAAAGAAGTTTGTGTGTGAGGGGCTTGGATTTCCCAGCAAGCGTGCGTGAGCATGTTAGATAAGAGCGACTGATTTTGCTGTTGGAGTGTGACAAAGAAACATTTATAAAGGGGTTTCAGGGACACCAGCAGGCCGGACTTGAGTCCTGGAGATGGGAAGTACAGTGTCTGCACTCTGAAGGAGGGGGTTGTTAATGTTGCAGTTTAAAAACTGTAGTGTAAAGCACCCTTCTGGCAAGACAGTGATGGAGTGAATGATGGTGAAAGTCCCTTTTTATAAACAAGCATACACAGGTGCTACTTAAACTGATCACAAGTGAGAAAAAATGTAAATGGGAAAGTTGTTGAGGTGAGACCTTGAGATGGAGACTTTAGTCCAGGATTTTTAACCCTGGAGGGTTAGCCACCCAGGGTAACCCAGGGTAGGGAGTGTTAGCCACCCAGGAAAACTAAAAGGTTTTAACCCAAAAAACCCAGGGTGGGGGTTTTGCCAACCCAGGGTTTAAAAACCCATGAAGTTGTGTTGGCTCCAGGAAAAATCCAGGGTTAAGGAGTGTTAGCCCACCCAGTGAAAAGGGTAGGGTGGGGTTAGCCAACAGGATACCCAGGGTTTAAGTTTACCCCCCAGTTTACCTGGGGAGGGGGGGAAGCCAGGAGGGATAACCCAGGTAAGTTTTTAAGGCAAGGTTTAAACCCCTTTGGGGTAGGGAGGGTTAGCCAACAGGGAAAAACCCAGGTAGGGAGGTTAGCCCCCCAGGTTTAAACCCCGGGTGGGGGGTTGGCACCCAGGATAACCCCGGGTTGGAGGGTTAGCACCCAGGATAACCCAGGGTGGGAGGGTTAGACACCCCGGATACCCAGGGTGGGAGTTTTAGCACCCAGGTGGGGAAATTTAAACCCGGGTGGGGAGGGGGTTAGCCCCCCAGGATAACCGGGGTGGGAGGGTTAGCCAACAGGATAACCAGGGTGGGAGGGTTAGACACCCAGGATAACCCAGGGTGGGGAGGGTTAGCCCCCCAGGATAACCCAGGGTAGGGTAAACCAGGTTAGTTTGGGGGTTAGCCCCAGGCCCCGGGTGGGGGTTTACAAGGTAAACGTTGGGAGGGTTTACAGGAAACCCGGGTGGGGGGACCCCCAGGTTGGGGGGTTGGCCCAGGCCCGGGGGGGGGGCCACCCACCGGGGGGAGGGTTAGAACGGTTTCCCCCGGGGGGGGAGGGGGAAAATAACCCCGGGGGGATACCAGATTTGTATCTGCACAGATTGGGGCAGGGCCGGGGGAAGAAAGGGGGCCCCTTTTTGACCCAACCATGCAAAATGGGGTGCTGTTGTGAATTATGAAACTAAAGCCCGACTGGGCCAAAACAGCATAGGATTTTCTGTGGAGACGCTAGAAGCAGCTGTCTACATTTGCTTGGCCACCTACCTCGTGTCGTCCCGACGCGACAATACTCGCTCTCTCTCTCGTAGGAACAGAACACAGAACACAAAATAAAAACATGTATATATATATGGACATGGAAAAAAAAAAACTTCTTACACGGAGGGAAGAAAAAAACGTGGGGTGTGTTTAAACATCGTGGTCATAGGTAGTGAGCGTCGATGGCATCACTGCACGCCTTCCTGCGTCTGGACAGATACTGCAACACAGGAGACATCACTGCGGCTAAAGCTGTGACGTAACAGGGTACGGTCTCCTCTGGAATGGTTAAGTAGTCATCATAGGAGTCACTGCAGGTTACACTCAACCTGGGGTATGACATGCTGGTGCCTTCAAGTGAGGCGTCATCAGTACTCGGCAACTGGGCAGGACTTCTGGCAAGCGACTCAGGAGGAAACTTCTCAGCTGGTACTGTCGCTGGGGCTGTCACTGCCGGCGAGCGTGGAGTAAGCCGTGGAGTGAGTCGTGGCAGAGACAACTGGGCGAAACATCTGGGGGGCGTAACATCATACACCAGACTGCAGTGAGTGAGCTAGCAGTCAAAGTGACATCATCTTTGTGCAGGAGCTCACTGAAGCTATGACAGGAGGCTGACACAGTGCCTGCCGACAGGGCTAACTGTGTCTTGATGAGTGTCATTCTCCCCAGACTTGTTCTCTACATATAACTGCACCCCTGAAGGTCTGGAGGTGAAGTGAAACAAATCTCTATGGGAATCATAGCAGGTACGATTCTGCAGAAACATCTATGAGCAACAAGCATAAGAGCTTTCTGTTCAAGGGGCTCATATGCTCAGGGCTGACTAATATCAGCTGTCAACCACGCTGGTCACACCGGGTGACAATAACAGAGTGGTGCTACTTCGGGGTTTGGGCTCAAGACCACACTGGATACACGGAAAACTTTACACACCCCTGTGGTACATGCGGTACAACATGGCTTAAACTAGCAAATGATGCTTTCCTGTGCACAAAATTGACACTAAGCTATACACTAACATATGAGAACACTGATAGGAATTAATTAACAACACAATATGTATCTTCTCTCAATCTTCTCGACAATACTGACATAATTACGAAACACTCGATGTGACATCATGTGATGTCAGGCATGACGTTGCAAGGTGATGTCAGCAGCACTATGATGTCAGCAGACATCTCGAGGTGACATCAGGCAGACATCATGACGTCATGAAGTCGGGCAGCACAGGCCACAGAATGCGGCCTGGAATGTCTGGCTCAGTAACTCACGTGGCTCGTAGATCCACGTGGCGTCGTCCACACCCCACGTGGCGCCCCCCCGTCCCCACACCCCCGTGGGCGTCGGGATCCACGTGGCATTGTGATCTACGTGGCATGTGATCCACATAGCTTCAAGTGGCCTCAGGCACTCGATACACAGCTCTGGCAATGAATTCACACGGAAAGCAGCAGAAACACACAGCAGAGGGAGTGATGGCGTGGTGGTGTATGTAGTGTGGTGGCGAGGAGCATGGGTGGGTGGGTGCGAGGGAGGATCTGGCCACTTCCTCCTCTCCCATAAACATGGAGACACGCACACTGGACGCAGAAATCACCACAAAACTCACCTCTGGCTTGCTGAAATAGCTGTGCTGAGCTGAACAACAACAGAAGAACATACAAGTGACGCTGAACATGCGACTTGAGAAACAGTGTGGGACGCTGTAGCGTAGGGCCACTGGGACGCCACTTACAATTCTCGAAAGGGAAAATTTGGTAAATTTCGGCCTGGATCCTGCTTGTACCTGTGTCTGGATGCTGAAACGTGCAGACACGACATCAGAATAACTCGTTGAGAGACGGATGCTTGTTGTGTAGGGGATGAAGTGAATAACTTCATTCCTTCTTCCTTCCTCTCTCTGGGGAAACACAACTTGCTGCGACCACCACTTCCCACCATTTATAACCCGTTTATTTGGTGTTTCTGATAGCAGGGAGTAAATGATACGTCTTCGGAGGCTTCTTACTTTATTTGCAAAGTTGTGGTGAGTACACAGGCTTGTGTATTTGTGCCCATGGCCCGGGAGGGCCATGCCCACGAGGGAGAGAGAGAGTAGACTTGCTGTCTAAGTCTAGGCTGTTGAGTGAGTGAGAGTGAGTGGGACCAGCGTCCCACTGACCTTCGCAGGCCAAGAGAGGGCAGCACCTGAGTCCCGTGAAATATGAACTAAGCTGGCAGACACCATAGGCTGTCTGCGCAGAGAGTACAGGCTGTCTACATAGGGAGGATTAGACAGCCAGGATAGCCCAGGGTAGGGAGGGTTAGTCACCAAGGATAACCCAGGGTAGGGAGTGTTAGCCACCCAGGATAACCCAGGGTAGGGAGCGTTAGCCAGCCAGGATAACCCAGGGTAGGCAGTTTTTAGCCACCAGGAAAACCCCAGGGTAGGGAGTGTTAGCCAGCCAGGATAACCCAGGGTAGTCAGTGTTAGCCAGCCAGGATAATCCAGGGTAGGGAGTGTTAGCCAGCCAGGATAACCCAGGGTAGGGAGTGTTAGCCACCCAGGATAACCCATGGTAGGGAGTGTTAGCCACCCAGGATAACCCAGGGTGGGGAGTGTTAGCCAGCCAGGATAACCCAGGTAGGGAGTGTTAGCCACCCAGGTAACCCAGGGTAGGGAGTGTTAGCCAGCAAGGATAACCTAGGGTAGGGAGTGTTAGCCAGCCAGGATAACCCATGGTAGGGAGTGTTAGCCACCCAGGATAACACAGGGAAGGGAGTGTTTGCCAGCCAGGATAACCCAGGTAGGGAGTGTTAGCCACCCAGGTTTAACCCCATGGTAGGGAGTGTTAGCCAGCCATGGGATAACCCAGGGTAGGGAGTGTTAGCCAGCCAGGATAACCAGGGTAGGGAGTGTTAGCCACCAGGTTTAACCCAGTAGGGAGTGTTAGCCAGCCAGGATAACCCAGGGTAGGGCGTTGTTAGCCAGCCAGGATAACCCAGGGTAGTAGTGTTAGCCAGCCAGGATAACCCAGGGTGGAGAGTTTTAGCCAGCCAGGATAACCCGGGGTAGGGATGTTATCCACCGGATATCCCAGGTAGGGAGTGTTAGCCACCAGGATAAACCCAGGGTAGGGCGTGTTAGACAGCCAGGATAACCCAGGGTAGGGCGTGGTTAGCCACCAGGTAAACCAGGGTAGGGATTTGTTAGCCAGCCAGGATAACCCAGGGTAGTCTTGTTAGCCAGCCAGGATAATCCAGGGTAGGGAGTGTTAGCCAGCCAGGATAACCCGGGTAGGGAGTGTTAGCCACCAGGAAAACCCCAGGGTAGGGAGTGTTAGCCCCCAGGATAACCCAGGGTGGGGAGTGTTAGCCAGCCAGGATAACCCAGGTGGGGAGTGTTAGCCAGCCAGGAAAACCCCAGGGTAGGGAGTGTTAGCCACCCAAGGATACCTAGGGTAGGGAGTGTTAGCCAGCCCAGGATAACCCATGGTAGGGAGTGTTAGCCACCCAGGATAACCAGGGAAGGGAGTGTTTGCCAGCCAGGAAAACCCCATGGTAGGGAGTGTTAGCCAGCCAGGATAACCCATGGTAGGGAGTGTTAGCCACCAGGATAACCCAGGGTGGGGAGTTTAGCCAGCAGGATAACCCAGGGTGGGGATTTTAGCCAGCCAGGATAAACCCAGGGTAGGGAGTTAGCCAGCCAGGATAACCCAGGGTAGGGCGTGTTAGCCAGCCAGGTAACCCAGGGTAGTTAGTGTTAGCCAGCCAGGAAAAACCCGGGGTGGAGGGTGTTAGCCAGCCAGGATAACCCAGGGTAGGGAGTGTTATCCAGCCAGGATATCCCAGGGTGGGGAGTGTTAGCCACCCCAGGATAACCCAGGTAGGGTTTTAGACAGCCAGGATAACCCAGGGTAGGGCGGTTAGCCAGCCAGGATAACCCTGGTAGGGAGTGTTAAGCCAGCCAGGAAAACCCAAAGGGGAAAGGGGTGTTAGCCAGCCAGGATAACCCAGGGTAGTTAGTGTTAGCCACCCAGGAAAAACCCGGGGTTGGAGAGTGTTACCCCGCCAGATAACCCAGGGTAGGGAGTGTTATCCAGCAGGATATCCCGGGTAGGGAGTGTTAGCCACCAGGATAACCCAGGGAGGGCGTGTTAGCAGCCAGGATAACCAGGGGTAGGGAGTGTTAGCCAGCCAGGATAACCCGGGGTAGGGAGTGTTAGCCAGCCAGGATAACCTGGGGTAGGGAGTGTTAGCCAGCCAGGATAACCCAGGGTAGGGAGTGTTAGCCAGCCAGGATAACCCGGAGTAGGGAGTGTTAGCCAGCCAGGATAACCCAGGGTAGGGAGTGTTAGCCAGCCAGGATAACCCAGGGTAGGGCGTGTTAGCCAGCCAGGATAACCCAGGGTAGGGCGTTTTTAGCCACCGGGAAATAACCAGGGTAGGGCGTGTTAGCCACCCAGGATAACACAAGAAAGTCAGTGGGTCATCAAGGACTGTCTGTCTTATTTCCATTGTGATCCCAATCTTGTCCCCCGGGATGCCACCCACACCAGTACCTAACACCCAGGTACCTACTTACTGCTAGGTGAACAGGCCCAACAGGTGTAAGGTAACACGCCGAATGTTTACACCCAGGGCCCGGGGATCGAACCCGGACACTCTGTGTGAGATGCGAGAGCGTTACCTACAAGGCGTTATTTGGTGTCATTTTGCGTAGTTGACGTAGCTCCTGTCGAAGGTGACGTAATTCTTGTCGTAGGTGAGATAGCTCCTGTGGGAGGTGACGCAGCTCCTTGGTAGGTGACGCAGCTCCTGTGGTAGGTGACGCAGCTCCTGTGGTAGGTTTACGCAGCTCCTGTGGTAGGTTTACGCAGCTCCTGTGGGAAAGGGGACGCAGCTCCTGTGGTAGGTGACGCAGCTCCTGTGGTAGGTGACGTGCTCCTGTGGTAGGTGACGCAGCTCCTGTGGTAGGTGACGTAGAGTCTGTGGTAGGTGACGTAGCTCCTGTGGTAGGTGACGCAGCTCCTGTGGTATGTGACGCAGCTCCTGTGGTAGGTGACGCAGCTCCTGTGGTAGGTTACCGAAGCTCCTGTGGTAGTGACGCCGCTCCTGTGGTAGGTTACGACAGCTCCTGTGGTAGGTGACGTAGCTCCTGTGGTAGGTGACTCAGCTCCTGTGGAGGTGACGCAGTCCTGTGTTAGGTGGACGGTAGCTCCTGTGGTAGGTGACCAGCTCCTGTGGTAGGTGACGCAGCTCCTTGGTTAGGTGACGTAGCTCCTGTGGTAGTGACGCAGCTCCTGATGGTAAGGTGACGCATTCTCCTGTGGTAGGTGACGCAGCTCCTGTGGAAGTGACTTAGCTCCTGTGGTAGGTGACGTACACCTGTGGAAGGTGACTCAGCTCCTGTATCACTGTTTACAGAAACTCACATTCCAGAAAACAGAGGATGCAATAGGAGTCGCTCTGTCCCTCGCCTGGATTCGCCAGTTACCACAATATCCAGCGTCTACTCTGGATGACCACACCAGCAGCAGACTAACATAACACTGGTGTTTGTAACTCGTATCATTCACAGGTGTTTTGTACTCTGGTATCATTACTGGTGTCTTGAGTACTCTGGTATCATTACTGGTATGAATAATAACACCAGACAAATCCTTATTCTGGTAGAAATCATCTGAGCTGATCACAAACGAATTGTATTGATGTTCCAGGACTTAACCCACCACCAGTGAGGCTAATACTACCATCAGCGGCCGGCTGGAGTGTTACACAGCGGCGGCTGGAGTGTACAGCGGCCGGCTGGAGTGTTACAGGCGGCCGGCTGGAGTGTACAAGCGGCCGGCGTAGGTACAAGGCGGCCGGGCTGGATGGCAGTGCAGGCTGCAAGACAAGCCGTCTCAGTCCATCCGTAGGTTCAACTATCATATGACCAGATGTAACACAGCTATACAAATGTCCTACTTATACAGTATACAAAGGTGCACTTAAACAGGTGTTCAACGTGCTACTGAAACTTTGTAAGACCTTTCGTATATACCTCCGTTTTTTTTTTTTCCTCCTCATTTTTCCACCATATCTATAATGGCGTTTTTTAATAACCTTCACAAATAAAAACCAGAGCAAAATACGTAAGTTTATGCACGGCTTACCTGAGAGCCGGTCAACAGCTTCCTCACAGTCACCACTTCTCCACTTCTGCCCATTGATCTGCAATAGCATATGGATATGGTGCTTCGGATCGGGATCAAACTTTCAGTGTTTGTGTATCAAAGTAGTGGAAGGCCAAACTGAATCATTTTGTTCAGTGTTGGATCTAAAATACCTTTTTTATTAAAGGGAATTGTGAATTTTGGTTTCATGTGATGATCTTGAAATAAGTTATTCGCTTGAGTTTAAATTTCAGTCTGATAATTTAAAATTACACTGTAAATTTACGATCCTCTGCACTATTCCTTTTCGCATGCGTTATGAATAGGAGGCTAGGGCCTATGAGACTCTGACACTTTGTCCTGACTAATGATCATAAACACACACACACACACACAACACAACACACACACAACACAACACGACCCACACAACACAATACACACACAACACACACACAACACAACACACAACACAACACACAACACACACACAAACACACAACACAACACACACACACACAATACACAACACACAACACAGCGCACACACACACACCCACACCTCACACACACACACACACACAACACACGCACCACACACATACACACACACACACACAGACACACACACACAACACACAACACATACACACACACAAACACAACACAATCCATATGAAAGACCCCTTGGCAATGACAATGTGGGTTTTTAAGCTTCTAATACACATAGAGCACAAGTGGAGGGAGACAGGAAGGCCAGGACGAAATGAAGCCAACTACAAGAAAGGGGACTAAACAGGAATTGAGGAACTACCTGACCGGTCATGGACAGAGAACTGGCATGGGAAGCCAGTTATAGAGAATAGGAATATGTAGCAACAAAATTCAAGGAGGCTGAGGAGAAGTTTGTACCCAATGGATAACAGGAACTAATGAAAAAGCAGGAAAGGCCATGTTTTACTACCCAAAATGAGCAGGGAGCCAAAAACCAAGTGTGCTAGGAAATGGAAGAAATATAGAAGGCAAAGGACCCAGGAGAATAAGGAAGGCAGTTGTCGAGCCAGCAACGAATATGGCACAGATAAGAAGGGAGGCCCAAAGACAATATGAAAATGCGACATGCCCGAAAGACCAAATCTACCCAACTGTTGTACAGCCACATCAGGAGTAAAACAACAGTCCAAAGGAACAGGTAATCAGGCTAAGGAAGAAGGAGGAGAAGACACAAAAATGACTCGTGAAAGTATTGAGGAACCACAACAGAGAGATCAAAGAAGTGTTCACCAAGGAGACAGAAAAGGGGCTCCAGAAAGACGTAGAGGTGTGGGCACACCACCCATGTGCGGACTACAGTACACACAACCGAGGAAGAAGTGAAGAGGTTTTCTGAGTGAAGCTAGATACCTCAAGGCAGGGGCCAGATAAAATCTCTCACAAGGTCTACTGAGATAGGGACAGAGGCACTATGTTACCCATCCAACAATATTCAATACATCTATCGAAACAGGGCATTGCCTGAGGCATGGAAGACACAAATGAATCCCTAATCTTTAAAAAAGTAGACATACACGCAGCATTAAACTACATACCAGTGTCCCACTGACATGGATAGTAAGCAAAATCAATGGAGAAGATAATCAGGAGAAGAGTGGTGGTAACACCTAGAAAGGAAGTGAACTCATCAACAGCAGCCACTTGGTTTCAGGGACTGAAATCCTGTGTCACAAACCAACTGGAGTTCTATGACAAATGGTGACAGCAGTAAGATAAGAGAGAGTGGGTGTGATTGCATATTCTTGGACTGCAAGAAGGCTTTTGAACACAGTTTCCACACAAGAGATTGGTGTGCAAAAACAGGAGGACCAAGCAGGAAAACAGGAAGGCACTACAATGGATAAGGGAATACTTGTAGGAACACGAGCGAGTCCATGTACGTGCGAGGTGTCAGAGTGGTCATCTGTAACCACGGGGTCCCACAGGGGTCAGTCCTCGGTACCCAGGCCAGGTATCTGGCATTTAAGTTGATCGAATCAAATGACGGAAGGAATAGACTCAGAGGTGTCCCTTATTTGCAGATACGTGAAGTTGATGAGAATAATTTCACATCGATCAGACACAGGCAGAACTACAAAGGGATCTGACAGGCTGCAGACCTTGTCCGCAGCAATTGAGCTCTGGATTTCAATCCCACCAAGTCAAAGGTCATGAAGATTGGGGAAGTCAAAGAAGACCGCATACGGAGTACAGTCTAGGGGCCCAAAGACTACATACCTCACACAAGGAAAAAGATCTTGGTGAGTATAACCCCAGCACATCTGAAGCGCACATCAACCAATAACTGCTGCAGCATATGGGCGCCTAGCAAACCACAGAACAGCATTCCGACATCTTAATAGGATCGTTCAGGACATGTACAACCGTGTCACGTTAGGCCCATAATTGGAGTTATGCGGCACCAGTTTGGAACCCACACCTAGCCAAGCACGTAAAGAAACTAGAGAAAGTGCAAAGGTTTGCAACAAGACTAGTTACCCAGAGCTAAGAGTATGTCCTAACGAGGAATGTTAAGGGAAAATCAACCTGACGACACTGGAGGACAGGAGAGATTAGGGTGAACATGATAACGACTACAAAATTACTGAGAGGAATTGACAAGGTGGACAAAGACAGGATGTTCCAGATAAATTGGACCCAGTAACAAGGGGGACACAGTTGGAAGTTAAGATCACATAATGAATCGCAGGGATGTTAGGAGAAGTCAAATCTTCAGCCACAGAGTAGTTCAGTAAGTTGAATAGTTGGGAACGATGTAGTTGAGGCCAGGATCCAAACATAAGCATTAAGCAGAGGTATATAAGCTCACGCTCAGTCAAAGAGGGTGACCTAGTAGCGTATCAGTGAAGAGGCGGGCCAGGAGCTCGTAATCGACCCCCGCAACTCAACTAGGTGAGTTACAACTAGGTGAGTACACACACAACACACACATAACACACAACAAAACACACACACAACACACACACACACACACACACACACAACACACACACTCAAACACACAACACTCAACACACACATCTACACACACACACAACACACACACACAACACATCCTCAAACACACAACAACAACAACACCACACACACACACACACACACACACACACACAACCACACAACACAACACATCACACAACACACACACAACACACAACACACTCACACAACATACACAACGCACACACAACACAACAACACCACACAACAACTACACACACACACACGAAACACACACACAACACCACACACAACATACATATACACACAACACAACACACACAAACACCCACACAACACACACTCACACAACACACAACACACACACAACACACGACACACACACACAACACACACAATCACACATCACCCACACAACACACACACAACACACACAACAACTTACACACAACACACACACAACGACACACGACAACACACACAACACACAACACACAACACACAACATACACAACGCACACACAACCACACACACACACACAACACACACATACACAACGCACAACACACATCACCAACACACACACACACACACACACACACACACACACACACACAACACACACACGCTCAAAACACACAACTACACAACACAACACACTCACAGTACACCCCATAACACAGTGTTGGAGAGGATACTTGAAGGTATGGTATAACAACACTGATGGAATAAACGAATAAGTGGGAGGAAAGGCATGAAAGAGTCAAAGAATATCACAGGACAATCATAGCCCTCACAAGAAACCAAGCTCACAGGTAATGAAATGAAAATGCCATCTTTCCAACGATATAACAGATCTGAGGAAAGACCAAGGGCAACAGAAGGGGTGGAGGAGTGCAACTGCTCAATCAAACACAGATGGGATTTTGAAGAGCTGGAGAGAGGAACAGAGGAGAATCTAGACATTACATAATAGGAACACTTCAAGCCCTGAGGTCCCAAGGTGGTATATTGCAGTGATGAATAACCTCACCACAGAACAGCAGGAGGCCGCAGGCAAGAGTATATGAAGTAACAGCGATGGTGTGACACACTGCTGAAGTGGCCGGAAGGCCATGCGAGGCATGGGAAAGCTACTGATTGTGGGCGACCTCAGTCACAGAAATTGACTGGGAGAACCTGGAGCCACATGGAGGCCCAGAAACATGGAGGGCTAAGATGATTGGAGGTGGAACTGAAAACCCCTTCAAGTACCAACACGTAAGTGACACTCCCAAGCGAGTGAGAAGGAGTAGGACAAAACCATCAAGACGGTTTCTGAGTTTTCGAATACCATAATAGAGTATACAAGGGGAAGAGGGAAGCAGGAAAGGGCAGGACGCATGAAATCAAAGTACGAGAGAGAAGACTACACAGGCATGAAGAATTCCCTGCACGAGGTTCATTGGGACAGAGAACTGGCAGGGAAGTCAGTAAATAAGATGATGGAATATGTGATAACACATGCAAGGAATTGAGAAGAAGTTATACCCAAGGGTAACATAAATAACGAGAAGCCATATGAGCCCTTGGTTCACATCAAAGCTGAAGAGAGGCCAAAACCAAGTGTGCAATAGATGGAAGAATATAGAAAGAACAGACCCATGAAAATAAGGAGAGCAGTGGAAGAGTCCATAAACGTAATATGCAGTCAGTAATAAGGGAAGGCCCAACGATAATAAGAAAATGACATATACAGCAAAAGCTAAATCACCCACGAAGCTTTGTACATCACTCAGGAGGAAAACAATAGTCCAAGGTGATCAGTATTCAGCTAAGGATGGAAGAGGAGATACACGAAAAGGAACGACCGAGAAGTGTGTGAGGAGCAACATGAAATTCAAAGAAGTGTTCACAGAGAGACTCCAGAAAGACAGACAGGTGGGGTCCACCATCAAATGTTAGACACAATACATACTACCGAGGAAGAAATGAAGAGATTACTAAACGAGCTAGCTACCTCAAAGGCGATGTGGCCGGATATCATCGCTCCCATGGGTCCTGAGAGACGGAACAGAAGTTATATGTGTACCACTAACAACAATCTTCAACACATCTGTCGAAACAGGGCGACTACCTGAGGTATGGAAGACAACAAATGCAGTACCAATGTTTAGAAAAGGAGACAGACACGAAGCATTAAACTAAAAACCAGTGATACTGACGTGTATAGTATGCAAAATCATGGAGAAGATTATCAGGAGAAGAGTGATGGAGCGTCTAGAAAGGAATGAACTTATCAAGGATAACCAGCACGGTATCAGGGACGGGAAATCCTGGATCACAAACCTACTGGAGTTCTATGACAGGGTGACAGCAGTAAGACAAGGAAGAGGAGGATGGGTAGATTGCGTTTTCTTGGACTGTAAGAAAGCTTTTGAAGTTCCTCAGAAGAGATTAGTGCATAAGAATGATGACCAGGCAGGTTTAAAAGGGAATACCTGTCGGGAAGACATCAGAGAGTGATGGTACGAGACGAAGTGTCAGAGTGGGCGCCTGTGACGAGCGGGTTTCCATAGGAGTCAGGCCCTAAACTCTGTGGGCTATTCTGGTAAATGTGAACGACAGAAGGAAGAAATAGACTCAAGAAGTGTCCCGTTTTGCAGATGACGTGATAGTGAATGAGAAAAATTCAATCGGACTAGAACTTCAGGAAGAACTACAAAGGGATCTGAACAGGCTGCAACCCTGGACCACAAAAATTCGCTACAGGAGTTCACCCCACCAAGTGCAAAGACATGAAGATTGGGAAGGCAAAGAAGATCGAGACGGAGTTACAGTCTAGTGGGGCCAGAACTGACAAACCTCACTCAATGAAAAAGTTCCTGGGGTGAGTAACTATTTAGTTTTTGTGTTTACACCAGCACATCTCCTGAAAGTGCGCACATCAACCCAAATAACTTTTGCAGCATATGGGCGCCTAGCAAACCCCAGAACAGCATTCCGACATCTTAATAAGGATCATTCATGACCCTGTACACCGTGAATGTTAGGCCCATAATGGAGTATTCGGCCCCATTTGGAACCCACACCTAGCCCAGCTACATGTAAAGAAACTAGAGAAATGCTAAGTATGTAACAAGACTAGTCCCAGAGATCTAAGAGTATGTCCTACGATGAGAGGTTAAGGGAAAATCAGGACCTGACGACACTGGAGACGAAAGATAGGGGGGACACGATAACGACTACAAAATACTGAGAGGAAATTGACAAGGTGAGCATACACAGTATTTCCAGAGCTTGGACACAACAACAAGGACACAGTTGGAAGTTTGAAGACAACAGAAGAATCACAGTGATTTATGGAAGTATTTCTATCAGCCACAGAGTAGTCAGGAAGGGAAATATGTGGGAAGCGATGTAGTGGAGGGCATGATCCATAAATAGCTTTAAGCAGAGGTATGAACAAAGCTCACGGAACAGGGGAGTGACCTAGTAGCGACCAGTGAAGCAGCGGGGCCAGAGATCCGCCTCGACCCCTGCAACCTCATCTAGGTGAGTACACACAACACACACAACCACACACACAGAACAGCACACAGAACACGCACACAACACACAACACACCCACAACACAACACACACACACAACACGCACAACACATACACAACACACACACACACAACCAACACACACAACACAACACAACACAACAACACACAAAACACAACACACTCACCCACAATTGTTAACACACACACTACACAACCACAAACAACAAACAACACACACACACAACACACACACAACATACCACAACCCACACACAACACACACACACACACCACACACACAACACACAAACACAACACAACACTCTACACACAATACACACACACACCACAACACAGCCCACACCCAACACACACACACAACACACACACATCACACACACCACATCATACAAACCACACACACACAACACACACCAACACACTACAACCCACAACAATCAAACACAACACACAACAACACCACACACACACAACACACACAACACCACACAGCACACAACATACAAAACCACACTCACACACACAATCACACAAACACAAACACAATCAAACACAACACACCACACACACAACACACACACACACACAACACACACACAAGCAACAACACACACACCACCCACACTACAACACACACACCACAACATACAAACAAACACCCACACACACACACACACACACAAACACAACACAACTCACAACAACACACACAACACACACACACAACACATACACCACACACACACACACACACAACCAACGCACAACACACACACACACAACACACTCACACAACACACACACAACACACCCAACACACCACGGCCACACCACACCACCACAACACACACAACACACACACAACACACACACCCAACACACACACACCAAGCACAATCACACACACAACTCAACACACTTCACAACACACACACACACAAACACGACACACACACTATCACACAACACACACACACATCAAACACACATAACACTCACACAACACACACACAACACACACACAACACACACACAACACACACACACACACACAACACACACACCACACACACACAACACACACACAACAACACACCACACACAACACACACACAACACACACAACATACAAACAAACACAATCACACACAACAACACACACACAACACACACACAACACACACACAACACACACACAACACACACACAACCACACCCACCAACACACACACACAACACACACACAACACACACAAACATACAACCAAACACAACACACACAAACACACATCATCACAACAACACACAACACACACACAACACACACACACAACACACACACAACAACCCACACGACAACACACATCACACACACACACACAACACACACACAACACACACACTTCAACACACACACAACACACACCCAACACACACACAACTCACACACAACACACACACAACACACAACACAACAACACACACCCAACCACACACACAACACACACACCAACACACACACAACACACACACAACACACACACACAACACACACACAACGACACACAACATACAAAAAACACAAACACACCAACACACAACACACACACAACACAACACACACACAACACCCACACCCAACACACACACAACAACACACACCAACACATCACAACACAAACACACAGCAACACACTCACAACACACACACAACACACACCACAACACACACATACATACTAAACAAACACAACACACACAACACACACAACACAACACAGCAACACACACCAACACACACCCAACACACACACAACACACCACAACACCACACAACACAACACACACACAACACCACACATCACACACACAACACACCACAACACAACACACACACAACACACACACAACACCCACCACAACACACATCAAAACATACAAACAAACACAACCACAACACAACACCCACACAACACACACCCAACAACACACACAACACAACACACACAACACACACACAACAGAACACACACAACACACCCACACAACACACACACAACACTCACAACATACAAACAAACACAAAACTCACACAACCACACACACAACACACACAACACACACACACACAAACACACAAACACACACACACAACACACACACACCACTACCACACAACACACACACAGCCAACACACACACACACAATACACACAACATACAAACAAACACAACACACAACACTACACACACACACACAACACACCCACACACCAACACATACACAACACACACAACAACACACCACACCAAACAACACACACACACACAACACACACACACACACTCACACACAACACACCACACACACAACACATACACAACACATCACACAACACAACACTACACACAACACACACACAACAACACATCACACAACACACACACCACAACAACAAACAAA
Organism: Cherax quadricarinatus; assembly: GCF_026875155.1. Taxonomy (NCBI): domain Eukaryota; kingdom Metazoa; phylum Arthropoda; class Malacostraca; order Decapoda; family Parastacidae; genus Cherax; species Cherax quadricarinatus. The sequence goes on along the minus strand of NC_069463.1, from coordinate 4,903,995 downwards.
CACAACACAACACAACACACACAACTCACACAACACACCACACACACAACACCACACACAACACACACAACGACACACAACATACAAACAAACACAACACACACAAACACACACAACACACACAACATACAAACAAACCACAACACACACAACATACACAACACACACAAAACACACACACACAACACACACACACACAAACACAACACACCCCCAACACAAACACACAACAACTAAAACACAACAACACAAAAAACACACAACAAACACACAACATAAAACACAACACCACAACACAAAAACACACCCCAAACACACACACAAACACACACACAAACACACAAAACACAACACACACCCAAAAACACACAAAACAAAACACCCCAACCCCACAAAAACACACACAAAACACACCACAAAACACACACACACACACACACAAAAACACACACAACAAACCACACCCCCAACCCCACAACCACCCACATCACAAAACCACACCCCAACACACACACACACAAAAACACACAAAACACACACACACAACTACACAAAACACACAAACACCACAAACACCAACACACACCACACAACAAAAAACAAAACCCCAACCCACACACCCCAACACAAAACCACAACAAAACCAACACACCCCAAAAACCCAAAAACACCACAACAAAAACCACACCCCCACAAAAACCACACAAAACACACACATACACAAAACACACACACAACTTTAACCAAAACAAACACAAACAAACAAACAAAACAACCCCACACCCCAACACACCCCACAAACACACAAAAACAAACACAACAACACACACACACTCAAAAAACCACACACACACACACAACCACAACACACCCCCCACACACAAAAACACACAACCCCAACACACAACACCACACTCAAAAAACACACGGGAAACACACACACACAAGCACATACACAAAAGAACACAGTACACAAAAAAACACACATACACAGGGGGAAAGGAGCTGGGGAATTTAACTTTTGCCCCCCAGCAGTGCGTAGCCCTATTTGCACTGCTATCGATAAAGAGGAAAGTGGTGGTAGTGGTGGTGATAGTGGTGGTGGGGGTTTAGTGGTGGTGATAGGGGGGGGGTTGGTAGTGGTGGTGAAAAGTGGTGGGGGGGGTAGTGGTGGGATAGGGGTTTGGTGGTAGTGGTGGTGGTAGTGGGGGTTTGGTTTGGGGTTTGGTATAGGGGTGGGGGGGTGTGGTGGTGATAGTGGTGGTGGTAGTGGTGGTGTTTGGGTGGTGGTAGGGGGTGGGTTTGTGGTGGGGGGTAGTGGTGGTGATAGTGTGGTGGAAATTGGTGGTGATAGTGGTGGTGGTATGGTGGTGGGGGATGGGTGGTGGGGGGAAAGGGGGTGGTGAAAAGTGGTGGTGGTAGTGGGGGTGAAAAGTGGTGGTGGTAGGGGGTTTGGTGTAGGGGGGTGGTAGGGGGTGGTGTTTAGTGGTGGGTTGGTAGTGGGGGGTTTGGGAGGGTGGGGGTTTAGGGGGTGGTGATAGTGGGTTGGGGGGGTAGTGGTGGGGGTTTGGGGTGGTGGTGGTGGTGGTGTTTTAGTGGGGGGGTGGTAGGGGTGGTGATAGTGGTGGGGGTTTGTGGTGGTGATAGTGATGAGGGGTTTTTTTAATAGTAGGGGTCTTTGGTGGTATTTTTTTGGTTTTTGGGTTGGGGGTACCCTTTTGGGGTTGAAAGAAATTTAGTATTGGTGGTGGGGGTTTAATGATGGTAGTGGTGGTAGAGGTGGTGATAGTGGTTGTAATAGTGGTGGTAGTGATGGTAGTGTTGGTGGTAGTGGTGGTGATAATGGTGGTGGTGTAAGTGGTGGTAGTAATGGTGATAGTGGTGGTGTTAGTGGTAGTAGTAATGCTGATGGTGGTAGTGGTGGCAGTGATGGTACTGGTGGTAGTGGTGATAGTGCTGGTAGTAGTACTGGTGGTAGTGGTGTTATTAGCAGTAGTAGTAGTGGTGGTGGTGGTGGTGGTGGTAGTAGTAGTGGTGGGGGTGGTGTAGTAGTGGTGGTGGTGGTGGTGGTGGTAGTAGTGGTGGTGGTGGTGGTGGCATTAGTAGCAGTGTTAGTAGTGGTAGTAGCGATGGTAGTAGTGGTAATGGTGGTATCTGTACTATTAATAGTAGCAGTAGTAGTAGTGGTGGTAGTAGCAATAGTAGTAGTAGCAGTGTTAGTGATAGTGGTGGTCATTACAGAGGTGTAGACTACTGGACTGCACACCTGGTTGTAGCACAACCACTTAGGAACAAGCAAAAAGGCAGGAAGTAGTTATCAGTTAGGTACATTATATACAGCTTATGTACATTATATTCAGCTATGTACAATAGGACAGTAGTGACCAGACTTGAAGGTAGCTCTGCCAAGGATGATTCACAAGTGTACCACATCGCTTCACAACCTTGGTGTGGTTCCTTCTAATTAGCAGCTTGAATGACGGTACCAGCAAAACAATGGGACCCCTGCTCATTACACTCTTAGCACCTGGTTTTCTGGTCTGGAGGTATACCTGTATGGGTGGGTGACATACTCTTAGCATGCCACACCCTCACCCCAGAAGAGCTGTAATAGCCAGGACCAGGCATCCTTCATGAGTAGTGTGCCACCATCGCATGAACTGCTAATGGAGCCACCTTTCCTCTCAGCCCATTAGGTAGTGGTCATCCCAAAAGAACTTCCAAGTTAGACATAACACACACAACATAACAATAGGTATCAGTTTGTCACCATTAAAGACACAGCATCAACAACACAGCCACTTGATACTGGAGTTCCGCAGGGAAGTGTCCTTGGTCCCCTGCTCTTCCTCATATACATCAATGATCTTCCAAACGTATCTCGACACCTGAACCCCATTCTCTTTGCTGACGACACGACTTATGTCATCTCTCACCCTAATCTTGCAACCCTCAACACCATTGTTAACGAGGAGCTGATCAAAATATCGACTTGGATGACAGCCAATAAACTTACGCTTAACGTTGACAAAACCTACTATATTATGTTTGGTAGCAGAGCAGGAGTTGCACAAATTAACATTAAGATCGACAACACTCTAATTACCAGGCATAATGAGGGCAAATTCCTAGGCTTATACATCGACAACAACCTGAACTTCAGCACCCATATCCAACACATAACCAAAAAAGTATCCAAAACGGTTGGGATCCTCTCCAAGATACGATACTACGTGCCGCAAACTGCCCTTCTAACACTATACCATTCACTTATATATCCATACCTCACCTATGCTATCTGTGCTTGGGGTTCAACTGCAGCAACACACCTAAAGCCAATAATAACCCAACAAAAAGCCGCAGTAAGAATAATCACTAAATCCCATCCCTGGCAACACCCCCCCCCCCACTCTTCATAGACTTAAACTTACTCCCTGTTCAGTACATCCACACTTACTACTGTGCAATCTACATCTACAGGACCTTAAACTCCAATATCAACCTTGACCTAAAACGCTTTCTTGATAGTTGTGACAGGATCCACAGGCATAACACCAGACACAAACATCTCTATGACATTCCCCGTGTCCGACTAAACCTTTACAAAAATTCAATGTATGTCAAAGGCCCTAAAATCTGGAACACCCTACCTGAGAACTCTAGAACTGCAGACACATTCATCACCTTCAAAACTACCATTAGAAAACATCTTATCTCCCTGATACACCCTGTCAACTAACTACACTAATACCACCTGGTGGTTCACACTTACACTCACTCACCCATTTGACCATAAACAGAAATATCAATCTTAATCTCAAAATAATGAATCTTAACTAGTCATAAGTTGGCCTGTGATACTCCAATACTGAAACTATGTACTGTGCCAAAACAAAAGCATTCACATTGCTAAACTCACAACTAGTATTTAGTCACTTAGCCATAATACCAACTTATCTCATAATTCTGTAACATTTTAAACCTAAGATTTAATCTAAGTCTGCCCGAAATGCCTAGCCATGCTAGGTGTTCTAGTGGTACACTCTGTAATTATTATTTTACTACATGTAAACCACACAATAACCAAATTCTGTAAACTCAGCATTGTAATACTTATAGAGAATAAACTTTGAATTGAATTTGAATTTGAATCATGGCTAGTGAAAGTTCAAGACACTCGTGAATGGGATCAAAGTGTCTCCTCACTAAAACAAAAACCTCATGGTCGACGTGACTCAAATTTTACTTAATGACCATAAGGGGAAAAAAAAGAGTTTATTACCCATTTTTTCCCTAACACATCCTAGCAGACTACAGTATATTCTGGAGAGGGTGTTGGCTAGCATATTTTCTTTGCCTGCAATGTGATAAATGGAGATGTTATGTGGTTGTTACCATAAGACATGCTTAAGACCAGCTTTCTTTATCTTCATGTAACTAAGGTAAGTCAGATGACTGTGGTCACTGAAGACGGTGACCACACGTGATGAGCTGCTCAACAACACTTTGAAATGCTCCAGTGGAAGTACCAGGACCAGAGCCTTTGTGTCAGTTGTGCAGTAGGCCTACTGATAGGTCTGGTATTTGGCTGAATAGTATCCCACGGGCAGTAAACATCCCTTCCCAGGAGCTTGGAATGACACCGCCCCAATTCCTGATTCACAAACATCATCCTGTAATTCAAATGGATTTGAGAAATTGGAAGACAGAAGTATGGGAGCTGCACATGAGAAACATTTAACACAGTTAAATCCTTTGGATAACTTGACGTCCAGCAAAATTTAGTTTTCTAACTGTTAGGAGAGGTTACGGCGGCTGCCACATCTGAAAAGTGGAATTTTTTTAGCAATATTTGTGATAAAATCCTATTATCCCCAAGAACCTTGGCAGGAACTTCTTAGCCTGAGGAATGGGGTAATATTTAATAGTAAAAACTTTGGCAAATTTAGGTGCTACTTTGCCAGTATCTTCTTCCTGATCCAAGAAAGTAAGAGTAGATTGGCCAAAAGATGATTTACTTAGGTTTGTTGTGAGTTGAGATATTTCGAACCTCTCAAAGAGGGATTCAAGACACGACATATCTTGATCCCATATATCAAAATCTACAACTATATCGTCCAGCTGAGCCACTCTGCCATCAGATCCTTTGTGGAGTGGGAGCCACTGACTGTTGTTCTGGAGTGGGGGTCACTGACTTGTTCTGGAGTGGGGGTCACTGACTGTTGTTCTGGAGTGGGGGTAACTGACTGTTGTTCTGGAGTGGGGTCACTGACTGTTGTTCTGGAGTGGGGGTAACCGACTGTTGTTCTGGAGTGGGGGTCACTGACTGTTGTTCTGGAGAGGGGTCACTGACTGTTGTTCTGGAGTGGGGTCACTGACTGTTGTTCTGGAGTGGGAGCCACTGACTGTTGTTCTGGAGTGGGGGTAACTGACTGTTGTTTCTGGAGTGGGGGTCACTGACTGTTGTTCTGGAGTGGGGGTAACTGACTGTTGTTATGGAGTGGGGTCACTGACTGTTGTTCTGGAGTGGGGGTCACTGACTGTTGTTCTGGAGTGGGGGTAACTGACTGTTGTTCTGGAGTGGGAGCCACTGACTGTTGTTCTGGAGTGGGGTAACTGACTGTTGTTCTGGAGTGGGGGTCACTGACTGTTGTTCTGGAGTGGGGGCCACTGACTGTTGTTCTGGAGTGGGGGTAACTGACTGTTGTTCTGGAGTGGGAGCCACTGACTGTTGTTCTGGAGTGGGGGTCACTGACTGTTGTTCTGGAGTGGGGGCCACTGACTGTTGTTCTGGAGTGGGAGCCACTGACTGTTGTTCTGGAGTGGGGGTCACTGACTGTTGTTCTGGAGTGGGGGTCACTGACTGTTGTTCTGGAGTGGGAGCCACTGACTGTTGTTCTGGAGTGGGGTAACTGACTGTTGTTCTGGAGTGGGGGTCACTGACTGTTCTTCTGGGGTGGGGGTAACTGACTGTTGTTCTGGAGTGGGGGTCACTGACTGTTGTTCTGGAGTGGGGGTCACTGACTGTTGTTCTGGAGTGGGGGTAACTGACTGTTGTTCTGGAGTGGGAGCCACTGACTGTTGTTCTGGAGTGGGGGTAACTGACTGTTGTTCTGGAGTGGGGGTCACTGACTGTTGTTCTGGAGTGGGGGTAACTGACTGTTGTTCTGGAGTGGGGGTCACTGACTGTTGTTCTGGAGTGGGGGTCACTGACTGTTGTTCTGGAGTGGGGTAACTGACTGTTGTTCTGGAGTGGGGGTCACTGACTGTTGTTCTGGAGTGGGGGTCACTGACTGTTTTTTCTGGAGTGGGGGTCACTGACTGTTGTTCTGGAGTGGGGTCACTGACTGTTGTTCTGGAGTGGGGGTCACTGACTGTTGTTCTGGAGTGGGGGTCACTGACTGTTGTTCTGGGGTGGGGGTCACTGACTGTTGTTCTGGAGTGGGGGTCACTGACTGTTGTTCTGGAGTGGGGTAACTGACTGTTGTTCTGGAGTGGGGGTCACTGACTGTTGTTCTGGAGTGGGGGAGTCACTGACTGTTGTTCTGGAGTGGGGGTCACTGACTGTTGTTCTGGAGTGGGGGTCACTGACTGTTGTTCTGGAGTGGGGGTCACTGACTGTTGTTCTGGAGTGGGGGTCACTGACTGTTGTTCTGGAGTGGGGTCACTGACTGTTGTTCTGGAGTGGGGGTCACTGACTGTTGTTCTGGAGTGGGGGTCACTGACTGTTGTTCTGGAGTGGGGGTCGCTGACTGTTGTTCTGAGTGGGGTCACTGACTGTTGTTCTGGAGTGGGGTCACTGACTGTTGTTCTAGAGTGGGGGTCACTGACTGTTGTTCTGGAGTGGGGGTCACTGTCTGTTGTTCTGGAGTGGGGGTCGCTGACTGTTGTTCTGGAGTGGGGATCACTGACTGTTGTTCTAGAGTGGGGATCACTGACTATTGTTCTGGAGTGGGGGTCACTAACTGTTGTTCTGGAGTGGGGGTCACTGACTGTTGTTTTGGAGTGGGAGCTACTGACTGTTGTTCTGGAGTGGGGGACACTGACTGTTGTTTTGGAGTGGGAGCCACTGACTGTTGTTCTGGAGTGGGAGTCACTGACTGTTGTTCTGGAGTGGGAGCCACTGACTGTTGTTCTGGAGTGGGAGCCACTGACTGTTGTTCTGGAGTGGGAGCCACTGACTGTTGTTCTGGAGTGGGAGCCACTGACTGTTGTTCTGGAGGTGGGAGCCACTGACTGTTGTTCTGGAGTGGGAGCCACTGACTGTTGTTCTGGAGTGGGGGCCACTGACTGTTGTTCTGGAGTGGGAGCCACTGACTGTTGTTCTGGAGTGGGGGGTCACTGACTGTTGTTCTGAAGTGGGGGCCACTGACTGTTGTTCTGGAGTGGGAGCCACTGACTGTTGTTCTGGAGTGGGAGCCACTGACTGTTGTTCTGGAGTGGGGGCCACTGACTGTTGTTCTGGAGTGGGGGCCACTGACTGTTGTTCTGGAGTGGGAGCCACTGACTGTTGTTCTGGAGTGGGAGCCACTGACTGTTGTTCTGGAGTGGGAGCCACTGACTGTTGTTCTGGAGTGGGAGCCACTGACTGTTGTTCTGAAGTGGGGGCCACTGACTGTTGTTCTGGAGTGGGAGCCACTGACTGTTGTTCTGGAGTGGGAGCCACTGACTGTTGTTCTGGAGTGGGGGTCACTGACTGTTGTTCTGGAGTGGGAGCCACTGACTGTTGTTCTGGAGTGGGGGTCACTGACTGTTGTTTTGGAGTGGGGGTCACTGACTGTTGTTCTGGAGTGGGAGTCACTGACTGTTGTTCTGAAGTGGGGGCCACTGACTGTTGTTCTGGAGTGGGAGCCACTGACTGTTGTTCTGGAGTGGGGGTCACTGACTGTTGTTTTGGAGTGGGAGCCACTGACTGCTGTTCTGGAGTGGGGGTCACTGACTGTTGTTTTGGAGTGGGGGTCACTGACTGTTGTTCTGGAGTGGGAGTCACTGACTGTTGTTTTGGAGTGGGGGTCACTGACTGTTGTTCTGGAGTGGGAGTCACTGACTGTTGTTCTGAAGTGGGGGCCACTGACTGTTGTTCTGGAGTGGGAGCCACTGACTGTTGTTCTGGAGTGGGAGCCACTGACTGTTGTTCTGGAGTGGGAGCCACTGACTGTTGTTCTGGAGTGGGAGCCACTGACTGTTGTTCTGGAGAGGGAGCCACTGACTGTTGTTCTGGAGTGGGAGTCACTGACTGTTGTTCTGAAGTGGGGGCCACTGACTGTTGTTCTGGAGTGGGAGCCACTGACTGTTGTTCTCGAGTGGGAGCCACTTACTGTTGTTCTGGAGTGGGAGCCACTGACTGTTGTTCTGGAGTGGGAGCCACTGACTGTTGTTCTGGAGTGGGAGTCACTGACTGTTGTTCTGGAGTGGGAGCCACTGACTGTTGTTCTGGAGTGGGAGTCACTGACTGTTGTTCTGAAGTGGGGGCCACTGACTGTTGTTCTGGAGTGGGAGCCACTGACTGTTGTTCTGGAGTGGGAGCCAATGACTGTTGTTCTGGAGTGGGAGCCACTGACTGTTGTTCTGGAGTTGGAGCCACTTACTGTGCCTACTCTCCAGTAGTGATCTAAGGTGGTGTAGTATTTCTGTAATTTCCTGCCAGTTACCTTTTCTTCTTGGCACTAAAATTTCTGTGTCTGGAGTTGGTGAAACTACCCTGGTTTGGTTCGTAAGGTCTCTGTGATCTGTACCTACTGGTCGCCTTTAAATGGTGTGCCTAACAGTGTGTGCTGTAACAGTGTCTTTAATGGATTGAAGAGGAACACATTTCAGGGTAAAAGAGTATACAAGAAGAAAAATGGCATTCTCCTTTGGTACTGAGGTTACTGAGTTTTTGGAGGGATGGTAAAAGGTGCTCGTCTTATCTGGTTTTCCAGATATTGTGATGGCTGGGTTCCTCACTGGTGCAGTTCTTGGGCCTCACCCACATTATCTCCAGTAACTGTACTAACACCAGTACCAACAACTGTACTAACGCCAGTACCAACAACTGTACATTATTAACACTGGCGGTTGAAGCGCTCTTTAAGATCTTGTACGTGTGTGTATATGTTTCTTCAGGAATACCATGACCACCTGTCTCCAGCTGGTGCACCTTATATTTCCAGGTTATGGAAGGCAGCACCACCTGCAGCACTATCTTCCATTTTTGAGTTTGCACTGCTTGCTCTGTTTGTACTTTTTGCACTGATTGCACTGCTTGCACTGTTTGCACTGTTTGCACTGTGCACTGTTTGCAGTGATTGCACTGTTTGCACTGTTTGCACTGATTGCAATTTGCACTGCTTGCACTGTTTGCACTGCTTTCTGATCCCCCAGTGCTGTTTCCCGCGAAAACTGTTTTTCCCTCCAAAACTGTCACTTTCCCGCCATAACTGTTTCTTTCCCGCCAAAACTGTTTCTTTCAAGCCAAAACTCACTTTCCCGCCAAAACTGTCACTTTCCCGCCAAAACTGTCACTTTCCCGCCAAAACTGTCACTTTCCCGCCAAAACTGTCATTTTCCCGCCAAAACTGTCACTTTCCCGCCAAAACTGGCTGTAATTCTGTCTCCTTCAAAATTTGCTAATTATCATAATTATCATAAATTATCATTATTACGACCTTTAAATAATTTTCATTTATTATAAAAATATAAACTGGCACCTTAGTATAACCCAGGACCATGGTCATGGTCCCGGGCCATGGTCATGGTCCCAGGACCATGGTCATGGTCCCGGGCCATGGTCGTGGTCCCAGGACCATGGTCATGGTCCCGGGCCATGGTCATGGTCCCAGGACCATGGTCATGGTCCCGGACCATGGTCAGGGTCCCAGGACCATGGTCATGGTCCCGGGCCATGGTCATGGTCCCAGGACCATGGTCATGGTCCCGGACCATGGTCATGGTCCCAGAACCATTGTCATGGTCCCGGACCATGGTCAGGTCCCAGGACCATGGTCATGGTCCCGGGCCATGGTCATGGTCCCGGGCCATGGTCAGGGTCCCAGGACCATGGTCATGGTCCGGGCCATGGTCATGGTCCCAGGACCATGGTCATGGTCCCGGACCATGGTCAGGGTCCCAGGACCATGGTCATGGTCCCGGGCCATGGTCATGGTCCCAGGACCATGGTCATGGTCCCGGACCATGGTCATGGTCCCAGAACCATTGTCATGGTCCCGGACCATGGTCAGGGTCCCAGGACCATGGTCATGGTCCCGGGCCATGGTCATGGTCCCAGGACCATGGTCATGGTCCCGGGCCATGGTCAGGGTCCCAGGACCATGGTCATGGTCCCGGGCCATGGTCCATGGTCCCAGGACCATGGTCATGGTCCCAGGACCATGGTCATGGTCCCGGACCATGGTCAGGGTCCCAGAACCATGGTCATGGTCCCGGACCATTGTCATGATCCCGGACCATGGTCATGGTCCCAGGACCATGGTCAGGGTCCCAGAACCATGGTCAGGGTCCCAGGACCATGGTCATGGTCCCGGATCATGGTTATGGTCCCGGACCATGGACAGGGTCCCAGGACCATGGTCATGGTCCCGAGCCATGGTCATGGTCCCAGGACCATGCTCAGGGTCCCAGGACCATGGTCATGGTCCCAGGACCATGGTCAGGGTCCCGGACCATGGTCAGGGTCCCAGGACCATGGTCAGGGTCCCAGGACCATGGTCAGGGTCCCAGGACCATGGTCAGGGTCCCAGGACCATGGTCAGGGTCCCAGGATCATGGTCAAAGTCCCAGGACCATGGTCATGGTCCCAGGGCCATGATCAGAGTCCCAGGACCATGGTCAGGGTCACAGGAATATGGTCAGTGTCCCAGGACCATGGTCAGAGTCACAGGACCATGGTCAGGGTCACAGGACCATGATCAGAGTCCTAGGACCATGCTCAGGGTCCTAGGAATATGGTCAGGGTACCAGGACCATGGTCATAGTCCTAGGACCATGGTTATGGTCCCAGGAACAAGATCAGAGTCCCAGGACCATGGTCCGGGTTTCAGGACCACGGTCAAAGTCCCAGGACCATGGTCAGGGTCCCAGCACCATGGTCAGGGTCCCAGGACCATGATCAGAGTCCCAGGACCATGGTCAGGGTCACAGGAATATGGTCAGGGTCCCAGGACCATGGTCAGGGTCACAGGAATATGGTCAGGGTCCCAGGACCGTTGTCTTAGTTCCAGGACCATGCTCAGGGCCCCAAGACCATTGTCAGGGTCCCAGGACCATGGTCAGGGTCCCAGGACCATGGTCAGAGTTCTAGGACCATGGTCAGGGTTCAAGGACCATGGTCCGGGACCCAGGAACATGGTCAGGGTTCCAGGGCCATGGTCAGGGTCCCTAGACCATGGTCATTGTCCCAGGACCATGGTCAGGGTCCCAAAACCATGGTCAGAGTTCCAGAAGTATGGTCATGGTCCCAGGATCATGGTCAGGGTCCCAAGACCATGGTCAGAGTCCTAGGACCATGGTCAGGGTCCCAAGACCATGGTCAGGGTTCCAGGACCATGGTCAGAGTCCCAGGGCCATGATCAGAGTCCTAGGACCATGCTCAGGGTCCTAGGAATATGGTCAGGGTACCAGGACCATGGTCAGGGTCCTAGAACCATGGTTATGGTCCCAGGAACATGATCAGAGTCCCAGGACCATTGTCCGGGTTTCAGGACCACGGTCAAAGTCCCAGGACCATGGTCAGGGTCCCAGGACCATGGTCTGGGTCCTAGGACCTTGGTAAAATTCCCAGGACCATTGTCATGGTCCTAGGACCATTGCCTTGGTCCTAGTACCATGGTCAGGGGTCCCGGGACCATGGTGAAGGTCCCAGGAGAATGGTCAGCGTCCTAGGACCATGGTTAGGGTCCTAGGAATATGGTCAGGGTCCCAGGACCATGGTCAGGGTCCTAGGACCATTGTCAGGGTCCCAGGACCACATCAGGGTCCCAGGGCAACGGTCTTGGGTTCCAAAACCATAGTCATGGTTCCAGGGCCATGATCAAAATACCAGGACCATGGTCCTGGTTTCAGGACCATGGTCAGGGCCCCAGGACTATGGTCAGGGTCCAAGGGCCATGTCAGGGTTCCAGACCTATGGTCACGGTCCTAGGACCATGGCCTGGGTCCCAGGACTATGGTCAGGGTCCCAGGACCATGGTGAAATTCCCACGACCAGTGTCAGGGTCCCAGGACCACGGTCACAGTCTAAGTAGCATGGTCAGGGTCCCAAGAATATGGTCAAGGGTCCCAGGATCATAGTCATGGTCCCAGGACCATGGTCAATGTCTCAGGACCATCGTCATGATCTTAGGATCATAGTCATGGTCTCAGGACCATGGTCAACGTCTGAGGACCATGGTCATGATCCAAGGGCCATGTTCATGGTCCCAGGACTATGGTCATCGTCCCAGAACCATGGGGAAGGCCTCAGGACCATGGTCATTGTCCCATGACCATTTTCAGGATCCCAGAATCATGGTCAGAGTC
>NC_069463.1:4856479-4886479 GCF_026875155.1 Cherax quadricarinatus | reverse complement strand
GGTCCTGAGTTTCGAATACAAACAAAATTATAAGTGGAGAGTGAAACAGGAAGAGTAGGATGGGAGAAGCCAAACTACAAAGTAGGTAACCACACACGCATGAGGAATTTCCTGTATGAGTTTCAGTGGGAAAGAGAACTGGTGGGAAATTCAGTAAATGAAATGGACTACATCACAACAAAATGCAAGGAGGCAGAGGAGAGGTTCATTCCAGGCAAAAAACAAGTGGGAAGAACAGAACAAGTACTTGGTTCACACAAAGGTGTAGAGAGGCCAAAACTAAGTGTACTAGAGAATGGAAAAAGCATAGAAGACAAAGGAGCCAGGAAAATAAGATTAGTTGAAGAGCCAGAAATAAATATGTAAAGTTAAGGAGGAAGGCCAGCGGCAATACGAGATGACATTACACAAAGTGAATTGATCCAAAGCTGTTATAAGCTCTCATAGGGTTGAAACAACAGTCACAGGATCAGGTATCAGCTTGAGGAAGGAAGGAAGATTCAATTCAATTCAATTCCTAAGTCTTATCTCTATAAGATTACATGCTAGGTTTACAGAATTTGTATGTGTGGTTTACATGTAGTAAATGATGATTACAGAGTGTACCACTAGAACGCTTAGCATGGCTAGGCATTTCGGGCAGACTTAGTTTTTATTCTTAATTGTTAAAATATTACAAATTATGAGGTAAGTTGGTATTATGGCTAAGTGACTAAATACTAGTTTGTGAGTTTAGCAATGTAAATGCTTTTGTTTTGGCACAGTACATAGTTTCAGTATTGGAGTATCACAGGATTCATTATTTTAAGGTTGAGATTAATATTTCTGTTTATGGTCAAATGGGTGAATGAGTGTAAGTGTGAACCACCAGGTGGTTTTTATGTAGTAGACGGGGTGTATCAGGGAGATAAGATGTTTTCTAATGGTAGTTTTGAAGGTGATGAATGTGTCTGCAGTTCTAGAGTTCTCAGGTAGGGTGTTCCAGATTTTAGGGCCTTTGACATACATTGAATTTTTGTAAAGGTTTAGTCGGACACGGGGAATGTCATAGAGATGTTTGTGTCTGGTGTTATGCCTGTGGGTTCTGTCACAACTATCAAGAAAGCGTTTTAGGTCAAGGTTGATATTGGAGTTTAGGTCCTGTAGATGTAGATTGCACAGTAGTAAGTGTGGATGTACTGAACAGGGAGTAAGTTTAGATCTATGAAGAGTGGGGGGGGGTGTTGCCAGGGATGGGATTTAGTGATTATTCTTACTGCAGCTTTTTGTTGGGTTATTATTGGCTTTAGGTGTGTTGCTGCAGTTGATCCCCAAGCACAAATAGCATAGGTGAGGTATGGATAAATAAGTGAGTCGTATAGTGTGAGAAGGGCATTTTGCGGCACGTAGTATCATATCTTGGAGAGGATCCCAACCGTTTTGGATACTTTTTTGGTTATGTGTTGGATATGGGTGCTGAAATTCAGGTTGTTGTCAAGGTATAGGCCTAGGAATTTGCCCTCATTATGTCTGGTAATTAGAGTGTTGTCGATCTTAATGTTAATTTGTGCATCTCCTGCTCTGCTACCAAACATAATATAGTAGGTTTTGTCAGTGTTAAGCGTAAGTTTATTGGCTGTCATCCAAGTCGATATTTTGATCAGCTCCTCGTTAACAATGGTGTTGAGGGTGGCAAGATTAGGGTGAGAGATGACATAAGTCGTGTCGTCAGCAAAGAGAATGGGTTTCAGGTGTTGGGATACGTTGGAAGATCATTGATGTATATGAGGAAGAGCAGGGGACCAAGGACACTTCCCTGCGGAACTCCAGTATCAAGTGGCCGTGTTGTTGATGCCGTGTCTTTAATGGTGACATACTGATACCTATTAGTAAGTAAGATTTGAAATAAGCAAGCGCATGGCCTCTTATACCGTAATGGTCAAGTTTGTGGAGTAGGATGTCGTGGTCTACTGTGTCAAAAGCTTTTCTTAGGTCAATAAAAATTCCTAGTGGATATTACCTTATTTTCCAATGCTGTTTAAAGCATATCTAGCATTTTTATGATTGCATCATTAGTGCTTTTATTTTTCCTGAATCCAAATAGGCAGGGGTTGAGTATGTTTTGTGCCTTATAAATCGAATACAGTCTCCTGTGCACGAGTTTCTCAAAGATTTTGGATAGCAATGGTAAGTTTGATATTGGCCTATAGTTGTTTAAGTCTGTAGGGTCACCACCATTATGTATTGGTGTATCCCTTGCCATCTTGAGTAGTTTCGGGAAGGTGCTAGTTTCTAGTGACTTGTTAAAAAGTAATGAAATAGCATGCGAAAGGACATGGGCCGCTCGCTTGTACAGTAATTGTGGGACATGAGACAGATTCCCTGAGTTATTTTTAAGTGACTTTATAATCTCGGTGACTTCCGTGGGCTCAGTTGGTGCAAGATAGAAGGAATTTGGGAAATTCCCATCTAGGTAGTCCCCAGCATGGGCATTGGTACATGGGATTTTATTGGCGAGATTAGATCTTATGTTTGAGAAGAAGTCGTTTATCTTGTTAGCTGTGTCAGTGGGATGCAGTGGTGTTTCATTAGGTTTAGTTAGGACAATATTCTTATTTTTTTCCAGTTTGTGGGTCCCTAGAATCTGAGAAAGTGCTTTCCAGGTCTTTTTTAATCTCCTCTTGTGTCAGTGAATCTACTGGAGTAGTATAGTTGTTTGGCTTTCTTTATTACTTTGGTGAGAACTGATGAATAGTGTTTAAGAAGTATCTTTGTGTATTAAGCCCTGTCTATATTGCTTTTCATATTGGTGTTTCTTGTCAATGGATTTCAGAATGGTGCTGGTTAGCCATGGGCAACCAAGCCGTTTGTTTGTGATCTGTTTCGTTTTTATAGGACAATGTTTGTTGTATAGTCTAAGTAATTTGTTAATGAAAAATGTCTGTCCAGTCATCAATACCATTGGCCTTGGAGAATTCTGTAGGCCAGTCAACAGTCTCTAGGTCAGCTGTGAACTTCCTTATTGAGGCCTCATCATGGAGTCTAAATGAGACTTTGTTGTATTCAAGTGGTGGTTTACTAATGTTTGTCATGAGGAAGGTAGGGTAGTGGTCATGTAGTGCTATCTGAGAAGTATGTGAAGAGTTCAACACGAAATTTAAAGAGGTATTTACAGTGGAGACTGAAAGGACTCCAGAAAGCCAGAACGGTGGTGCACACCAGCAAGTGCTGGACGCAATACACACACCCGAGAAGGAGGTGAAGAGAACTGCTAAGATAACTAGATACATCAAAAGTAGTGGGACCAGATAACATCTCTCAATGGGTCTTGAGAGAGGGAACAGAGGAGCTGTGTGTGCCACTAACAACAATCTTCAACACATCTATCGAAACAGGCAACTATCTGAGGTGTGGAAGACAGGAAATTTAGTCCCAGTTTAAGACAGGAGACAGACAGCATTAAACTACACCAGTGTCACTGACATGCATACTATGCAAAGTCATGGAGAAGATTATCAGGAGAAGAGTGATGGAGCACTTAGAAAGGAATGAGCTGATATAAAAAAACTAGCACGGTTTCAGGGAAAGGAAATCCTATGTCACAATCCTACTAGAGTTTTACGACAAGGTGACAGAAGTAAGACAGGAGAGGGGTGGGTAGATTGCATTTTTTTAGGACTGTAAGAAGGCCTTCAACACAGTTCTGCACAAGAGATTAGAGCAAAAGCTAGTTCAACAGGCAGGAATGCGAGGAAAGGCACTTCACTGGATCAGAGAATAACTGACAGGATGGAAACAACAAGTGATGGTACGTGACGAGGTGTCAGAGTGAGCGCCTGTGACGAGCGGGGCTACGCAAGGATCAGCCCTAGGACCTGTGCTCTTTCTGGTATATGTGAATGACATGACAGAAGGGATAGATTTAGAAGTGTCCTTGTTCGCAGATGATGTAAAGTTAATGAGGAGAATTCAAGTGGATGAGGATCAGGCAGGACTACAAAGTGATCTGGACAAGCTGCAAGGCTGGTTCAATAACTGGCTTCTTGAGTTCAACTCCAATAAGTGCAAAGTCATGAAGATTGGGGAAGGTCAAAGAAGACCACATGCTGAGTACAGTCTAGGGGGCAAAAGACTGCAAACCTCATTCAAGGAAAAGGATCTTGGGGTGAGTATAATACCGAGCACATCTCCCGAGGCACACATCAATCAGATAACTGCTGCAGCATATGGGCGCCTGGCAACCCTGAGAACAGCATTCTGATTAGTCAGAAAGGAATCGTTCAAGACTCTGTACACCGTGTACGTCAGGCCCATACTGGAGTATGCAGCACCAGTGTGGAAACACACCTGGTCAAGCACGTTGCTAAGGTTTGCAACAAGACTAGTCCCGGTACTAAGGGGTATGTACTACGAGAAGTTAAGGGAAAATGGCTTAACGACACTGGAGGACAGGAGGAACAAGGGAGACATGATAACGACATACATAATACTGAGAGGAAATGAAAAAGTGGATTGAGACAGCATGTTCAAAAGACGGAGCACAGCAACAAGACGTCACAACAGGAAGTTGAAGACTCAGATGAGTCACAGGGATGTTAGGAAGTATTTCTTTAGTCATAGAGTTGTCAGGAAGTGTAACAATCTGAGGAGTGATGTAGTGGAGAAAGGATCCATACATAGCTTAAACAAAAGATACGATAATGGTCATGAAGCAGGGAGAGAGTAGACCTAGTGGTGACCAGTGAAGAGGCGGGACCAAGAGCTGTGACTGGACCCTTCTAACCACAGATAGATATGTACAGATAGGTAGGCACACACACACACACCACACACACACACACACACACACACACACACACACACA
Organism: Cherax quadricarinatus; assembly: GCF_026875155.1. NCBI lineage: Eukaryota > Metazoa > Arthropoda > Malacostraca > Decapoda > Parastacidae > Cherax > Cherax quadricarinatus. The sequence continues at coordinate 4,881,636 of NC_069463.1, read as the reverse complement.
CAATACACACACACACACACACACTACACACATACACACACACACACACACACACATACACACATACACACAAACACACACACACACACACACACACACACACACATACACACATACACACACACACACACATACACATACACACACACACACGCGTGGGTCCGTGGGGTGCAGACGTGGGTAACAAGGCTCCGAGAACCTTAGCGTTGTAAGGCGTGCAATAACAGCTAGCAGTAATCAGTGGTAGTGGAACGTCAGTGAACAATACTACAAGTGATAATTAAAGTTATTAATTAAAAAAAGTGAGAGGAAAGCTGAAATCAAAATATTTCAAAGCGCAAACCATTGGGGGTCTTAGGCGCTGTTGCCACATTGGCAGCGGTAGGCCTGAGGAAGTGACGTCACGACAAGTTGTGTGCCATTATACATATAAAGTGAAGTGTATATAATGTGAAGTGTATACTATCATCAGTGAAGAGTGAAATCACGTGAGGAAGCGGGATTTATGAGAATATATGGTTATAAACATCACGGGTGAAGGATCTCCAAAATAGGGATTTAAGGCCTACGTACGACGACTTCATCATCAGCAGCTGGCAACTTGTCACCGCACCATTGAGCGCAAGTTTCATTCACCTATTTGTGGTTTGCATGTTGACGGCCCTGGCTGGCCTTGCATACTGTTTGATACTGGTCACTCACTCCTGCAAGCTATTACCAGAATTAGAATAGAAATAGCATAGACATAGTGAATATAGTGTTGACGAGTGTGAGAAGGTAGAGTCCAGCGAGGAGTAGAGTAGTATTAATTCCAGTAGTTATTAGCAGTAAGAATACTTACGAAGCTAGGAAGTCCTCTCCCAATGTGAACATGGAACAGGATAATAGCCAGCAATAATTGATACTTAAATCCAGACACACACACACACACAAGGCGAGTAACTTATTATAAGATAGGTGACGGGACAAGCTTTTAAGGGCAACATTGTAAGATGGTGCGAGAGTAAAGTCCCAGGAGGGTTGTGGTCAGGTCACAAGAAGTTGCAGCCAGTCATTACACTGCACAAGACACCTCTCACACACACACACACTCACACACACACACACGCACACAGGGGTAGGGCAGTGTTACTACCGGTAGTTATTAGCAGTAAGAATACTTAGGAAGCTAGGAAGTCCTCTCTCAATGTGAACAAGGAATATGATAATAACCAGCAACAATTAATACATAAATCCAGAAAGTGCAATAAGTGGAGAGCGTAGCATAATTGGGAAAGATAAATGAGACTAAATTTGTGCCTACACGACGGATCTTTCAACCACACCACCTACCCCCCCCCCCAACCATCCCTCCCTCACACACAAGCACACACACACACAAGGGTAGACACTCATAGAAGCTCTAGACCCTAGTAGCAAGTTCCACTTTTTATAACCCAGAATTACTGGTATGTGTTAGCAGTATCTCCCCCTCACACCTCCCCCATACACACGAACACACACATATACACACATACACACACCTGCACTAGGATAATATGGTAACTAACTAGGCGAATACACACACACACACACACACACACACACACACACACCATGCACACATGCACATACACACACACACACACACACACACACACACATACACACACACATACACACACACACACACACACACACACACACACACACACACACACACCACACACACACACACACACACATACACACACCCACCACCACTTGACACAAACACTTGACACAAACATGTACCCCCCCTCCCCTAACCACCCCCCCCTTCCCTAACCACCTCACCTTAGTCACCTACCCCTCCCCCAAACCATCTAACCTCTCCTCAAAACATCTAACCCCCAACTACCCTCCTCCCTCCAATAACCATCCTCCCCCTCCCCCCATAACCATCTATCCATTCTCTCTCTCAAACACGTACTCCCCCCTCCCCTAACCACTTCTCCCCCTTCCCTAACCTACCTAATCCTAGCCACCTACCCCTCCCCCAAACCATCTAACCCCCTCCCCCAACTATCTCTACCCCTCCAATAACCATCCTCCCCCTCCCCCATAACCATCCATCCCCTCTCCTCCTAACCATCTATTCCCCTCCCCCTAACCACCCGTCTCCCCTTCTGTGGGGCAACGGGGGAACCTAGAACCAGGATGAGGACAAGGGGCTCCAAGGACGAATCTGGGAGGGAGGAATGGGAGGCAGAGCTCAAAAAAAGGGAGGAAGACTGGGGAAGGAGACTAGATGAGCTGGAAAGGAAGATAGAAGAGAGGTTAGCAGCAGAATGCAGAAGGTGGAAGCAACAGGCCACAGCAGCAGAAATCAAGATAAAGAGATTAGAAGAGGAGCTGAGACATCTGAAACAGCATAGAGACAAAGATATTACAGCAGTAGCATCGGCAATGGCTACATCAGACACAGACAACAGGTCTGAAGGGAACATGGAAACTAAACTGTATGCAGAGGTCCTGTCAAACCCACATGGGGCCGAAACAATGAGAGGGAGCACACTAGGACAGAATGAGAGGTTGGAAGACATTGAAGGAACTAGGACATGTGCAGAGACCATACCAGATACCTGTGGGGGCCAGGAACAGGTGAGCAGGAAGGACAAACCAAGAAGCATAGGGGCCATAACTAGGGAAGGGACTGAAGGAAGGAACACTCCACGGGAAGTAACTAAAACACATCAGAGGATGCAATGGGAGTCACAGTGGGAGGTGGAAAGGGAGAGATCCGTGTTTGTCTATGGGCTAGACGAAGCTAAAGGGGAAACTTATGATGAAAGAAAGCAGGAGGAGAAAAAAGCGATTGAAGACATCATGAAGGTGATAGGCGAGGGGGACATGACCCAGGTGGCAAATTTTCGGAGAATCGGGTGGTTCACAAAGAAAAGGAATCGGCCTCTCAAAGTAATTTTCAAGGCAGAATCAACCCGAACCATGATCCTGCAGGAGAAAGCACGGCTGAGAGGAAAGCAGGAGTTCTGGAGTGTGTACCTCGATCGAGACAGAACACAGGACGAAAGGATGACGATGAAAGAGAGAGTTCAAAAACGAAAGGAGAAATGGGAGGAAATGAAAAAGGAGAGCAGAATAACCCAGGATCAAATGGAAGGACAAGCGCACCCCCCAGAAACACCTGCAGAAGGACTCCAGCCACGACACCTCCAAGGCAACTGAACAATCCAAACCAACCATCACACACCGATCTCTCTATTCCAACCCCCCCCCCCGCACCACAGTTACAGTATTAGAACAGAAGTTGAAGGTTTGGTACACAAATGCAGATGGATTAACGAATAAACATGAGGAATGGCAAGAAAGAATCAATGAGAAGTCCCCAGACATCATAGCAGTTACAGAAACAAAACTCACGGAGAAAATAACAGATGCAATCTTCCCACCAGGATACCAGATCATGAGAAAAGATAGAAAGGGCAGAGGGGGAGGTGGGGTTGCTCTGCTCATAAAAAACAGATGGAAATTCGAGAAAATGGAAGGCATAGATGAGACGGGAGAAAGAGACTACATAGTAGGTACACTTCAGTCTGGGGAACACAAAGTGGTCATTGCAGTGATGTATAATCCACCACAGAACTGCAGGAGGCCAAGAGAGGAATATGAAGAGAGCAACAGAGCAATGGTGGACACACTTGCTGCGGTGGCAAGAAGAGCTCACTCCAGCAGAGAAAAGTTGCTGGTTATGGGGGATTTCAACCACAGGGAGATTGACTGGGAAAACCTGGAGCCACATGGGGGTCCCAAAACATGGAGAGCCAGGATGTTGGACGTGGTGCTGGAAAACCTCATGCACCAACATGTTAAAGACACTACCAGAGTGAGAGGGGAGGATGAACCAGCAAGATTGGACCATGTGTTCACCCTGGGAAGCTCAGACATTGAGGACATCAAGTATGAGAGTCCCCTAGGAGCTAGTGACCACGTGGTTCTGTGCTTTAAATGCATAGTAGAGCTGCAAGTGGAGAGAATAACAGGAGTTGAATGGGAAAAGCCTGACTATAAAAGAGGGGACTACATAGGGTTGAAGAATTTCCTGCGGGAGGTCCAGTGGGACAGAGAACTGGCAGGAAAACCAGTAAATGAAATGATGGAATATGTAACAACAAAATGCAAGGAGGCAGTGGAAAGGTTTATTCCCAAGGGCAACAGTAACAATGGGAAGACCAGAACGAGCCCCTGGTTTACCCGACGGTGTAAGGAGGCAAAAACAAAGTGCAGTAGAGAATGGAAAAAGTACAGAATGCAGAGAACACACGAAAATAGGGAGATCAGTCGCAGAGCCAGGAATGAGTATGCACAGGTAAGGAGGGAGGCCCAGAGACAGTATGAAAATAACATAGCATCGAAAATCAAGACTGACCCGAAACTGTTGTATAGCCACATCAGGAGGAAGACAACAGTCAAAGACCAGGTGATCAGATTAAGGACAGAAGGTGGAGAACTCACAAGAAATGATCAGGAGGTATGTGAGGAGCTGAACAGGAGATTTAAGGAAGTTTTTACAGTAGAGACAGGAAGGGCTGTGGGAAGACAGCACAGAAGGGAACATCAAGAGGGAACATACCAACAAGTGTTGGATGACATACGAACAACCGAGGAGGAGGTGAAGAAGCTCGTAAGTGACCTTGACACCTCAAAGGCGATGGGACCGGACAACATCTCCCCATGGGTCCTTAGAGAAGGAGCAGAGATGCTGTGCATGCCTCTAACCACAATCTTCAACACATCCCTTGAAACTGGGCAACTACCTGAGAAATGGAAGACAGCTAATGTAGTCCCCATATTTAAGAAAGGAAACAGAAACGAGGCGCTAAACAACAGACCTGTGTCTCTGACATGTATTGTGTGCAAAGTCATGGAGAAGATTATCAGGAGGAGAGTGGTCGAACACCTGGAAAGGAACAAGATTATAAATGAAAACCAGCATGGATTCATGGAAGGCAAATCGTGTATCACAAACTTCCTGGAGTTTTATGACAAGGTAACAGAAGTAAGACACGAGAGAGAGGGGTGGGTAGATTGCGTTTTCCTAGACTACAGGAAGGCCTTTGACACAGTTCCCCACAAGAGATTAGTGCAGAAGCTGGAGGATCAGGCACTTGTAACAGGGAGGACACTGCAATGGATCAGGGAATACCTGACAGGGAGGCAGCAACGAGTCATGGTACGTGAAGAGGTATCACAGTGGGCGCCTGTGACGAGCGGGGTCCCACAGGGGTCAGTTCTAGGACCAGTGCTATTTTTTGATAAATGTGAACGATATGACGGAAGGAATAGACTCTGAAGTGTCCCTGTTCACAGATGACGTGAAGTTGATGAGAAGAATTAAATCGGATGAGGATGAGGCAGGACTGCAAAGAGACCTGGACAGGCTGGACATGTGGTCTAGTAACTGGCTTCTCGAATTCAATCCAGCCAAATGCAAAGTCATGAAGATTGGGGAGGGGCAAAGAAAACCGCAGACAGAGTATAGGCTAGGTGGACAAACACTACAGACCTCACCCAGGGAGAAAGACCTTGGGCTGACCATAACACCGAGCACATCAACAGAGGCACACATCAACCAAATAACTGCTGCAGCATACAGGCGCCTGGCAAAGCTGAGAATAGCGTTCCGATACCTTAATAAGGAATCGTTCAAGACATTGTACACTGTGTATGTTAGGCCCATACTGGAGTATGCAGCACCAGTCTGGAACCCACACCTGGTCAAGCACGTCAAGAAGTTAGAGAAAGTACAAAGGTTTGCAACAAGGCTAGTCCCAGAGCTCAAGGGAATGTCGTACGAGGAAAGGTTAAGGGAAATCGGACTGACGACACTGGAGGACAGAAGTGTCAGGGGAGACATGACAACGACATACAAGATACTGCGGGGAATAGACAAGGTGGACAGAGATAGGATGTTCCAGAGAGGGGACACAGGGACAAGGGGTCACAACTGGAAGCATGAAGACTCAGACGAGTCACAGGGACGTTAGGAAGTATTTCTTCAGTCATAGAGTTGTAGGCAAGTGGAATAGCTAGCAAGTGAAGTAGTGGAGGCAGGAACCATACATAGTTTTAAGAAGAGGTATGACAAAGCTCAGGAAGCAGAGAGAGAGAGGATCCAGTAGCGATCAGTGAAGAGGCGGGGCCAGGAGCTGAGTCTCGACCCCTGCAACCACAATTAGGTGAATTAGGTGAGTACACACACACACATACCACACACACACACACACACACATACACACATACACACACACACACACACTACACACACACACACACACACACACACACACACACACACACTACACACACACACACACACACACACACACACACACACACACACACACACACACACACACAGGGCATGGAAGACAGCAAATGTAGTCCCAATCTTTAAAAAATGAGACTGAAAAGAGGCACTAAACTATAGACCAGTGTCACTGACATGTATTGCATGCAAAGTCATGGAGAAAATTATCAGGAGAAGAATGGTGGAACACCTAGAAAGGAATGATCTCATCAACAGCAGCCAACATGGTTTCAGAGACGGGAAATCCTGTGTCACAAACCTACTGGAGTTCTATGACATGGTGACAGCAGTAAGACAAGAGAGAGAGGGGTGGGTGGATTGCATTTTCATGGACTGCAAGAAGGCGTTTGACACAGTACCACACAAGAGATTAGTGCAAAAAAACTGGAGGACCAAGCAGGGATAACAGGGAAGGCACTGCAATGGATCAGGGAATACTTGTCAGGAAGACAGCAGCGAGTAATGGTACGTGGCGAGGTGTCAAAGTGGGCACCTGTGACCAGCGGGGTCCCACAGGGGTCAGTCCTAGGACAAGTGCTGTTTCTGGTATTTGTGAACGACATGACAGAAGGAATAAACTCCGAGGTGTCCTTGTTTGCAGATGACGTGAAGTTGATGAGAAGAATTCATTCGATCGAAGACCAGGCAGAACTACAAAGGGATCTGGGCAGGCTGCAGACCTGGTCCAGCAACTGGCTCCTGGAGTTCAATCCCACCAAGTGCAAAGTCATGAGGATTAAGGAAGGGCAAAGAAGACCGCAGACGGAGTACAGTCTAGGGGGCCAGAGACTACAAACATCACTCAAGGAAAAAGATCTTGGGGTGAGTATAACACCAGGCACATCTCCTGAAGCGCACATCAACCAAATAACTGCTGCAGCATATGGGCGCCTGACAAACCTCAGAACAGCATTCCGACATCTTAATAAGAAATCGTTCAGGACCCTGTACACCGTGTACGTTAGGCCCATATTGGAGTATGCGGCACCAGTTTGGAACCCACACCTAGCCAAGTATGTAAAGAAACTAGAGAAAGTGCAAAGGTTTGCAACAAGACTAGTCCCAGAGTTAAGAGGTATGTCCTACGAGGAGAGGTTAAGGGAAATCAACCTGACGACACTGGAGGACAGGAGAGATAGAGGGGACATGATAACGACTTTCAAAATACTGAGAGGAATTGACAAGGTGGACAAAGACAGGATGTTCCAGAGACTGGACACAGCAACACGGGGACACAGTTGGAAGCTGAAGACACAGATGAATCAAAGGGATGTTAGGAAGTATTTCTTCAGCCACAGAGTAGTCAGGAAGTGGAATAGTTTGGGAAGCGATGTAGTGGAGGCAGGATCCATACATAGCTTTAAGCAGAGGTACGATAAAGCTCATGGCTCAGGGAGAGTGACCTAGTGGCGACCAGTGAAGAGACGGGGCCAGGAGCTCGGACTCGACCCCTGCAACCTCAACTAGGTGAGTACAACTAGTTGAGTACACACACACACACACACACACACACACACACACACACACACAGGTATGATAAGGCTCACGGTCCAGGGAGAGTGACCTAGTAGCGACCAGTGAATAGGCGTGGCCAGGAGCTTGGGCTCGACCCCTGCAACCTCTATTAGGTGAGTACAATTAGGTGAGTACACAGCTTATGGGCACCTGACAAACCTGAGAATAGCGTTCCGATACCTTAGTAAGGAATCGTTCAAGACACTGTACACTGTGTACGTCAGGCCTATACTGGAGTATGCAGCACCAGTCTGGAACCCACACCTGGTCAAGCAAGTCCAGAAATTAGAGAAAGTGCTAAGGTTTGCAACAAGGTTTGTTCCGGAACTCAGGGTAATGTCCTACGAAGAAAGGTTGAGGGAAATCGAACTGACAACACTGGAGGACAGGATGGTCAGAGGAGACATGATAACTACATACAAAATAGTGCGTGCAATAGATAACGTGGGCAGAGACAGGATGTTCCAGAGTTGTGACACAGAAACAAGAGGTCACAATTGGAAGTTGGAGACTGCGATGAGTCAAAGGGATGTTAGGAAGTATTTCTTCAGTCATAGAGTAGTTAGGAAGTGGAATAGTCCAGCAAGTGATGTTGTGGAGGCAGGAACCATACGTAGCTTTAAGAGGAGGTATGACAAAGCTCAGGGAGCAGAGAGAGAGAGAGAGAGAGAGAGAGAGAGAGATATTACAGAAGTAGCATCGGCAATGGCTACATCAAACACAGACAACAGGTCTGAAGGAAGCATGGAAACTAAACTGTATGCAGAGGTCCTGTCAAACCCACATGGGGCCAAAACAAAGACAGGGAGCACACTAGGACAGAATGAGAGGTTGGAAGACATTGAAGGAACTAGGACATGTGCAAGGACCTTACCAGATACTTGTGGGGGCCAGGAGCAGGTGAGCAGGAAGGATAAACCAAGAAGCACAGGGGCAATAACTAGGGAAGGGACTGAAGGAAGGAACACTCCACGGGAAGAAACTAAAACACATCAGAGGATGCAATGGGAGTCACAGTGGGAGGTGGAAAGGGAAAGATCCGTGTTTGTCTATGGGCTAGACGAAGCTAAAGGGGAAACTTATGATGAAAGATAGCAGGAGGAGAAAAAAGCGATTGAAGATATCATGAAGGTGATAGGCGAGGGGGACATGGCCCAGGTGGCAAATTTTCGGAGAATTGGGTGGTTCACAAAGAAAAGGAATCGGCCTCTCAAAGTAATTTTCAAGGCAGAATCAACCCGAACCATGATCCTGCAGGAGAAAGCACGGCTGAGAGGCAAGCAGGAGTTCCGGAGTGTGTACCTCGATCGAGACAGAACACAGGACGAAAGGAAGACAATGAAAAAGAGAGTTCAAAAACGAAAGGAGAAATGGGAGGAAATGAAAAAAGAGAGCAGAATAATCCAGGATCAAATGGAAGGACAAGCGCACCCCCCAGAAACACCTGCAGAAGGACTCCAGCCACGACACCCCCAAGGCAACTGAACAATCCAAACCAACCATCACACACCACAGTTACAGTATTAGAACAGAAGTTGAAGGTTTGGTACACAAATGCAGATGGATTAACGAATAAACATGAGGAATGGCAAGAAAGAATCAATGAGAAGTCCCCAGACATCATAGCAGTTACAGAAACAAAACTCATGGAGACAATAACAGATGCAATCTTCCCACCAGGATACCAGATCATGAGGAAGATAGAAGGGGCAGGGGGGGGAGGTGGGGTTGCTCTGCTCTAAAAAACAGATGGAAATTCGAGAAAAATGGAAGGAAATAGATGAGACGGGAGAAAGAGACTACATAGCAGGTACACTTCATCGGGGAACACAAAGTGGTCATTGCATTTATTTTATAATCCACCACAGAACTGCAGGAGGCCAAGAGAGGAATATGAAGAGAGCAAAGAGCAATGGTGGACACACTTGCTGAGGTGGCAAGAAGAGCTCACTCCAGCAGAGCAAAGTTGCTGGTTATGGGGGATTTCAACCACAGGAGATTGACTGGGAAAACCTGGAGCCACATGGGGGCCCCGAAACATGGAGACCCAGATTTTGGGGACGTGGTGCTGGAAAACTCATGCACCAACATGTTAGGACACTACCAGAGTGAGAGGAGAAGAAAAAACCCAAACAAGATTGGACCTTGTGTTCACCCGGGGCAGCTCAGATATTGAGGACATCAAGTATGAGATTTCCCTAGGAGCTACGACCACGTGGTTCTGTCTTTGAATACATAGTAGACTGCAAGTGGAGAGAATAACAGGAGTTAAAATGGAAAAGCCTGACTATAAAGAGGGGACTACATGGGGGTTGAAGAATTTCCCTTTGGGAGGTCCAGTGGGACAGAGAACTGGCAGGAAAGCCAGAAAATGAAATGATGAATAGTAACAACAAAATGCAAGGAGGCAGTGGAAAGGTTTTTCCTAAGGGCAACAGTAAAACGGGAAAAACCAGAACGAGCCCCGGGTTTTACCCGACGGTGTAAAGGAGGCAAAAACAAAATGCAATAGAGAAGGGAAAAAGTACGAAGGCAGAGAACACACGAAAATAGGGAGATTCAGTCGCAGAGCCAGGAATGAGTACGCAAAAGGTAAGGAGGGAGGCCAGCGACAGTATGAAAATGACATAGCATCGAGAATCAAGACTGACCCGAAATTGTTGTATAGCCACATCAGGAGGAAGACAACAGTCAAAGACCAGGTGATCAGATTAAGGACAGAAGGGGGGAAAACTCACAAGAAATGTCAGGAGGTATGTGGGAGCTGAACAGGAGATTAAGGAAGTTTTTACAGTAGAGACAGGAAGGGCTGTGGGAAGACAGCACAGAAGGGAACATCAAGAGGGAATTTTACCAACAAGTTTGGATGGCATACAAACAACTGAGGGGGAGGTGAAGAAGCTCTTAAGTGCCCTTTGGGACACCTCAAAGGCGATGGGACCGGACAACATCTCCCCATGGGTCCTTAGAGAAGGGCAGAGATGCTGTGCGTGCCTCTAACCACAATCTTCAACACATCCCTTGAAACTGGGCAACTACCTGCGAAATGGAAGACAGCTAATGTAGTCCCCATATTTAAGAAAGGAAACAGAAAACGACACTAAACTACGACCTGTGTCTCTGACATGTATTGTGTGCAAAGTCGTGGAGAAGATTATCAGAGGAGAGTGTCGAACACCTGGAAAGGAACAAGATTATAAAATGAAAACCAGCATGGGTTCATGGAAGGCAATCTTGTATCACAAACCTCCGGGAGTTTTATGACAAGGTAACAGAAGTAAGACACGAGAGAGAGGGGTGGGTAGATTGCGTTTTCCTAGACTGCAGGAAGGCCTTTGGACACAGTTCCCCACAAGAGATTAGTGCAGAAGTGGAGGATCAGGCGCACGTAAAAGGGGGGGCACTGCAATGGATAAGGGAATACCGGAACAGGGACCGGGGCCCAGGGGGTCCGAAGTCGTTAGGTCCCGTTTTTGAAAGAGGGGGAAAATGTCAACATGTGGGCGCTGTAAATTCGAGCGGGGGGGTCCCACAGGGGTCCCAGTTCTAGGGGACAGGCTAGTTTTGAAACAAAATATGGGAAAAAGGGGACATAAAAAATGGAAGGAATAGGCCCCTCCCTGAATGTGTCCAATGTCGCAAAAATGCCCGTGAGTTGTTTGGAGAAGAAAAATTAATCGTCGGGAAAAAAAGGTTTGAAAAGGCTGCAAAGAGCTCAGGAAAGTGGTCGAAGGTTTGGGGAATTCACCGCCAATGAAGGCAGAAGTTGGGGGGGAACAGAAAGACTCAGAATGGTATAGGCAAGTGGACAAAGAAAAGGATATCGGAAAAAGAGGGGCCCAACAGGACAAGGGGCACACATAACAATTAACGGTCAAAAGGGCGTTGGAAATGATTTCCCTTCCATAATAGGAATTTTCAGCAGAAGTGGATAGTTACCCCAAGGAGTATGGAGCCCAGGGAAACATGCAAAGTTTAAGAAGAGGATGACAAATTTTGAACAAGGCTGAGAGAAGGGGAAATGTCGTAAGGAAGAGGCGGGGAGGACTGACCGACCCCGGGAACCAAATTAGGGAGACAATTGGGATAACACAACAAAAAACCCAATAACAAACATAAACCAGAGGGAACACAAAAAGGGGCCACAACAACAAACCCAACACACGGGGACAACAACCACAAAACACAAAAACACAAAAAACAAAACCCCAACAAGCACAAAACAAACTCAAACACAAAAACACACAAAGAAACCCAACACCACCCCAACCACAAAGGGGACAATAAACACACACACACACAAACACACACACACACACAACACACACACAACACACACCACACACACACACACACACAACACACACACACACACACAACACACACACACAAACCACACACACACACACACCCCCACAACACACACACACACACACACACACACACACACAAAACACAACACCACACACACAAAACACACACACACACACACACACACCACACACACACACACACACACACAAAACACACACACACACCCCAAAACACACACACACACACACAACAAACACACACACACACACACCACAACACACAACACACACACACACACACACACACACACATGGGGAAATTTGAGGAAATGGAAGGCATGGACATGATTGGAGAAAGAGACTACATGTAGGTACAATTCAGTCGGAGAACATAAAGTAGTCATTGGAGTGATGTATAACCCACCACAGAACTGCAGGAGGCCAAGAGAGGAGTACGAAGAAAACAACAGGGGGATGGTGGACACACTGGCTGAGGTGGCAAGAAGACTCACTCGAGCAGAGCAAAGTTACTGGGAATGGGCGATTTCAACCACAGGGATCGACTGGAAAACCTGGAGCAACATGGGGGTCCCCAAAATGGAGAGCCAAGATGATGGATGTGGTACTTGAAAACCTCATGCATCAACATGTCAGGGACACAACCAGAGAGAGAGGGGAGGTGAGCCAGCAAGACTGGATCTTGTGTTCACCCTAGCAGTTCAGACATCGAGGACATCACTTACGAGAGGCCCCTTGGAGCTAGCGATCATGTGGTTCTGAGTTTTGACTTTTGTTTGAGTTACAAAATGGAGAAGGTACAGGAACTGAAGGGGACAGGCCAAATTATAAAAGGGGGGATACACAGGTATGAGAAACTTCCTGCAGGAGGGTTTAGTGGGACAGAGAAATGGTAGGAAAATCAGTAAACGAGATGATGGAATATGTGGCAACAAAGTGCAAAGAGGCAGAGGAAAGTTTTGTTCCCAAGGGAAACAGAAATAATAGGAAGACCAAAACGAGTCCTTGGTTTACCCAAGGTGTAGGAGCAAAAACTAAGTGCAACAGAGAATGGAAAAGGTACAGGAGGCATAGGACCCAGGAAAACAAGGAGATTTGTAGAAGAGCCAGAAACGAGTATGCGCAGATAAGGAGGGGGGCCCAGCGACAGTATGAAAACGACATAGCACGAAAGTCAAATTTTGCCCCAAACTGCTGTATAGCCACATTAGGAGGAAGACAACAGTCAGGGACCAGGGGATTTAAAGGGTGAGGAAAGAAGGGGGGAACTCACAAGAAACGATCAAGAGGTATGTGAGGAGCTCAACACGAGATTTAAGGAAGTATTTACAGTAGAGACAGGAAGGACTCTGGGGGGACAGACAGATGGGGACACCAACAAGGAATACACCAACAAGTGGGTTTGGACGACATACATACAGATGAGGAGGAGGTGAAGAAACTGCTAAGGGACATCGATACCTCAAAGGCAATGGGACCGGACAACATCTCTCCGTGGGTCCTTAGAGAGGGAGGGCAGATATGTTGTGCTACCACTTACCACAATCTTCAACACATCCTGGAAACTGGGCAACTACCTGAGGTATGGAAGACGGCAAATGTAGTTCCCATTTTCAAAAAGGAGACAAAAGAGGCACTAAACTATAGACCTGTGTCATTGACGTGTATAGTATGCAAAATTTATGGAGAAGATTATCAGGAGGAGAGTGGTGGAGCACCTGGAGCGGAACAGGAGTATAAATGCCAACCAGCACGGATTCAAAGGAAGGCAAAAACCTGTGTCACAAACCTTCTGGAATTTTATGATTTAAAAAACAGAAGTAAGACAAGAGAGAGAGGGGGGGGTTGATTGCATCTTTTTGGACTGCAAGAAGGCCTTTGACACAGTTCCTCACAAGAGATTAGTGCAGAAGCAGAGCATCAGGCGCTATAACAGGAAGGGCACTGCAATGGATCAGAGAATACCTACCGGGAGGCAACAACGAGTCATGGTACGTAATGATGTATCCAGTGGGCACCTGTGACGAGCGCGGGTCCCACAGGGGTCGGTCCTAGGGCCAGTGCTATTTTTGGTATATGTGAACGACATGACGGAAGGGCTAGACTCCAGAAGTGTCCCCGTTTGCAGATGATGTGAAGTTAATGAGGAGAATTAAATCTGATGAGGACCAGGCAGGACTTCAAAGAGACCTGGACAGACTGGACACCTGGTCCAGCAAATGGCTTCTCGAATTTAATCCTGCCAAATGCAAAGTCATGAAGATAGGGGAAGGGCACAAGACCACAGACAGAGTATAGGCTAGGTGGCCAAAGACTGCAAAAAACCCCACTCAAGGAGAAAGATCTTGGGGTGAGTATAACACCCAGCATGTCTCCGGAAGCACACATCAATCAGATAACTGCTGCAGCTATGGGCGGGCCCGGCAAACCTGAGAACAGCATTCCGATACCTTAGTAAGGAATCATTCAAGACACTGTACACCGTTGTATGTCAGGGCCCATACTGGAGTATGCAGCACCCGTTTTTGGAACCCGCACTTGAAAAAAGCACTCAAGAAACTAGAGAAAGTACAAAGGTTTGCAACAAGGTTAGTTCCAGAGCTAAGGGGAATGTCCTATGAGAAAGATTAAGGGGAAAACGGCCTGACGACACTGGAGGACAGGAGGGTCAGGGGAGACTGATAACGACATATAAAATACTGCGTGGATAGACAAGGTGGACAAGGACAGGATGTTCCAGGGAGGGGACACAGAAACCCAAAAGGGCCCCAATTGGAAGTTGAAGACACAAATGAGTCAAGAGATATTAGGAAGTATTTCTTCAGTCATAGAGTTGTAAGGCAGTGAATAGCCTAGAAAATGACGTAGTGGAGGCAGGAACCATACACAGTTTTAAGACGAGGTTGAAAAAAGCTCATGGAGCGGGGAGAGAGAGGGCCTAGTAGCAACCGGTTGAAGAGGAGGGGCCAGGAGCTTTGGACTCGACCCCTGCAACCACAAATAGGTGAGTACACTAACTTTAAAACACACACACACACACACCACACACACTAACACTCACACGCAACACACACACCACACACACTAACACACACACACCCACACAAACACACACACACACACACACACACACACACACACACACACCCCACCACACACAGACCACACACTAACACACACACACACACACACTCACCCACACACAAACACACACACACACACACACACACCACACCACACTAACACACACACACACACACACACACACACCACACCAACACACACACCCACACACAAAAACCCCACACCACACACACACACACACACACACACACACACACACCCACAGCCCCCCCCACCTACACACACCGTACCCAGCTCCATACTTCCAGCGGGTCATCTTCATGGCCCTGAGTTCACTCCTTTAAATCCATCTTGAGGGCCACAGACCCCTCCCTGAGGACCAACAGGGGCCACACACCTCCATTAACATCCACACTACACTCACCCATGTAATATATCCACCAGGTGAAAGTATTTCATTCAGAATAAGTTTAAATCAATATGGAAGTGCAAGGTGCAGGCAGCAGCTACCGCGATGGCACCAACAACTTCCTGCAACATTTCTCTCTCTTCTCTTACAAATCCTCGCACAAACCGACTTCTGGACATGCGAAATCGGAGATTTGTCCCTGAAGCAAACGATATCGGGTAAATGAAGGATTTCGAACGATTTTCGGGGGATTTATGTGAGAAATAAGGTGGATTTCAGGCGATATATGGCAGTCTTGTGCCCCTCCCACCGACACAGCTGGCAGAGGTAAGACAGACACACACACTAGATATTAGTCTTGCCATTCCCACTCCAAACACAACATTCCCTCTCAGTGGTTTTAAACCACCCACGCCCACTCGTATCCCTCCCCCTCGAAAACAAATTAAAACACCTCGACGGATCGGAAATTAAATCAGAGTCAATCGTCCCAAGGAATTCGAGGCTGTGATAAGGAGACTGTTGTCTTGTGGATACATATCGAAATGACAGATATCTCTCTGGACTCTGAAAATACTTTATAAGGAAGAGTAAGGGTGTTATACAGGGTTGGACGGTGTTGGGAGGGGGTGTTATATCGTGTTCTGACGCTCGTCAATGTTCTTCTGTTCTGTGATAGTGGAATCTGAACCTCTGTGTAGGATCCTATCCCATATAGTCTATCCGAAAATAGACTTAAAATTAACCATTTTTGTGTTATACGGTGTTGCACGGTGTTATGTGGTGATATATTGTGTTATGCAGGTTTAAACGGTGTTATATAAAGTTATACAGAGCTATACAGTGTTATACAGTGTTATACGGAGTTAGGATCGATTCTGAGAACCAGTGTGGGTCGTGATCGTCTCCATGGCTTGTGTTATATTGTGTTGCGCCCTCAAATCTGGTGTTATATTGTGTTATATTGTGTTATACCATCATATATGATGTTATATCTGGTGTTATATAGGGTGATGAATGGTGTTATATTGTGTTATATTGTGGTTATATCGTGGATAACTCAGCTCAGGGTACATTTCCAGAGCATTGAGAGTTACCGTGTTGGTAGTCCCGTGTACACGTGAAGTGGGTACACATAGATGCACATGTGTGTACACTGAGACACGCTGGATACATCTGTATGTATCATGTAAACGTGTGTGTGTGTATTTGTGTGCTTACATGTCTACGCATGCCACAATTGACATACCGTGTAAACTTTCGCATGGGGTGTGAACGTCTGTATGAACACTGACCCAGGGAGTGAAAGAGACCTGACTGAGGGGGAGTTGAAGGAGAACTGAGGGACTGAGGGGAGTGGAAGGGAACTGAGGGACTGAGGGGAATGAAGGGGATTGAGGGAGTGGAACGGGGACTGGGAGGGGACTGAGGGGAGTGAAGGGGACTGATAGGAAGTGAAGGGCACGTGAGGGGACTGAAGGGAGTGAAGGGGACTGAGTGGGGAATGAGAGGAGGAAGGGGACTGAGGGCGACTGAGGGAAGTGAAGGTGACAGAGGGGATGAAGGGGACTGTAAGGGAGTGAAGGAGACTGAGGGGAGTGAGGGAGACTAAGGGGATGAAGAGACTGAGAGGCGGACCTGACGAGCACGAGGATGTAGATGAGGAGACTGAGAGGGGACTGAGGGGAAGTGAAGGAGACTGAAGGGGACTGAGGGGAGTGAAGGAGACTGCGGGGAACCTGAGGGGAGTGAAGGAACTGAGGGGACTGAGGGAGTGAAGGAGACTGAGGGAGCTCAGGGGAGTGAAAAGGACTGAGGGACTGAGGGAGTGAAGGGGACTGAGGGAGAGAAGGAGACTGAGGAAAGTGAAGGGACTGAGGGAGTGAGGGGGACTGAGGAAGTGAAGAGACCTGAGGGAGTGAAGGGGACTGAGGGAAGTGAAGAACTGAGGGAGTGAAGGAAACTGAGGGGAGTGAAGTGGGACTGAGGGGAGTGAAAGGACTGAGGGAAGTGAAAGGAGACTGAGGGGAGTGAAGGAGAACTGAGGGGAGTGGGAAGAGACTGAGGGGATCGAAGTTGGACATGAGGGAGTGAAGGTGACTGAGGGAGAGAAGGAGACTGAGGGGAAGTGAAGGGGACTTGAGGGGAGTGAAGGGGACTGAGGGGTGAAAGGAGACTGAGGGGAGTGAAGTGGCTGAGGGGAGTGAGGGGACTGAGGGGAGTGAAGGGGAGTGAAGGGGAGTTGAATGGGACTGCAGGGGAGTGAAGAGACTGAGGGGAGTGGAAGAGACTGAGGGGAGTGAAGGAGACTGAGGGGAGTGAAGGAGACTGGATGGGAACTGGAAGGGACTGAGAGGAAGTGAAAGGAGACTGAGGGGACTGCGGGAGGTGAAGGAGACTGAGGGGACTGAGGGGAGTGAAGGAGACTGAGGTGACAGAGGGGATGGAAGCGGAGACTGTAGGGGACTGAGGGGAAAGTGGAAGGAGACTGAGGGGACTGAGGGGATTGTGAAGGAAACTGAGGGGACTGAGGGGAGTGAAGAGACTGAGGGGAGTGAATGGGGAACTGAGGGGATGAGGGAGTGAAGGAACCTGAGGGGAGGAAGGAGACTGAGGGAGGAAGGAGACTGAGGGGACGAGGGAGTGAAAGGGGACTGAGGGACTGAAAGAGTGAAGGATTGGGGGAGTGAAGGGGACGAGGGACTGAGGGAGTGAAGGGGACTGAAGAGATGAAGGGGAGCTGAGGGGACGAAGGGAGTGAAGGGGACGAGGGGAATGAGGGGGAGTGAAGGTGACTGAGGGGACTGAGGGGACTTAGGACAGATGGGAGGAAGTAGACTGAGGGGACTCAGGGGAGTGAAAAGGACTGTGGGGACTCAGGGAGTGAGAAGGGGACTTAGGGAGTGAAGGAGTCTAGGAAAGGAGTGAAGGGGACCTGAGGGTGAGTGAAGAGGACTGCGGGGAGTGAAGGGGACTGAGGTAGTGAAGGAGATCTGAGGGGATGAAGGAGACTGGGAGTGAAGTGGACTGAGGGGATGAAGGAGACGAGGGGAGTGAAGGAGACTGAGGGGAAGTGAGGGGACTGAGGGGGAGTGAAGGAGACTGAGGGGAGTGAAGTGGACTGAGGGGGTGAAGAGAACTGAGGGGACTGAGGGAGTGAAGGAGACTGAGGGGCGTGAAGGGGACTGAGGGAGTGAAGGGACTGAGGGGAGTGAAGGGGACTGAGGGAGTGAAGGAGACGAGGGGCGTGAGGGGACTGAGGGGAGTGAAGGGACTGAGGGGCGTGAAGGGGACCTTGGGGGGGGGGAGGGGTGTGAAAGGGACTGAGGGAAGTGAAGGGGACTGAGAGGGGAGTGGAAGGGGACTGAGGGGAGTGAAGGGGACTGAGGGGAGTGAAGGGACCTGAGGGGAGTGATAGGGAAATGAGGGAGTGAAGGAGACTGAGGGGAGTGAAGGGGACTGTGGGTAGTGAAGGACTGAGGGAGTGAAGGAGAACTGAGGGAGTTGAAGGAACTGAGGGGACTAAAGAGGACAAAGGGAGTGAAGGGGGACTGAGGGGAGTGAAGGAGCGGAGGGATGAAGGAACTGAGGTGGGACTAAAAGGACTAAGGGGATGAAGGGAAAACAGAGGGGAGTGGAAGGAGACTGAGGGAGTGAAGGAGACTGAGGAGGTGAAGGAGACTGAGGGGAGGACGGAGACTGAGGGGAGTGAAGGGACTGGGGAGTGGAAGGAGACTGAGGGGAGTGAAGGAACTTAGAGGGGAGTGAAGGATACTGAGGGGCAGTGAAGGAGACTGAGGAGTGGAAGGAGAGTGAGGGGACGAAGGGAAGAGGGGAGTGAAGGGGACTGAGGGGAGTAAAGGGAAATGAAGGGGAACTGAGGGAGTGAAGGAGAACTGAGGGACTGAAGGGGACTGAGGTGAATTAAAGAAGACTGAGGGGAGTGAAGGAGACTGAGGGAGTGACGGGGAATGAAGGGGACTTGAGGGGAGTGAAGGATACTGAGGGGAGTGAAGGAGACTGAGGGGAGTGAAGGAGACTGAAGGGGAGTGAAGGAGACTGAGGAGTGAAGGAACGGGGGGGGTGGGGGGGGTAGGGGGGGTAGAGACTGAGGGGATGACGGGAAATGAGGGACTGATTGGAGTGAAGGAGACTGAGGGGAGTGAAGGAGACTGAGGGAGTGAAGGAGAACTGAGGGGACTGAGGGGCGTGAAGGAGACTGAGAGGGAGTGAAGGGACTGGGGGGAGTGAAGGGAGACTGAGGGGAGTGAAGGGGACGAGGGGAGTGAAGGAGACTGAGGGGATGAAGGAGACTGAGGGGAGTGAAGGAGACTGGAGGGGAAGTGAAGGATACTGATGGGACAGTGAAGGGGACTGAGGGGAGTGAAGGAGACTGAGGGGAGTGAAGGGGACGAAGGGGAGTGAAGGAGACTGAGGGGAGAGAAGGAGACTGAGGGAGTGAAGGGGACTGAGGGACAGTGAAGAGACTGAAGGGGAGTGAAGGAGAACAGAGGGGAGTGAAGGGGGGACTGGGGGAGTGAAGGGGACTGAGGGGAGTGAAGGAGACTGATGGGAGTGAAGGGGTGACTGAGGAGTGGAAGGAGAATGGAGGGGAGTGAAGGGGACTGAGGGGAGTGAAGGAGACTGAGGGGAGTGAAGGAGACTGAGGGGAGTGAAGGGGACTGAGGGGAGTGAAGGAGACTGAGGGGAGTGAAGGAGACCTGAGGGGATGTGAAGGGGACTGAGGGGAGTGAAGGGTACTGAGGGGAGTGAAGGGGACTGAGTGAGTGAAGGAGACTGAGGGAGTGAAGGAGAGACGTGAGGGGAGTGAAGAAGACAGAGGGGATGAAGGAGACTGAGGGGAGTGAAGGAGACAGAGGGGAGTGAAGGGGACTGAGGGGAGTGAAGGAGACTAGGGAGTGAAAGGGGACAGAGGGGAGTGAAGGAAGACTGAGGGGAGTGAAGGAACTGAGGGGAGTGAAAGGAGACAGAAGGGGAGTGAAGGGGACTGAGGGGAGTGAAGGAGACTGAGGGGAGTGAAGAGACTGAGGGGAGTGAAGGAGAATGAGGGGAGTGAGGGGACTGATGGGAGTGAAGGGACTGAGGGCGTGAAGAGAACTGAGGGGAGTGAAGGACTGAGGGGAGTGAAGGGGACTGAGGGGATGAGAAGGAGACAGAGGGGAGTGAAGGGGACTGAGGGGAGTGAAGGAGACTGAGGGAGTAAAGGATAGACAGAGGGGAGTGAAGGAGGACTGTGGGGAGTGAAGGGGACTGGGGGAGGGGATGAAGGGACTGAGGGGCGTGAAGGAGACTGAGGGGAGTGAAGGACTGAGGGGAGTGAAAGGGGACTGAGGGAGTGAACAGGAGACAGAGGGAGTGAAGGAGAGGTGAGGGGAGTGAAGGGACTGATGGGAGTGAAAGGGGACTGAGGGAGTGAAGGATACGAGGGGAGTGAAGGGAACTGAGGGGGAGTGAACGGACTGACGGGAGTGAAGGAGACTGAGGGGAGTGAAGGGGACCTGAGGGGAAGTGAAGGGGACTGAGGGGATGAAGGGTGACTGAAAGGAGTGAAGGGGACATGAGGGGACTGAAGGACTAGGGGAGTGAAGGAGACTGAGGGGAGTGAAGGAGACTGAGGGGACTGAGAAGGGGACTGAGGGGAGTGAAGGGACTGAGGTTGAGTGAAGGGCAAATGAAGGGGGCTGAATGAGTGAAGGAGACTGAGGGGAGTGAAGGGGACTGAGTGGAGTGAAGGGATTGAGGGGAGTGAAGGAGACTGAGGGGAGTGAAAGGACTAAGGGGAGTGAAAGGGGACTGAGGGGAGTGAAGGACTGAGGGGAGTGAGGGGACTGAGCGGAGTAAAGGGGACTGAGGGAAGTGAACGAGACTGAGGAGTGAAGGGGAACTGATGGAAGTGAAGGGGACTGAGGGGAATGAAGGCACTGAGAAGAGTGAAGGAAACTGAATGGGAGGAGAGGGGACTGACAGGGGAGTGAAAGGACTGAGGAGGAAAGGGACTGAGTGGAGTGAAGGGGACCGAGGGGAGTGATAGGGGACTGAGGGAGTGAAAGGGACTGAGGGAAGGAGAGAGGCAGTAACCTGGGGTTGCTGGTGTCAACATTGTGGAGGGACCTGAGTGAGACTGAAAGGGGACTGAGGTAAAGTGAAAGAGGGAGGTCAGTAACCTGGGGTTGCTGGTGTCAACATTGGGAGGGGACTGACGGGACTGTGGGGACTGAGGGGAGGGATGCCGGCAGTCTTCAAGGTAACAATATGGAGAGTGAGGGGACTGACATTCTCAAGGTAACATCGTGGGACTGAGGGGACTGACAGTCCTCAAGGTAGAACATGGGGACTCAGGGGACTGACAGTCTTCAAGGTAACAACATGGGGACTGAGGGGAGTGAGGAGAGTGAGGGGAGGGAGAGGACTGAGGGGACTGACAGTCTTCAAGGCAACAACATGGGGACTAAAGGGACTGACAGTCTTCAAGGTAACAACATGGGGACTAAAGGGACTGACAGTTTTCAAGGTAACAACATGGGGACTGAGGGGACTGAGGGAATGAAGGGACTGACAGACTTTTCAAAGTCAAACAACATGGGGACTAGGGACTGACAGTCTTCAAGTAACAACATGGGGCCTGAGATGAACTGACAGTCCCCTTCAAGGTAGAACAACCACGGGGACTCAGGGGACTGACAGTCTTCACAAAGCAACAATATGGGGACTGCGGGGACTGACAGGCTTCAAGGTAACAACATGGGACCTGAGGGGACTTACAGTCTTCAAGTAACTACATGGGGACTGAGGGGACAGAGGGGACTGATATACTCAAGTAAAAACAAAGGGGATCTGAGGGACTGACAGTCTTCAAGGTAACAACATGAGGACTGAGGGGACAGAGGGGGACTACAGTCTTCAATGTAACAACCATGGGGACTGAGGGACTGAGGGGACTGACAGTCTTCAGGTAACAACATGGGACTGAAGGACTGACAGTCATTCAACGAAACAATATGGGGACTGAGGGGACTGACAGTCTTCAAGGTAACAACATGGGGACTGAGGGGACTGACAGTCTTCAAGATAACAACATGGGGATTAAGGGGACTGACAGTCTTCAAGGTAACAACATGGGGATTAAGGGGACTGACAGTCTTCAAGGTAACAACATGGGGACAGAAGGGACTGACAGTCTTCAAGGAAACAACATGTGGACTGAGGGGACTGCCTGTCTTCAAGGTAACAACATGGGACTGAGGGGACTGACAGTCTTCAAGGTAACAACATAGGGACTGAGGGGACTGCAGTCTTCAAGTAAAAACATGGTTGGACTGAGGGGACGGGACAGTCTCAAGGTAACAACATAGGGACTGAGGGGACTGCTTGTCTACAAGGCACAACAAGGGGACTGAGGAGGACTGACACGTCCTCCAAGGTAACAACAAGGGGACTCAGAGGGACTGACAGTCTTCAAGGTGAATCAACATTGGGACGAGGGGACTGACAGTCTTCAAAGCAAACAATATTGGGTGACTGAGGGGGACTGACAGTCTACAGGCAAACAATATGGTGGACTTCGGGACTGACAGGCTTCAAGGAAACAACATGGGGACTGAGGGGACTGACAGTCTTCAAGGTAACAACATGGGGACTGAGGGGGCTGACAGTCTTCAAGGTAACAACATGGAGAATGAGGGGGCTGACAGTCTTCAAGGTACAAACATGAGGACTGAGGGGACTGACAGTCTTCAAGGTACAAACATGAGGACTGAGGTGACTGACAGTCTTCAAGGTAACAACATGGGGACTGAAAGGCCTGAGGGGACTGAGGGGACTGACAGTCTTCAAGGAAACAACGTGGGGATTAAGGGGACTGACAGTCTTCAAGGTAACAATATGGGGACTGACAGTCTTCAAGGTAACAACATGGCGACTGAGGGGACTGCCTGTCTTCAAGGTAACAACATGGGGACTGAGGGGACTGATATTATTCAAGGTAACAACATGGGGACTGAGGGGACTGACAGTCTTCAAGGTAGCAACATGGTGACTGAGGGGGCTGACAGTCTTCAAGGTAACAACATGGGGACTAAGGGGACTGACAGTCTTCAAGGTAACAACATGGGGACTGAAAGGCCTGAGGGGACTGAGGGGACTGCCTGTCTTCAAGGTAACAACATGGGGACTGAGGGGACTGATATTATTCAAGGTAACAACATGGGGACTGAGGGGACTGACAGTCTTCAAGGTAACAACATGGTGACTGAGGGGGCTGACAGTCTTCAAGGTAACAACATGGGGACTGAGGGGACTGACAGTCTTCAAGGTAACATGTTGACTGAAAGGCCTGAGGGGACTGAGGGGACTGACAGTCTTCAAGGAAACAACATGGGGATTAAGGGGACTGACAATCTTCAAGGTAACAATATGGGGACAGACAGTCTTCAAGGTAACAACATGGGGACTGAGGGGACTGCCTGTCTTCAAGGTAACAACATGGGACTGAGGGGACTGAAAGTCTTCAAGGTAACAACATGGGGACTGAGGGGACTGACAGTCTTCAAGGTAATAACATGGGGACTGAGGGGACTGTCACTCTTCAAGGTAACAACATGGGGACAGAGGGGACTGACAGTCTTCAAGGTAACAACATGGGGACTGAGAGGACTGAGGGGAATGACAGTCTTCAAGATAACAACATGGGGACTGAGGGGACTGACAGTCTTCAAGGTAACAACATGGCGACTGAGAGGACTGAGGGGAATGACAGTCTTCAAGGAAACAACATGGGGACTGAGAGGACTGACAGTCTTCAAGGTAACAACATTGGGATTAAGGGGACTGACAGTCTTCAAGGTAACAACAAGGGGACTCAGGGGACTCAAGGGACTGCCAGTCTTCAAGGAAACAACATGGGGACTGAGAGGACTGACAGTCTTCAAGGTAACAACATGGGGACTCAGGAGACTGACAGTCTTCAAGATAACAAAATGGGGACTGAGGGGACTAACAGTCTTCAAGGTAACAATATAGGGACTGAGGGGACTGACAGTCTTCAAGGCAACAATATGGGGACTGCGGGGACTGACAGTCTTCAAGGTAAAAACATGGGGACTGGGGGGACTGACAGTCTTCAAGGTAACAACATGGGGACTGAGGGGACTGACAGTCTTCAAGTTAACGACATGACCACTGAGGGGACTGACAGTCTTCAAGGTAACAACATGGGGACTGAGGGGACTGACAGTCTTCATGGTAACAACAGAGGGACTAAGGGGACTGAGGGGACCGAGGGGATTGACAGTCTTCAAGGTAACATGGGGACTGAGGGGACTGACAGTTTTCAAGTTAAAAAGGGGGACTGAGGGGACTGACAGTTTTCAAGGTAACAACAGGAGACTGGGGGGATGACAGTCTTCAAGGTAACAACTTTGGGGACTGAGGGGGGACTGGGGGAGGGGGA
>NC_069463.1:4808476-4855979 GCF_026875155.1 Cherax quadricarinatus | reverse complement strand
CCTAAATCACCTCAACTTCCCATCACCTCCAACACTCCCCAACCCCTCCAACACCCCCATCACCTCCAACCCCCCCCCAATCCCCCTCCAACCCCCCCATCACCTCCAACACCCCCATCCCCTCCAACCCCCATCACCTCCAACACCCCATAAACCTCCAACACCCCCATCACCTCCAACACCCTCACCTCCAACACCCCCATCACCTCCAACACCCCCATCACCCCCAAAACACCCCCATCACCTCCAACACCCCATCACCTCCAACACCCCATCACCTCCAACACCCCCCAACACCTCCAACACCCCCATCACCTCCAACACCCCCATCACCTCCAACACCCCCATCACCTCCAACACCCCCATCACCTCCAACATCCCAAACCCAAAAAACAACTACAAAAACATAACGTTTATTATTATTATTATTATATTATTATTATTATTTTTCTATTATTACAAATGTATAGGAATTATCCTGGGGGATTGAGGGACAGAGGGGACTGAGGGGACTGGGGGGACTGTGGGACTGAGGGGAGTAAAGGAGACAGAGGGGGACTGAGGGGAGTAAAGGGGAGGACTGAGGGGACTGAGGGGGAGTGAAAGGGACTGAGGGGATGAGGGGGTGAAAGGGACTGAGGGGAGTGAAGGAGACTGAGGGGACTGAGGGGAGTGAAGGAGACTGAGGGGACTGAGGGGAGTGAAAGGGACTGAGGGGAGTGAAGGAGACTGAGGGGACTGAGGGGAGTGAAGGGGACTGAGGGGACTGAGGGGAGTGAAAGGGGGGTTGGGCGAGGGACTGAGGGAATGAAGGAGACTGAGGGGACTGAGGGGAGTGAAGGAGATGAGGGGACTGAAAGGAGTGAAGGGGACTGAAGGGGAGTGAAGGAGACTGAGGGGACTGAGGGGAGTGAAGGGGACTGAGGGAAGTGAAGGAGACTGAGGGGACTGAGGGGAGTGAAGGAGACTGAGGGGACTGAGGGGAGTGAAGGAGATGAGGGGACTGAGGGGAGTGAAGGGACTGAGGGGACTGAGGGGAGTGAAGGAGACTGAGGGGACTGAGGGAGTGAAGGGACTGAGGGGACTGGGGCAGTGAAGGAACTGAGGGGACTGAGGGGAGTGAAGGGGGACTGAGGGGACTGAGGGGAGTGAAGGAGACTGAGGGGACTGAGGGGAGTGAAGGAGACTGAGGGGACTGAGGGGAGTGAGGGGACTGAGGGGACTGAGGGGAGTGAAGGGGATGAGGGGACTGAGGGGAGTGAAGGGACTGAGGGGACTGAGGGGAGTGAAGGGGGACTGAGGGGAGTGAAGGAGCCCTGAGGGGAGTGAAGGGATGAGGGATGAGGGGAGTGAAGGTGACTGAGGGGACTGAGGGGATTTGAAGGGGACAGAGGGGACTGAGGGGAGTGAAGGAGACTGAGGGGACTGAGGGGAGTGAAGGAGACTGAGGGGACTGAGGGGAGTGAAGGAGACTGAGGGGACTGAGGGGAGTGAAGGGGACTGGGGAGAGGAGTAAAGGGAAAGGCTGAGGGGACTGAGGGGAGTAAAGGGGACTGAGGGGACTGAGGGGAGTGAAGGAGACTGAGGGGACTGAGGGGAGTGAAAGGACTGAGGGGACTGGGGGGAGTGAAGGATGAGGGGAGTGAAGGAGACTGAGGGGACTGAGGGGAGTGAGGGAGACTGAGGGGACTGAGGGGAGTGAAAGGGGACTGAGGGGAGTGAAGGAGACTGCTGGACTAGGGAGTGAAGGGGACTGAGGGGAATGAGGGAGTGAAGGGGTTGAGGGGACTGAGGGAAGTAAAGGAGACTGAGGGGACTGGGGGGAGTGAAGGAGACTGAGGGGACTGAAAGGAGTGAAGGGGACTGAGGAAGTGAAGGAGCCCTGAGGGGATGAGGGGACTGAAGGGGACTGAGGGAGTGAAGGAGACTGAGGGGCTGAGGGATGAAGGAGACTGAAGGGGATGAGGGGAGTGAAGGAGACTGAGGGGACTGAGGGGAGTGAAGGGACTGAGGGGGACTGGGGGGAGTGAAGGAGACTGAGGGGACTGAGGGGGTAAAGGGGACTAAAGGGACTGAGGGCAGTGAAGGGACTGAGGGGACTGAGGGGAGTGAAGGAGACTGAGGGGACTGAGGGGAGTGAAGGAGACTGAGGGGACTGAGGGGAGTGAAGGAGACTGAGGGGACTGAGGGGAGTGAAGGGGACTGAGGGGACTGAGGGAGTGAAGGGACTGAGGGGACTGAGGGGATTGAAGGAGACTGAGGGGACTGAGGGGGTGAAGGGACTGAGGGGAGTGAAGGAGACTGAGGGGATTTGAAGGAGACTGAGGGACTGAGGGGAGTAAAGGGGTGACTGAGGGGACTGATGGGAGTGAAGGAGACAGAGGGGACTGAGGGGAGTGAAGGAGACTGAGGGGGACTGAGGGGAGTGAAGGAGATGAGGGGACTGAGGGAGTGAAGGAATAAAGGGGACTGAGGGGAGTGAAGGGATTTGAGGGGACTGAGGGGAGTGAGGAGGCTGAGGGGACTGAGGGGGTAAAGGGGACTGAGGGGTGAGGGGACTGAGGGGAAGTGAAGGAGATGAGGGGACTGAGGGGAGTGAAGGGGACTGGGGGGGAATGAGGGGAGTGAAGGAGGCTGAGGGGACTGAGGGGAGTGAAGGGGACTGAGGGACTGAGGGGAGTGAAGGGACTGAGGGGGACTAAAGGGGAGTGAGAAGACTGAGGGGACTGAGGGGAGTGAAGGAGACTGGGGGGCTGAGGGGAGTGAAGGGGACTGAGGGGACTGAGGGGAGTGAAGGAGACTGAGGGGAGTGAAGGAGACTGAGGGGATGAGGGAGTGAAGGGACTAAGGGGATTTAGGGGAGTGAAGGAGACTGAGGGGTCGAGGGGAGTGAAGGAGATGAGGGGACTGAGGGGGGGGAAGGGACTGAGGGGACTGAGGGGAGTGAAGGAGATGAGGGGACTGAGGGGAGTGAAGGGGACTGAGGGGAGTAAAGGGAGGCTGAGGGGACTGAGGGGAGTGAAGGGGTCTGAGGGAGTAAAAGGGGACTGAGGGGAGTGAAGGAGACTGAGGGGACTGAGGGGAGTGAAGGGGGACTGAGGGGACTGAGGGGAGT
Source organism: Cherax quadricarinatus (assembly GCF_026875155.1). Lineage (NCBI taxonomy): Eukaryota > Metazoa > Arthropoda > Malacostraca > Decapoda > Parastacidae > Cherax > Cherax quadricarinatus. The sequence goes on along the minus strand of NC_069463.1, from coordinate 4,852,864 downwards.
GAAGGGACTGAGGGGACTGAGGGAGTGAAGGGAATGAGGGGACTGAGGGGAGTGAAGGGGACTGAGGGACAGAGGGGAGTGAAGGAGACTGAGGGGAGTGAAGGAGACTGAGGGAGTGAAGGACACTGAGGGGGACTGAGGGGAGTAAAGGAGACTGAGGGAACTGAGGGGGGAGTGAAGGAGACTGAGGGGACTGAGGGGAGTGAAGGAGGACTGAGGGGACTGAGGGGAGTAAAGGGGGAAATGAGGGGAGTGAAGGAGACTGAGGGAGTGAAGGACACTGGGGGGGACTGAGGGGAGTGAAGGAGACTGAGGGAATGAGGGGAGTGAAGGGAGACTGAGGGGATGAGGGGGTGAAGGGGACTGAGGGGACTGGGGGAGTGAAGGAGACTGAGGGATGAGGGGAGTTGAAGAGACTGAGGGGCGTGAGGGGAGTAAAAGGGGACTGAGGGAGTAAAGGGGACTGAGGGACTAAAGGGGAGTGAAGGAGGACTGAGGGGACTGAGGGGGTGAAGAAGACTCAGGGGACTGGGGGAGTGTAGGGGACTGAAGGGACGAGGGGAGTGAAGGAGACTGAGGGGAGTGAAGGAGACGAGGGGATGAAGGAGACTGAGGGGATGAAGGGACTGAGGGGTGGGCGGGGAGTGAAGGAGATTTGAGGGAGTAAAGGGGAGACTGAGGGGAGTGAAGGACTGAGGGGAGTGAAGGAGACTGAAGGGGAGTGAGGGGACTGAGGGGAGTGAAGGGACTGGGGGGCGTGAAGGAGACTGAGGGGAGTGAAGGGGACTGAGGGGCGGTGAAGGGGATAAAGGGGAGTGAAGGGAGACTGAGGGGAGTGAAGGAGACTGAGGGGAGTGAAGGGACTGAGGGGAGTGAAGGGGACTGAGGGGCGTGAAGGAGACTGAGGGGAGTGAAGGGGACTGAGGGGAGTGAAGGGGACTGAGGGGAGTGAAGGAGACTGAGGGGAGTGAAGGGGACTGAGGGGAGTGAAGGGGACTGAGGGGAGTGAAGGGGACTGAGGGGAGTGAAGGGGACTGAGGGGAGGGAAGTCTTCAAGATAACAAAATGGGGACTGAGGGGACTAACAGTCTTCAAGGTAACAATTAGGGACTGAGGGGACGGGACAGTCTTCAAGGAAAATATGGGGACTGCGGGGACTGACAGTCTTCAAGGTAACAACATGGGACTGAGGGGACTGACAGTCTTCAAGGTAACAACATGGGGACTGAGGGGACTGACAGTCTTCAAGTTAACGACATGACCACTGAGGGGACTGACAGTCTTCAAGGTAACAACATGGGGACTGAGGGGACTGACAGTCTTCATGGTAACAACAGAGGGACTAAGGGGACTGAGGGGACCGAGTCTTCAAGGAAACAACATAGGGACTGAGGGGACTGCCAGTCTTCAAGGTAACAATATGGGGAATGATGGGACTGACAGTCTTCAAGGTAACGACATGAGAACTGAGGGGACTGACAGTCTTCAATGTAACAACATGGGGACTGAGTGGACTGACAGTCTTCAAGGTAACAACATGGGGACTGAGGGGACTGAGTGGACTTACAGTCTTCAAGGTAACAACATGGGGACTGAGGGGACTGAGTGGACTGACAGTCTTCAAGGTAACAACATGGGGACTGAGGGGACTGACAGTCTTCAAGGTAACAACATGGGGACTGAGGGAACTGAGGGGACTGAGGGGACTGAGGGGACTGAGGGGACTGACAGTCTTCAAGGTAACAACATGGGGAGAGAGAGGACTGACAGTCTTCAATGTAACAACATGGGGACTGAGGGGACTGGGGGGACTGACAGTCTTCAAGGTAACAACATGGGGACTGAGGGGACTGAGGGGACTGACAGTCTTCAAGGTAACAACATGGGGACTGTGGGGACTGAGAGGACTGACAGTCTTCAAGATAACACGGGACAGGGGACTGAGGGGACTGAGAGACTCCAGTCTTCAAGGTAACAACATGGGGACTGAGGGGACTGACAGTCTTCAAGGTAACAACATGGGGACTGAGGGGACTGAGGGGACTGACAGTCTTCAAGGTGACAACATGGGGACTGAGGGGACTGAGGGGACTGACAGTCTTCAAGGTAACAACATGGGGACTGAGGGACTGAGGGACTGAGGGGACTGACAGTCTTCAAGGTAACAACATGGGGTGAGGGGACTGAGGGGACTGACAGTCTTCAAGGTAAGCAACATGGGGACTGAGGGGACGAGGGACTGACAGTCTTCAAGGTAACAACATGGGGACTGAGGGGACTGGGGATGAGGGAACTGGGGGACGACAGTCTTCAAGGTAACAACATGGGGACTGAGGGGACTGACAGTCTTCAAGGTAACAACATGGGGACTGAGGGGACTGAGGGGACTGACAGTCTTCAAGGTAACAACATGGGGACTGAGGGGACTGAGGGGACTGACAGTCTTCAAGGTAACAACATGGGGACTGAGGGGACTGAGGGGACTGACAGTCTTCAAGGTAACAACATGGGGACTGAGGGGACTGAGGGGACTGAGGGGACTGACAGTCTTCAAAGTAACAACATGGGGACTGAGGGGACTGACAGTCTTCAAGGTAACAACATGGGGACTGAGGGGACTGACAGTCTTCAAGGTAACAACATGGGGACTGAGGGGACTGACAGTCTTCAAGGTAACAACATGGGGACTGAGGGGACTGAGGGGACTGACAGTCTTCAAGGTAACAACATGGGGACTGAGGGGACTGAGGGGACTTAGGGGACTGACAGTCTTCAAGGTAACAACATGGGGACTGAGGGGACTGAGGGGACTGACAGTCTTCAAGGTAACAACATGGGGACTGAGGGGACTGAGGGGACTGACAGTCTTCAAGGTAACAACATGGGGACTGAGGGGACTGACAGTCTTCAAGGTAACAACATGGGGACTGAGGGGACTGAGGGGACTGACAGTCTTCAAGGTAACAACATGGGGACTGAGGGGACTGAGGGGACTGACAGTCTTCAAGGTAACAACATGGGGACTGAGGGGACTGAGGGGACTTAGGGGACTGACAGTCTTCAAGGTAACAACATGGGGACTGAGGGGACTGACCAGTCTTCAAGGTAAAAACATGGGGACTGAGGGGACTGAGGGGACTGACAGTCTTAGGAACACTTTTACTTCAAAACCAAGAAAAAATTTTTTTTTTTTTTTTTTTTTTTTTTTTTTTTTTTTTTTTTTTTTTTTTTTTTTTTTTTTTTTTTTTTTTTTTTTTTTTTTTTTTTTTTTTTTTTTTTTTTTTTTTTTTTTTTTTTTTTTTTTTTTTTTTTTTTTTTTTTTTTTTTTTTTTTTTTTTTTTTTTTTTTTTTTTTTTTTTTTTTTTTGTTAAAAAAACCCGGAAAATTAAAAAATTTAATTATTTTTAATAATTATTTTTTATTATTTTTTTTTTTTTAAATTATTTTTATTTTTTTTTTATTATTATTATTTTATTTTTATTATTTTATTATTTTTTATTATTTATTATTATTTTTTTTTTAATTTTTTTATTATTTTATTATTATTTTTTATTTATTATTTATTTTTTATTTTATTTTTTTTATTATTTTTTTTTTATTATTTTTTTTTTTATTTTTTTATTATTATTTTATTTATTTTTACCTGCTTACTGCGAGGTGATCATGTTTCGCAGGCAGCAACGCACGTGTAAGGTGCCAACAACCATGTCACCGGCTTACTGTAGGTGAGCACTGATAGCTGAGCAGCTGCAGCAAGTGTAAGGTGCCTAACCACACGGTACCTGCTTACTGCAGGTGATCACGATAGTAGAAGCAGCAGCAGCTGTGTATGGTGCCCTAACACACAGGTTCTGCTTACATGCTAGTTGAATCACTGATAGCAGTGCAGCAGGTGTAAAGTTGCCTAACAACACGGTACCTGCTAACTGTTAGGTGAACACTGATAGCAGCAGCAGCAGAGGTTGTATGGTGCATAACACCAGGATACCTGCTTACTGCTAGGTGATCACTGATAGCAGCAGCAGCAGGTGTAAGGTGCTTAACAACCGGTACCTGCTTACTGCTAGTGATCACTGATAGGCAGCAGCAGCTGCAGCGGGTGTAAGTGCCCTAACACCAGATACTGCTTATTGCTAGATGATCACTGATAGCAGAGCACGCTGCAGCAGGTGTAAAGGTACCTCCTAACACCCAGATACCTGTTACTGCTAGGTGATCACTGATATGCAGCAGTAGCAGACAGCAGGTTTGTATGTAAGGCTGCCTACATCCATGGTACATGCTTGCTGCTAGGTGATTCACTAGATAGCAGCAGCAGTTGTAAGGTGACTAACACCTAGGTACCTGCATTACTGCTAGGTGAACATGATAGCACAGCAGCAGCCAGGTGTAAAGGTGCTAATCACCCATGTGCTCTGCTTACTGCTAGGTGATCCTGATAAACAGCAGCAGCAGGCAGGTTGTATGGTGCCTAGCACCCAGGTACTATGCTTACTGCTAGGTGAATCACTGATTCTGCAGCAGCAGCAGGTGTAGGTGCCCTAACACCCAGGATACCTGCTTTCTGATAGGTGAACATGATCAGCCTGCAGTAGCAGCAGCAGCAGGTGTAAGGAGCTAACACCAGGTACTTGCTTACTGCTAGGTGATCATGATATCAGCAGCAGCAGGTGTAAAGGTGCCTAAACACCAGGTACTTGTTAAGCTAGGTGATCATCTGATATCAGCAAGCAGCAGCAGGTGTAAGGTTGCCTAACACCCAGGTTACCTGCTTACTGCCTACGGTGAACACTGATTCAGCAGCAGCAGCAGGTGTAAGGTGCCTACAACACCCAAGGTACCTGATTAATGCTAGGTGAACACTGATAGCGCGCAGCAAGCAGGTGTAAGTGCCTAACACCCAGTGATACCTGCTTACTGCTAGGTGAAACATGGCAGCAGCAGCAGTTGTAAGGTGATTCCGCCCAAGTCGTCTTACCTTGCCATGTGTGCCACTAAACATTCCCATCCTCACACAACTGCCACCTACTTGACGATCTCAGCAACATGTGGGTGTTAATGTGACCACATTGGTGACTCTAGGTGCCTGTTTATCACTAAGATAAACTCTTTATTTATTTTCGTTTATAAAAATTCTATTGATAAGGGCTTCTTGAATTCACAGATTAAAGTATATATGTCTTAGTCAATTTTAGGGTAAACTCAGATATTTTTAATTACTTGGAGATTGTCGCATCTCATCAAACAGTGTGCAGTTGGTCCTGTGTATAATCACCTGTAGAATTTTGAGGTGGTGTGCTGTAGTGTATTGGTAGGAAGATTCGGTTTAGTAGCCGTAAGGCCTGGTTTAGGAATCCTGGAAGGATGAGTGTGACGTTCACTCAAAGAATAATGTCTCAAGTTGTAGGAATTTCCGGTTTATAAACAGCAATAATAACAAACAGCTGCAACAATTAGTGAGTAAACAGCAGCTGTCACAGCACCAGTTACAGCAGCAAGTTACAATTAACAAATGCATATTAACAGAAAGAGATAGCAGCAGCACTAACAGTTGTTGTAAAAGCAGCAATAACAGCAACAGAAAGCAGCAATAACAGTGCAGTAACAGCGCAAACAGCTGCAGTAACAAAAGCAATTAAAGCATCAGTAACAAAAGCTATAACCAGCAAGCAGTTAGCAGTAGCAGCAAGAGTAAAGTAGCCGTACAGAAGCAGTAACAGCAGCAATAACAAAAGCAGTAAAATCATCAGTAACAGAAGCTATAAACAGCAGCAGTAGCCGCAGCAGTAACAGTAACAGCAGCAGTAACGGCTGACTGTAAAGAGCAATGGTGCCCTGTACCTGTGGCTTGATGGCCTTAATGCTCTGCGACTGACGATATCGTAATGACAGGAGTGCAAACAAACATTACCAACGGCGGGGCTTGAACCCGCGGTCGGAAGAGTTCATTATCATCATAATCATCATCATTATCATCATCATCATATTTATAATCATTTTACATCATCATTAATTCATCATCATATCATCAATATCATCATAACATCATCATTCTCTCATCATTCTCATCTCATTATCATCATCTTATCATAATCATTATCATCCTCATCATCATTATCATCATCATTATCATCATCTTTTCTTTTTTTATCATTATCAATAACATTATCGTCTCATTATCGTCATATTATCATCATTATTATCATCATCATTATCCTCATCATTATCATCATCATCATAATCATTCATTATCATCTCATTATTCATATATCATGATTATCATCATCATTTTCATCATTATTATCTTTCATCCATTATGATCATCATCAACTCACATACATCATCATTATCAATCATCATCATCATAATCATCATATTCTCCACATAATTATCATCATCATTAACATCATCATTATCATCATCTCATTATCACTCATCTTTATCATTCATTATCTCCTCCTTATCATCATCATTACAACAATTATTATCATATCATCATCATTATCATCATCATTATCATCATCATCATCATATCAATATCAACTTTAACATCATATAATCATCCCCATTTATTTTAATTTTTTTCATCATCATATCATCATCATCATCATTAGCATCATCATATATCCATCTCATCATTATCATCATCATTATCATCATTAATGACATTCATCATCAATATCATCATCATAATCATCATCATTATCATCTCATTACTATCAATAATTTCATCATCATCATTATCCTCATCCATTTCTTCATCTTATCATCATCTTTATCATCATCAATTATCATCAATATTGTATCTCATCATTATCATCATCATTATATCTCATCATTATTATCTCATCTTATCATCATCATCATCATTATCATCATTTTATCATCATTATTATCATCATCATTTTCATCATCATTATCATCATCATCATCATCTCATTATCATTACATCATTATCTAATATATCATCATTATCTCATCATTATCATCATCATTATCATCATTATCATCATCCTTATCATATAATTATCATCATCATTATCATCATCATCATTATCATCATCATTATATCATTAATTCATCATCATTATCCATTTTCATCATCATCATCATTATCGTAATCATTTATCTCATCATCATCAATCATTATCATCATATTATCATCCTTATTATCATATCATTCTATCATAATTTAATCATCATCATCATCTTCATTATCATCATCATTATCATCATTACCATCATCATTATCATTCATCTTATCATGATTAATATAATGATCTCATCATCATTTCATCATCATTATCATCAAATTATCATTCATTATTATCATCTATTCTCATTCATCATCATCTCCTTATCATCATCATTATTCATCATCAATCATTATTATCATCATCATTATCATCATTTTTATCATCATTATCATCATCATATCATCATCATTATCATCATTATTATATATATCATCCCTCATCATTATCATCTCAGCATCATCATTTTCTCATCATTTCATCATTATCATCATTTCATCATATCTTTTCATCATCATTATCATCATTATTATCATCATTATCTCATCATCATCATCATTATCATCATTAATCATCATCATTATCATCTTCATTATCATCATATCATTATCATCATCATTTTCATCATTACTCAGCATCATTATCTTCATCATCATCATTATCATCAGCAGCATCATTACATCATCATTATCATATTATCACATCATTATCATCATTATTATCATCATTATTATCATCATCATTATCATCCATTCATTTATCATCATTTTCATCATCATCATCATCATCATTATTCATCATCATCATCACTCATCATTATCATCATCATTATCATCATTATAATCATCATCTCATTATCATCTATTATCATCATTATCTATCATCATATCATTATTCATCATTCATTATCTTCATCATTATCATCTTCATCATCATCATAATCATCATTATCATCATTATCATTCATCATCATCCTATTATTATCATCATTAATCTTCATTATCTCATTATCATCATCATTATCATCATCATTATCATCATTATCATTATCATCATTATCATCATCATTATCATCATCATTATCATCATCATTATCATCATCATTATCATCATTACATCATCTTATCATTATCATCATTATCATCATCATTATCATCATCATTCTCTCATACATCATCATCTTATTATATCATATCATCATCATTACATCAGCATTATCATCATCATTATCATCATCATTATCATCATTATCATCATCATCATTATCATCATTATCATCATCATTATCATCATCATCATTATCATCATCATTATCATCATCATTATCATCATCATTATCATGGTCAGATGCGTGACTGACAAACACTGTCTGAGGTTCTTGATCCGAGGACTCAGAGTTATTATCACGTACCTACGTCATCACACGTAGCTTCTTACGCACCGTGTGACGCCCTAAGAGTTTAGTGCTTCTTGATTGCTAACTGTAGTCTGATAATAATAATAATAATAATAATAATAATAATAATAATATTAATAATAATAATAATAATAATAATTAATAATAATAATAATAACAGTATTGGTTTTCTCTTAGGTTTGAAGTCTATCTATTTGTTAGTTAGGTTTGAAGTCTATCTATTTGTTAGTTAGGTTTGAAGTCTATCTATTTGTTAGTTAGGTTTGAAGTCTATCTATTTGTTAGTTAGGTTTGAAGTCTATCTATTTGTTAGTTAGGTTTGAAGTCTATCTATTTGTTAGTTAGGTTTGAAGTCTATCTATTTGTTAGTTAGGTTTGATGTCTATCTATTTGTTAGTTCAGGTTTTGAAGTCTATCTATTTGTTAGTTAGTTTGTAGTCTTTTATTTGTTAGTTAGGTTTGAAGTCTATTATTTGTTAAGTTAGGTTTGAAGTCTATCTATTTGTTAGTTAGTTTGAAGTCTATCTTTTTGTTAGTTAGGTTTGAAGTCAATCTATTTGTTAGTAAGTTTTCGAAGTCCTATCTATTTTGTTTTTGTTAGGTTTGAGTCTACTATTTGTTAGTTAGGTTGAGTCCTATCTATTTGTTAGTTAGAGTTTGAAGTCTATCTATTTGTTATAGTTAGGTTTGAAGTCTATCATTTGTATTAGTTAGGTTTGAAGATATCTATTTGTTAGTAGGTTTGAAGTCTATCTATTTGTTAGTTAGGTTTGAAGTTCTATTATTTGTGAGTTAGGTTTGAAGCTATCTATTTGTTAGTTAGGTTTGAAGTCTATCTATTTGTTAGTTAGGTTTGAAGTCTATCTATTTGTTAGTTAGGTTTGAAGTCTATCTATTTGTTAGTTAGGTTTGAAGTCTATCTATTTGTTAGTTAGGTTTCAAGTCTATCTATTTGTTAGTTAGGTTTGAAGTCTATCTATTTGTTAGTTAGGTTTCAAGTCTATCTGTTGGCTAGTTGGATTTACCAGGCTAAGATATCATCTTGGATAACTGTAACACCCAGGTACCTGCTTACTGCTAGGTGATCACTGATAGCAGCAGCAGCAGGTGTAAGGTGCCTAACACCCACGTACCTCCTTACTACTAGGTGATCACTGATAGGAGATGCAGCTGGTGTAGGTGCCTAACACCCAGGTACCTGCTTACTGCTAGGTGATCACTGATAGCAGCAGCAGCAGGTGTAAGGTGCCTAACACCCAGGTACCTGCTTACTGCTAGGTGATCACTGATAGCAGCAGCAGCAGGTGTAAGGTGCCTAACACCCAGGTACCTGTTACTGCTAGGTGATCATGATAGCTGCAGCAGAAGGTGTAAGGGGCACTTAACACCCAGGTACCTTGTTTCTGCTAGGATCACTGATAGCAGCAGCAGCAGGTGTAAGGTGCCTAACACCCAGGTACCTGCTTACTGCTAGGTGATCACTGATAGCAGCAGCAGCAGGTGTAAGGTGCCTAACACCCAGGTACCTGCTTACTGCTAGGTGATCACTGATTAGCTGCAGAAGAGGTGTAAGGTGCCTAACACCCAGGTACCTGCTTACTGCTAGGTGATCACTGATAGCAGCAGCAGCAGGTGTAAGGTGCCTAACACCCAGGTACCTGCTTACTGCTAGGTGATCACTGATAGCAGCAGCAGCAGCAGGTGTAAGGTGCCTAACACCCAGGTACCTGCTTAATGCTAGGTGATCACTGATTAGCAGCAGAAGGTGTAAGGTGTAACACCAGGCCACCTGCTACTGCTTGGTGATCACTGATAGCAGCAGCAGCATGTGTAAGTTGACTAAACTCCCGGTACTTGCTTACTGCTAGGTGATCACTGATAGCAGCAGCAGCAGGTAGTTAGGTGCACTAACACCTGGTACATGCTTACTGCTAGGTGATCCTGATAACTGCTGCAGGTGTAAGGTGCCTAACACCCAGGGTACCTGCATTACTGTAGGTTATCTCTGATAGCAGCAGACAGCAGCAGGTGTTAGGTGCCTAAACACCCAGGTACATTCTTACTGCTGGGTGATCACTGATAGCTGTCAGCGCAGGTGTTAGCGTGCCTAACACCCAGGTACCTGCTTACTGCATTAGGTGATCACTGAATAGCAGCAGCGCAGGTGTAAGGTGCCTAACCACCCAGGTACTGCTTATGCTAGGTGATCACTGATAGCAGCAGCAGCAGGAGTAAGGTGCCTAAACACCAAGGTACCTGCTTACTGCTAGGTGATCAATGATAAGCAGCAGCAGGTTGTAAGGTTCCTAACAACCAGGTTACCTGCTTAATTGCTAGGTGATCACTGATAGCAGCAGCAGCAGGTGTAAGGTGCCTAACACCCAGGTACCTGCTTACTGCTAGGTGATCACTGATAGCAGCAGCAGCAGCAGCAGGTGTAAGGTGCCCTAAACTCCCAGGTACTTGATTACTGCTAGGTGATCACAGATAGCAGCAGAAGCAGGGTAAGGTGCCTAACACCAGGTACCTGCTTATCGCTAGGTGATCACTGATGCAGCATAAGGTGGTGTAAGGTGCCTAACACCCAGGTACCTGCTTACATGCTAGTGTGAATCAATGATAGCAGCAGCAGCAGCAGGTGTTAGGTGCCTAACACCCAGGTACCTGCTTACTGCTAGGTGATCACTGATAGCAGCAGCAGCAGGTGTAAGGTGCCTAACACCCAGGTACCTGCTTACTGCTAGGTGATCACTGATAGCAGCAGCAGCAGCAGGTGTAAGGTGCCTAACACCCAGGTACCTGCTTACTGCTAGGTTGATCATGATAACAGCAGCAGCAGGTTTAAGGTGACCTAACACCAGGTACCTGCTTACTGCTAGGTGATCACTGATAGCAGCAGGCAGGTGTAAGGTGCCTAACACCCAGAGTACCTGCTTTACTGCTATGGTGATCACTGATTAGCAGCAGCGCAGGTTGTAAGGTGCATAACACCCAGGTACATGCTTACTGCTAGGTGATCACTGATAGCAGCAGCAGCAAGGTGTAAGGTGCCTAACACCCAGGTACCTGCTTACTGCTAGGTGATCCACTGATTAGCAGCTGCAGCAGGTGTAAGGTGACCTAAACACCAGGTACTGCTTACTGCGAGGGATCACTGATAGCAGAGCAGGCGTAAGGTGCCTAACACCAGGTACCTGCTTACTGCTAGGTGAAATACTGATAGCAGCAGCTGCAGCAGGTGTTAGGTGACTAACACACAGGTACAGCTTACTGCTAGGTGATCAATGCATAGCAGCAGCAGCAGGTGTAAGGTGCCTAACACCCAGGAACCTGCTTACTGCTAGGTGATCACTGATAGCAGCAGCAGCAGCAGGTGTAAGGTGCCTAACACCCAGTTACCTGCTTAATGCTAGGTGATCCTGATAGACAGCGAGCCAGCAGAGTGTAAGGTGCCAAATACCCAGTTACCTGCTTAATGCTAGGTGATCACCTTGATAGCAACAAGCAGCAGCAGTGTAAGGTTCCCATATCACCCAGGTACCTCTTACTGCTAGGTGGATCCACTGATAGCAGCAGCAGCAGAGGGTTAGGTGCCTAACCCCAGGTACTGCTTACTGCTAGTGATCACTGATTAGAGCAGCAGCAGCAGCAGGTGTAAGGTGCCTAACACCCAGGTACCTGCTTACTGCTAGGTGATCACTGATAGCAGCAGCAGCAGCAGGTGTAAGGTGCCTAACACCCAGGTACCTGCTTACTGCTAGGTGATCACTGATAGCAGCAGCAGCAGGTGTAAGGTGCCTAACACCCAGTACCTGCTTATGCTAGGTTGATCATGATAGCTGCAGCAGCAGCGGTGTAAGGTGCCTACACCCTAGGTACCTGCTCTTACTGCTATAGGTGATCACTGATAGCAGCAGCAGCAGCAGGTGTAAGGTGCCTAACACCCAGGTACCTGCTTACTGCTAGGTGTTCCTGCTAGCAGAGCAGCAGCAGGTTGTTATGTAAGGTGCCTAACACCCAGGTACCTGCTTACTGCTAGTGGTGATCACTGTCGATGCAGCAGCGCAAGGTGTAAGTGCCAACACCTCAGGTACCTGCTCTTAATGCTAGGTGATCACTGTGTTAGCAAGCTGCAGCGCAGCAGGTGTAAGGTGACCTAACACCCAGGTACCTGCTTACTGCTAGGTGAAACACTGAATAGCAGCAGCAGCAGCAGGTGTAAGGTGGACTAACACCCAGGTACCTGCTTACTGCTAGTGTGATCACGGGATAGCAGCGCAGCAGCAGGTGTAAGGGCCTAAACAACCAGGTACCTGGCTTACTGCTAGGTGATCACTGATGCAGCAGCAGCAGCAGCAGTGTATGTAAGGTGCCTAACACCCAGGTACCTGATACTGCTACGGTGATCACTGATAGCAGCAGCAAGCATGTGGTTTGTAAGGTGCCTAACACCCAGGTACCTGCTTACTGCTAGGTGATCACTGATAGCAGCAGCAGGTGTAAGGTGCCTAACACCCAGGTACCTGCTTACTGCTAGGGTGATCACTGATTGCAGCAGCAGCAGGTGTACAGGTTTGCCTAACACCCAGGTTACCTGCTTACTGCTAGTGATCTGATAGCAGCAGAGGCAGGGTAAGGTGCCTAACACCCAGGTACCTGCTTACTGCTAGGTGATCACTGATAGCAGCAGCAGCAGCAGGTGTAAGGTGCCTAATACCCAGGTACCTGCTTACTGTAGGTGATCACCTGTAGCAAACCAGCAGAGCAGCAGGGTATCGGGTGGCCTAACACCAGGTTACCTGCTTATTAATGCTAGGTGATACTGTAGCAGCAGCTGCAGCAGCAGTGTAAGGTGGCCTAACACCCAGGTACCTGCTTACTGCTAGAGTGATCACTGATAAGCAGCAGCAGCAGCAGGGTTTTTGTAAGGTGCTAACCACCCCCCCCCATGGTTACCTGCTTACTGCTAGGTGATCACTGATAAGCAGCAGCAGCAGCTGGTGTAAGGTGCTAACACCCAGGTAACTGCGCTTCTGCTAGGTGATCACTGATAGCAGCAGCAGCTGGTGTTTGTAAGGTGCATAACACCCAGGTACCTGCTTATGCTAGGTGATCACTGATAGCAGAGCAGCCAGCAGGTGTACCGCTGTAGGTGCCTAACACCAAGGTAACCTGGTTACTGCTAGGTGATCATGATAGCAGAGCAAGCAGCAGCAGGTGTAAGGTGCCCTAAACACCCTGGGTACCTGCTTACTGACTTAGGTGTTATCACTGATAGCAGCGCAGCAGCAGGTGTAAGGTGCCTAACACCCAGGTACCTGCTTACTGCTAGGTGATCACTGATAGCAGCAGCAGCAGGTGTAAGGTGCCTAAACACCCAGGTCCGGCCTTTACTGCTAGGTGATTCACTGATAGCAGCGCAGCAGACAGGTAGGTTGTGCCTAACACCAGGTACCTGACTTATGCTAGGTGAACACGATACGCTGCAGCAGGCAGCAGGTGTAAGGTGCCTAACACCCAGGTACCTGCTTACTGCTAGGTGATCACTGATAGCAGCAGCAGCAGCAGCAGGTGTAAGGTGCCTAACACCCAGGTAACTGCTTACTGCTGGGTGATCACTGATAGCAGCAGCAGCAGCAGCAGGTGTAAGGTGCCTAACACCCAGGTACCTGCTTACTGCTAGGTGATCACTGATAGCAGCAGCAGCAGGTGTAAGGTGCCTAACACCCAGGTACCTGCTTACTGCTAGGTGATCACTGATAGCAGCAGCAGGTGTAAGGTGCCTAACACCCAGGTACCTGCTTACTGCTAGGTGATCACTGATAGCAGCAGCAGCAGGTGTAAGGTGCCTAACACCCAGGTACCTGCTTACTGCTAGGTGATCACTGATAGCAGCAGCAGCAGGTGTAAAGTGGCCTAAAACCAGGTACTGCTTACTGATAGGTGATCATGACAGCAGCAGCAGCTGACAGGTGTAAGGTGCATAACCCCAGGTACTGCTTACTGCCTAGGTGATCACTGATAGCAGCAGCAGGTGTAGGTGCCTAAACCAGGTACCTGCTTCTGCTTAGTTGATCACTGATAGCAGCAGCAGCAGGTGTAAGGTGCCTAATACCCAGGTACCTGCTTACTGCTAGGTGATCACTGTAGCAGCAGCAGCTGGTTTTAGGGGCCTAACACCCAGGTACCTGCTTATGTAGGTGATCACTAATAGCAGCAGCAGAAGGTGATTAGGTGCCTTTATCACCCAGGTACCTGCTTACTGCTAGGTGATCACTGACCAGCAGCAGCAGCAAGCAGCAGGTGTAAGGTGCCTAACACCCCAGGTTACCTGTTACTGCTAGGTGATTCAATCACTGATAGCAGCAGCAGCAGGTTAAGGTGCCTAATCACCCACAGGTTCATGCTTACTGCTAGGTGATCAATGTCAGCAGCTGCAGCAGGTTAAGGTGCCTAACACCCAGGTACTGCTTACTGCTAGGTGATCACTGATAGCAGCAGGCAGCGCAGGTGTAAGGTGCTAACCACCCAGGTACAGGTACATGCTTAATGCTAGGTGATCACTGATAGCAGGCAGCAAGCAGCTGAAGGTGTAAGGTGCTAACACCCAGGTTCTGCTTACTGCTAGTGATCAATGATGAGCGCAGCAGGTGTAAGGTGCCTAACACCAGGTAACCTGCTTACTGTAGTGAGATCACTGATAGCAGCAGCAGGTGTATGGTGCCTAACACCAGGTACCTGACTTACTGCTAGGTGCATCACAGATAGCAGCTGCAGAAGGGTAGGTGCCTAACACCAGGTAACTCTTACTGTAGGTGATCACTGATAGCAGCAGCAGAGGTTGTAAGGTGCCTAACACCCAGGTACCTGCTTACTGCTAGGTGATCACTGATAGCAGCAGCAGCAGGTGTAAGGTGCCTAACACCCAGGTACCTGCTTACTGCTAGGTGATCACTGATAGCAGCAGCAGCAGGTGTAAGGTGCCTAACACCCAGGTACCTGCTTACTGCTAGGTGATCACTGATAGCAGCAGCAGCAGCAGGTGTAAGGTGCCTAACACCCAGGTACCTGCTTACTGCTAGGTGATCACTGATAGCAGCAGCAGCAGGTGTAAGGTGCCTAACACCCAGGTACCTGCTTACTGCTAGGTGATCACTGATAGCAGCAGCAGCAGCAGGTGTAAGGTGCCTAACACCCAGGTACCTGCTTACTGCTAGTTGATCATGATGCAGCAGCTGCAGCAGGCAGTTGTAAGGTGCCTAACACCCAGGTACCTGCTTACTGCTAGGTGATCACTGATAGCAGCACCAGCAGGTGTAAGGTGCCTAACACCCAGGTACCTGCTTACTGCTAGGTGATCACTGAATAGCAGCAGCTGCAGGTGTAAAGGTGACTAACAACCCAGGTACCTGCTTACTGCTAAGGTGATCAATGGATAGCAGCAGGCAGCAGGTGTAAGGTGCTTAACACCCAGGTACCTATTACTGCTAGGTGAGTCTCTGAATAGCTGCAGCAGCAGGTGTAGAGTGCCTAACACCAGGTACTGCTTACTGCTAGGTGATCAATGGGAATTAGCGCAGCAGCAGGTGTAAGGTGCCTAACACCCAGGTACCTGCTTACTGCTAGGTGATCACTGATAGCAGCAGCAGCAGCAGCAGGTGTAAGGTGCCTAACACCCAGGTACCTGCTTACTGCTAGGTGATCACTGATAGCAGCAGCAGCAGCAGGTGCTTTAAGGTGGCCTAACACACGTACCTCCTATACTGGCGAGGTGATCACTGATTGCAGCAGCAGCAGGTGTTAAGGTGTAACTCCCAGGTACCTGCTTGATGCTAGGGTTCACTGATAGCATCAGCAGCAGGTGTAAGGTGCCCTAACACCCGGTACTGCTTACTGCTAGGTGATCACTGATTGCAGCAGCAGCAGCAGCAGGTGTAAGGTGCCTAACACCCAGGTACCTGCTTACTGCTAGGTGATCACTGATAGCAGCTGCAGCATGCAGGTGAAGGTGCCTAAACACCACGTACCTGCTTAATGCTAGGTGATCACTGTTAGCAGCAGCAGCAGTGTAAGGTGCCTAACACCCCAGGTACTGCTTCTGTTGGTGGATCACTGATAGCTGCAGCAGCAGCAGGAGTAAGGTGACTAAAACCACCCAAGGTACCTGCTTACTGTGGTGATCACTGATAGCAGCAGCCGGAGCATGGTGTATAAGGTTGCCTAACACCAGGTACTTGCTACTGCTAGGTGATACTGATAGCAGCAGCAGCAGCAGGTGTAAGGTGACCTTTCACCAGGTACCTCGACTTACTGCTAGATGAATTCACTGATAGCAAGCAGCAGCAGGTTTGTAAGGTGCCTAACACCCAGTTACCTGTTTACTGCTAGGTGACTCACTGATAGCAGCAGCAGCAGGTAGGGTGTAAGGTGCCTAACACCCAGGTTTACCTGCTTACTGCTAGAGTGATCACTGTTAGCAGCAGCAGCAGCAGCAGCAGCAGGTGTAAGGTGCCTAACACCCAGGTACCTGCTTACTGCTAGGTGATCACTGATAGCAGCAGCAGCAGCAGGTGTAAGGTGCCTAACACCCAGGTACCTGCTTACTGCTAGGTGATCACTGATAGCAGCAGCAGCAGGTGTAAGGTGCCTAACACCCAGGTACCTGCTTACTGCTAGGTGATCACTGATAGCAGCAGCAGGCAGGTGTAAGGTAGCCTAATCACCCAGGTACCTGCTTACTGTATGTGATCACTGATTGAGCAGAGAGGTGGAAGTGCCTAAAACCAGGTTACCTGCCTTACTGCTAGGTGATCACTGATAGCAAGCAGCAGCAGCAGGTGTAAGGTGACCTAACACCAGGGCCCGCTACCTGCTTAATGCTAGGTGATCATCGTTAGCAGCAGCAGCAGGTTGTAAGGGTGACTAACCCAAGGTACATGCTTACTGCTAGGTGAACACTGATTGCAGCAGCAGCAGCAGGTGTAAGGTGCCTAACACCCAGGTACCTGCTTACTGCTAGGTGATAAATGATAGCAGCAGTGCAGCAGCAGGTATAAGGTGGCCCTATAAACCCAGGTTCCTGCTTACTGCTAGGTGTGATCACTGATAGCAGCCAGCTGCTGCAGCAGGTGTAAGGTGCTTAAAACCCAGGTACCTGCTTACTGCTAGGTGGATCATGATAGCAGCGCAGCAGCAAGAAGTGTAAGGTGCCTAACACCCAGGGACCACCCGCTTAAGCTAGGTGTTCACTGTAGCAGCAGGCTGCATAGCAGGTGTAGGTACCCTAACACCCAGGTAACTGCTTACTAGTAGGTGATCACTGATTAGCCAGCAGCAGCAGCAAGAGGTGTAGGTGCCTTAACACCAATGTACCTGCTTAATGCTAGGTGATCAATGATAGCAGCAGCAGCAGCAGGTGTAAGGTGCTAACACCCCAGGGTACCTGCTTACTGTAGGTGATTCACTGACAGCAGCAGCAGCAGAAGCAGGTGTAAGGTGCCTAACACCCACGTATCTGCTTACTGATAGGTGATCACTGATAACAGCAGCAGCAGCAGCAGGTGTAAGGTGCCTAACTCAGGTCATGATCAACGCTAGGTGATAGTGATCGCAAGCAGAGCAGACAGGTCGTTTGCGTGCATAACACCCAGGTACCATGCTTCTGCTAGGTGATCACTGATAGCAGGGCCGCAAGCAGCAGCAGCAGGTGTAAGGTGCCTAACCCCTGATACCTACTTACTGCTAGGTGATCACTGATAGCATCAGAAGCAGCAGGTGTACTTATGGTGCATAACACCCAGGGACCTGCATTTGCTAGGTGATCACTGATTAGCAGAAGCAGCACGGTGTAACGAGCATAACACCCAGTTTACCGATACCTGCTTACTGCTAGGTGATCACGGACTAGCAGGCAGCAGCAGCAGGTATGTAGGTGCATAACAACCCTTGGACCTGCTTACTGCTAGGTGATCATGATAGCAGCAGCAAAACAGAACACAGCAAGTGTTAGGTGCCTAAACACCCAGGTACTGCTTATGCTAGGTGATTCAATGTTAGCTGCAAGCAGCAGCAGCAGTTGTAAGGTGCCTAACACCCAGGTACCTGCTTACTGCTAGGTGATCACTGATAGCAGCAGCAGCAGGTGTAAGGTGCCTAACACCCTAGGTACTGCTTAATGCTAGGTGATCCTGATAGCAGCACGCACAGCCAGCAGCAGGTTGTAAGGCGCCTAACACCCAGGTGCCTGCTTGCTGTTAGGTTAACACTCATAGCAGTAGCAGCGTCTGGTGTAAGGTGCCTAACACCCAGGTACCTGCTTACTGCTAGCTGATCACTGATTGCAAAAGCAGCAGCAGGTGTAAGGTGCCTAACACCCAGATACCTGGTTACTGCTAGGTGATCACTGATAGCAGCAGCAGCAGCAGGTGTAAGGTGGCCTAAACACGCATGGTACCTGCTTCTGCTAGGTGATCACTGATAGCAGCAGCAGCAGCAGGTGTAAGGCGCCTAACACCCAGGTACCTGCTTACTGTTAGGTGATCACTAATAGCAGCAGCAGCAGCAGCAGCAGGTGTAAGGTGCCTAACACCCAGATACCTGCTTACTGCTAGGTGATCATTGATAGCAGCAGCAGCGACAGTAGGTGTAAGGTGCCTAACACCCAGATACCTGCTTACTGCTAGGTGATCACTGATAGCAGCAGTGGCAGCAGGTGTAAGGTGCCTAACACCCAGGTACCTGCTTACTGCTAGGTGATCACTGAATAGCAAAAGCAGCAGCAGGTGTAAGGCGCCTAACACCCAGATACCTGCTTACTGCTAGGTGATCACTGACAGCAGCAGCAGCAGCAGGTGTAAGGTGCCTAACACCCAGGTGCCTGCTTACTGCTGGTGATCACTGATAGCAGCAGGAGCAGGAGGTGTAAGGTGCCTAACACCCAGGTACCTGCTTACTGCTAGGTGATCACTGATAGCAGCAGCAGCAGCAGCAGGTGTAAGGTGCCTAACACCCAGGTACCTGCTTACTGGTCGGTGATCACTGATAGCAGCAGCAGCAGCAGCAGGTGTAAAGTGCCTAACACCCAGATACCTGCTTACTGCTAGGTGATCACTGATAGCAGCAGCAGCGGCAGTAGGTGTAAGGTGCCTAACACCCAGATACCTGCTTACTGCTAGGTGATCACTGATAGCAGCAGCGGCAGCAGGTGTAAGGTGCCTAACACCCAGATACCTGCTTACTGCAAGGTGATCACTGACAGCAGCAGCAGCAGGTGTAAGGTGCCTAACACCCACGTACCTGCTTACTGCTAGGTGATCATAGATTTGCGCAGCAGAAGCAGGTGTTAAGTTGCCTAATACCCAGGTACCTACTTACTGCTAGGTGATCACTGATAGCTGCAGCAGCAGCAGCAGGTGTAAGGTGCCTAACACCCAGGTACCTGCTTACTGCTAGGTGATCACTGATAGCAGCAGCAGCAACAGCAGGTGTAAGGTGACTAACACAAGGTACCTGCTTACTGCTAGGTGATCACTGATAGCAGCAGCAGCAGTTGCAGCATGTGTTCAGGGTGCTAACACCAGATACCTGCTTACTGCGAGGTGATCATGTTTCGCAGGCAGCAACGCACGTGTAAGGTGCCAACAACCATGTCACCGGCTTACTGTAGGTGAGCACTGATAGCTGAGCAGCTGCAGCAAGTGTAAGGTGCCTAACCACACGGTACCTGCTTACTGCAGGTGATCACGATAGTAGAAGCAGCAGCAGCTGTGTATGGTGCCCTAACACACAGGTTCTGCTTACATGCTAGTTGAATCACTGATAGCAGTGCAGCAGGTGTAAAGTTGCCTAACAACACGGTACCTGCTAACTGTTAGGTGAACACTGATAGCAGCAGCAGCAGAGGTTGTATGGTGCATAACACCAGGATACCTGCTTACTGCTAGGTGATCACTGATAGCAGCAGCAGCAGGTGTAAGGTGCCTAACACCCAGGTACCTGCTTACTGCTAGGTGATCACTGATAGGCAGCAGCAGCTGCAGCGGGTGTAAGTGCCCTAACACCAGATACTGCTTATTGCTAGATGATCACTGATAGCAGAGCACGCTGCAGCAGGTGTAAAGGTACCTCCTAACACCCAGATACCTGTTACTGCTAGGTGATCACTGATATGCAGCAGTAGCAGACAGCAGGTTTGTATGTAAGGCTGCCTACATCCATGGTACATGCTTGCTGCTAGGTGATTCACTAGATAGCAGCAGCAGTTGTAAGGTGACTAACACCTAGGTACCTGCATTACTGCTAGGTGAACATGATAGCACAGCAGCAGCCAGGTGTAAAGGTGCTAATCACCCATGTGCTCTGCTTACTGCTAGGTGATCCTGATAAACAGCAGCAGCAGGCAGGTTGTATGGTGCCTAGCACCCAGGTACTATGCTTACTGCTAGGTGAATCACTGATTCTGCAGCAGCAGCAGGTGTAGGTGCCCTAACACCCAGGATACCTGCTTTCTGATAGGTGAACATGATCAGCCTGCAGTAGCAGCAGCAGCAGGTGTAAGGAGCTAACACCAGGTACTTGCTTACTGCTAGGTGATCATGATATCAGCAGCAGCAGGTGTAAAGGTGCCTAAACACCAGGTACTTGTTAAGCTAGGTGATCATCTGATATCAGCAAGCAGCAGCAGGTGTAAGGTTGCCTAACACCCAGGTTACCTGCTTACTGCCTACGGTGAACACTGATTCAGCAGCAGCAGCAGGTGTAAGGTGCCTACAACACCCAAGGTACCTGATTAATGCTAGGTGAACACTGATAGCGCGCAGCAAGCAGGTGTAAGTGCCTAACACCCAGTGATACCTGCTTACTGCTAGGTGAAACATGGCAGCAGCAGCAGTTGTAAGGTGATTCCGCCCAAGTCGTCTTACCTTGCCATGTGTGCCACTAAACATTCCCATCCTCACACAACTGCCACCTACTTGACGATCTCAGCAACATGTGGGTGTTAAGTGACCACAAGGTGACTCTAGGTGCCTGTTATCACCTAAGATAAACTCTTTATTTATTTTCGTTATAAAAATTCTATTGATCAGGGCTTCTCTGAATTCACAGAAAACGTATATATGTCTTAGTCATTTTAGGGTAAACTCAGATATTTTTAATTTACTTGGAGATTTGTCGCATCTCATCAACACAGTGTGCGTTGGTCCTGCTGTATAATCACCTGTAGAATTTTGAGGTGGTGTGCTGTAGTGTATTGGTAGGAAGATACGGTAGAAGCCGTAAGGACCTGGGTTAGAATCCCTGGAAGGATGAGATGTGACTGTTCACTCAAAGAATAATGTCTCAAGTTTGTAGGAATTTCCTGTTATAACAGCAATAATAACAACAGCTGCAACAATAGTAGTAACAGCAGCTGTCACAGCACCAGTAACAGCAGCAGTTACAATAACAAATGCATTAACAGAAAGAGTAGCAGCAGCACTAACAGTTGTTGTAAAAGCAGCAATAACAGCAACAGAAACAGCAGCAATAACAGTAGCAGTAACAGCAGCAACAACAGCAGCAGTAACAAAAGCAATTAAAGCATCAGTAACAAAAGCTATAACAGCAGCAGTAGCAGCAGCAGTAACAGTAGCCGTAACAGAAGCAGTAACAGCAGCAATAACAAAAGCAGTAAAATCATCAGTAACAGAAGCTATAACAGCAGCAGTAGCCGCAGCAGTAACAGTAACAGCAGCAGTAACGGCTGCAGTAAGAGCAATGGTGCCCTGTGGCTTGATGGCTAAAGCTCTCGACTGACGATATCGTAATGACAGGAGTGCAAACAAACCATACCACGGGCGGGGCTTGAACCCGCGGTCGGAGAGTCGTGAAATCCAGACCGACGCTTTAGCCACTGCGCCATCTGCCTACAGTAAGATTCATGTGTCATGATGATGGCTTTGAGGGGACTTGAGTTAGAGTTCGTCACGGACACGCTGGCGGGAGATTCGTCTGGAAAAACTTGCATTTGTGGTCACAGTGGTGCCTATGCTAACCTTCCTATGGTGGAAAAATATACCTAGTTGGATTAATCTTATTGTAGCCAGCTGGCCCAGTGGCTAACGAATCGGTGTGGAGTTTCACAACTCTGACCGCCGGTTCAAGCCCCGCCCGTGGTATGGGTTTAGCTTAAGCTCTCGCTTCACACGGCGGGGGCTGGGTTCGATTCCCGGCGGGGGTAAAAAATTTGGGGCGTGTTTCTTTAAAAACCGGTTGTTATTTTCCCCATCATGAAAAGGGGTACTTGGGGTGTTAGGGACTGGTGGGGATAACCCGGGTGTAGGGGACTGTGTGGGTCGCATCCTGGGTGTTAGTGGATGGTGTGATCCACATCCTCGGGTTAGGGGCAGTGGGGGGTCGCACCTGGGTTTAGTGGTTGGTGTGGGTCACATCCTGGGTGTTAGGGGGACGGGGTCGGGGTGCATCCTGTGTTAGGGGGGCGGGTGGGGGTCACTCATGGGTGTTAGTGGACGGGGTGGGGGGTCACATCCTGGGTGTTAGTGGACGGGATGCGTCACACCCGGTGTTGGGGACTGGTGTGTCACATCCTGGAGTTAGGGACTGGTAGGGATCACTTTCGGGGTTTATGAGGGTTTGGGGTCACCCCTGGGTGTTATTGATTAGTGGGGGTCAAACCCGGGGTTTTTAGGGGACTGGTGGGGTACATTTGGGTGTTATGACGGTGTGGGCGCATCCTGGGTTTTAGGGCTGGTGAGGGTCACAAGGGTGTTAGGGACGGGTTTTGGGTCACCCCTGGGTTTTTTGGGACTGGTGTAGACATCCTGGATTAGTGACTGGTATGGGTCACTTCTGGGTGTTAGGGGCTGTTTGGGTCCATCCTGGGGGTTTTAGGGGGATTATGTGGGTCGAATCCTGGTGTTAGGGGGACTGGTGTGGGTCACTTTCCTGGTGTTAGGGACGGGTTTGTAGGTCACACGGATTTTAGAGGATGGTAGGGTCACATTTCTGAGTGTTAGTGAACTGGGGGGGTCCTTTCGGGGTTGTTAGTGGACTGGTGTGGGTCGCATCCTAGGTGTTAGGGGACTGGGAGGGTCACACCCTGGGTTATGGACGGGTGAGAGACATTCCGGGTGGGGACGGGTTGGGTACATCCGGTTTAGTGACTGGTGTAGGCACATTCGGGATGTTAGGGAGGTATGGGTCACATTCTGGTGTTAGGGGACGGGTTGGGGGTCACTCCTGGGGGTTCTGGATTAAGGTGGTCGAACCGGGGTTGTTAGTGGACGGGTGTGGGTCAATCCGGGGTGTTTGGACTGGTGTAGGTCAAGGGATGTTAGGGACTGGTATGGGTCACATTCTGGGTGTTAGTGAACGGTGAGGTACATCCTAGTGTTAGGGGAATATGGGGGTCGAATCCGGGTGTTAGTGGATTGGTGTGGTCACATCTGGTGTTAGGGACCGTTGGTCGCATTCGGGGTTTAGGGGCTAGTGGATACTCCTGGGTTTTAGTGGACTGGGGGGGGCCAGATCCTGGGTGTTAGGGATTGTTGTGTCACATCCTGGGTTTAGGGACTGGGGGCGTCACAACCGGGTTTGGGGAAAAGGTTGTGGGTCACATCCGGGATGTTAGGGGCTGGTATGGGTCACTTTAGGGTTTATGGAGGTTTGGGTCACTCCGGGTGTTAGTTAAAAGTGGGGGTCGAATCCGGGTTTTTTAATGGATGTGTGGGTCACTTTCTGGGTGTTATGGCGGTTTGGGTCGCACCCCAAGGTGTTGGGGGACTGGGGGGGTCACCCCCCTGGGTTTTAGGGGAGGGTGGGGTCCACCCGGGTGTTATGGACGGGGTTTTGGGGTCCACCTGGTGTTAGGGACTGGTGTAGGTCACATCCTGGATGGGGGGCTGTTAGGGTCCCCTTTGGGGTGTTATGGACGGGTTTTGGGGCACATCCTGAGGTTAGTGGTTTTAGTGTGGGTCGAACCCGGGGTGTTGAGACTGGTGTGGGTCACACCCCGGGTGTTGTGGACTGGTGTAGGTCACACCCTGGATGTTAAGGACGGTATGGGTCACATTCTGGGTTTAGTGGCCTTTTTGGGTCACTCCTGGATGTTAGGGGAATAGTGTGGGTCGAATTGGGGTTGGGGGACTTTTTGGGGGGTCCCCGGGGTTTTATGGACTGTGGGGGTCGCATTCTGGGTGTTAGGGACTGATGGGGATCACATCCGGGTTTAGGGGACTGGTGGTCAATCTGGGTTTAGTGGACAGGTGGGGGTCACTTCCTGGGTGTTAGGGGACTGGTTTTCCAATCCTGGTGTTAGGGGACTTGTGGTGCACACCCCTTGGGTTATGGACTAGTGGGGTACACCTGGGCTTTGGGAGGGTGAGGCAACATCCTGGTGTTAGTGGACGGGGGGGTACACCCTTGGTGTTAGTGGACTGGCGTGGGTCACTCCGGGTGTTAGTGAACTAGGGGGGGTCACATCGGGCGTTGGGGGACTGGTGTGGGTCCATCCTGGGTTTTATGGACTGGTGTGGGTCAACCTGGGGTTAGTGGACTGGTTTTAGGTCACATCCGGGGTGTTAGTGGACGGTGTGGATCACACCGGGTTAGTGCAGGTTGGGTCAATCTGGGTTTAGGGACTGGTGGGGGTCACATCCGGGGTGTTGTGGACTGGTGTAGTACTTTTCGGGGTGTTATGGCGGGTCGTCACATCCTGGGGTGTTACGGATGGTGTGGGTCAATCCGGGGTGTTAGTGGATTGGTTAAGGTCACATCCGGGTTTTTTTATGGACGGTGTGGGTCGCACCCGGGGGTGTAGTGGACGGGGTGGGTCACACCTGGGTGTTAGTGGACTGGTGTGGGTCCTCCGGGTGTTAGGGACGGGTGTGGGCAAAACCTGGGTGTTAGGGAGGTGGGGGTCACTCCTGGGTTTAGGGGACGGGTGTGGGTCACATCCTGGGTGTTAGTGGACTGGGGGGCACACCCTGGGTTTAGTGGACTGGGTGGGTACATCCGGGTGTTAGGGACTGGTGGGGGTCCACCCGGGTGTTTAATGGCGGTGTAGGTCAAAAACCTGGTGTTAGGGGGACTGGTGTGGGTCACATCCTGGGTGTTAGTGGACTGGTGGGGGTGCCCCGGGGGGACAAAATGCCCAAATTTTGGGGGAAAATGTTCAGATAACAAGGGACTTTCTTAATAGTAGTATGTCACTGAGTCAGCTATGGTCGTATACCTTGTCTTACTGGTTACTTGTACATGTAGGTAAAACCTTGAAAATGTACGGTATACCTTGTACAGTACTGGAATACCTTGACATTATGGTATACCTTGTACATTAGGTAACCTTTAATTACTGGTATCCTTTACATGACTGTATCCCTTTGTACATTACGGGTAACCTTGTACAGTATGGATACCTTGAACAGTTTTGGGTATACCTTAACTGTACTTAACCTTGTACATGTACGGAAACCCTTTGTACAGACGGTAACCGTACATGTACGGGTTTACCTTGTACTGTACTTTTTAAACCTTTGTACTGTACTGGTAACCTTGTACATGTACGGTAAAACCTTGTCAGTCTGGTATACCTTGTACATGACTGGTATACCTTGTACATTTTTGGTAACCTTAACTGTACTGGTATACCTTTGTCCCATGTACTGGTATACCTTTGTACATGTACGGGTAAACCTTGTACATAACTGGTATACCTTAAACATGTTTAAAAAACCTGACATGTATGGTAAACCTTTTACATGTACTGGTATACCTTGAACATGTACTGGTTAACCTTGACATGTACGGTATCCCTTTTAAACATGTCTGGTAACCTTGTACATGTCGGGTATACCTTGTACATGTACTGGAAAACCCTTTACAAACTGGTATCCCTTGAAACATGTACTGTTAAACCTTGTACATGTACTGGAACCTTTTACATTACGGGAAACCCTTTGTACAGTATGGTATCCCTTGACATGACTGTATACCTTGACAAAACTGGATCCCCTTAACATGTACTGGAAACTTGAAATTTACGGGAAAAACCTTTTTACGTATTTGATACCTTAACATGTACTGGTATCCTTGTACATGTACTGGTAAACCTTGAACATGTCGGGTATCCCTTTGTACTGTCGGAAACCTTTTACATGACGGGTTAAAACCTTGTACAATATGGTATACCTTAACATTACTGGTAACCTTTACAGACGGGTATACCTTGTCCCGTCTGGAACCCTTTGTACATTCTGGTATACCTTGTACATTACGGGTTTTAACTTGTACTATACTGGTATACCTTGAACTTTACGGTATACCTTTGTACATGTAGGGGTAAAACCTTTTTACATTACTGGTATACCTTAAAAAATGTACTGTATACCTTTACATTTTTGGAATCCCTTGAACATGTCTGGTATACCTTGTACATTACTGGTATCCCTTGAATGTACTGGTTCCCTTTGTACATATCTGGTATCCCTTTAACATGTACGGGTATTCTTGTACATTAGGTTATACCTTGTCATTACGGGTTAAACCTTGTACATATCGGGTATCCTTGAACAGTACTGGTATACCTTGAAAATGTCTGGAACCTTTTACATGTACTGGTATACCTTTAAAAATGAAACGGGTATACCTTGTACAGTATTGGATCCCTTTGTACATGTCTGGTATACCTTTTGTACAAATACTGGTATCCCTTTGTACAGTCTGGAACCCTTTTACATGTGCAAAATTTACCTTGTAATGTACTAAACCTTGTTAAAGTACGGTATACCTACTTGCAAAGGTATACCTCGTACATGTATGGATGCCTTTACATGTTGGATACCTTGACATGTATGTATCCCTTTTGTAAATGTATGGATAACTTGTTGTACTGGTATACCTTGTGCATGACTGCTAAAACCGGGTACATGTATTGGATCCCTTGTAAGTGGGGTATTCCGTACATGTCGATTACCTTTACAGGGGCATCCCTTTGTACATTTACTGGTTTCATTGTCATTACGGGTAACCTTGTCAGTCTGGTATCCCCTTTACATGCCGGGCATACCTTGTACATGTACGGGTGTACCTTTGAAATTACTGGTTTACCTTGACATGTACTGATCCCCTTTACTTTTAATGGTTTACTTGTACAGACGGCCCTTTTGTACATGTGCTGGGTCCCTTTGTACATATACGGGTAAAATTTTAAGTAACGGGTTGACCTTGCAATTACTGGGTACCTTTACATTACTGTGTACCTTGTACAGACTGGGCCCCTTTTACATGCTGGAAAACCCTTGTCTTATGGTGTACCTTGTACATTACAGATGGGACGTGAAACTTAACCACCCTAGAAAATGCCATCCCCATATGACAAAGGAAAATGCAAACTCCTTCCTTAAGCTTTTTCACCCGAACTGTGTACCTTTTCATACGGGAAAGACTTGCTTTAACTTAAATTTGCCAGACACCCACAAAAAGGGGGACAAAAAGATACAAAACATCCAGGCCATGGGAAAACCTGGGTAGCCACAGCCACTCAAGAGGGAGAGGTTTTTTAGTGCCAGGAAGGAAAAAAAACTGGCAGGAAATGGCAGAAATCGTACACCAAATCCAGTCATTCCTGGAGTGGAACCACAGTCGATGGCCTCCACTCCAAACCGACTGTTACAGATGCTAGTGCCGTAAAAAAAATGTCCCCCCCAGTACCACCAATACCACCAGTACGATGACATTCTTCTTTGTAAATATACAGGGTCTAAAGCCAGAAACGAACAACAAAATACCTTTCATCCGTGGACTGCTTGCGGAGGCAAATGCAATATGTGTGGCTTTCACAGAGACCCACATAAAGGATCACTTGGACAACGAAATCTGGATCCCAGGTTGCAATCTATACAGATGTGACAGAGTGAACAGGCAAAAGGAATGGGGGGGGGGGGGGTTGGCCTGTACATCGCAGTCACTTGTTTGCACAGAACTGCTTAATGCCTCAAATGATGTAGTGGAAGTTTTAGCCATTGTGGTAGTCTACAAGCCTCCAGATGCAACGTCCCAGCAATTCCAGGAACAGCTGTCAAAAATTGACCACTGTCTGGAAAATCTGCCTGCTCCTGCCCCAACATCTTGCTCCTGGGGATTTCAATTTAAGGCACCTAAAATGGAGAATATAGCAAAATATTGTTTGCAGTAATAACACCAGGAGGCAGCTCTGATGAAAACTCACACTCACACGAGCTTTTAAATCTCTGCACAAAATTCAACTTAAACCAGCAAATAATAGAGCCTACTAGACTGGAGAATACACTAGACCTCATCTTCACTAACAATGATGATCTGATAAGAAATGTCACCATATCAAAAACAATATACTCAGATCACAACATAATTGAGGTTCAGACACGTATGCGTGGAGCCCCAGACCGACATAATGAGACTAGTCACGAGGGAGCATTCACCAAATTCAACTTCAATAATAAGAACATAAAGTGGGACCAAGTAAACCAAGTCCTAAACGATATAAGCTGGGAAGATATACTAAGCAACACAGACCCCAACTTATGCCTAGAACAGATTAACTAGGTGGCACTCGATGTATGCACAAGGCTTATTCCTCTAAGAAAAAGGAGGAGTAGATGTAAAATAGAAAGAGACAGGCGCTCCCTTTACAGGCGACGGAAAAGAATAACAGAGCGGCTAAAGAGGTCAATATATCTGAAATGTGTAGGGAGTCACTGCTCAGAGAAATAGCAAGCATCGAACTTAAGCTAAAGGAATCTTATAGGAGTCAGAATCGCGGGAAGAACTAAAAGCCATAAATGAAATCGAAAGAAACCCAAAGTATTTCTTTTCTTATGCCAAATCAAAGTCAGAACAACGTCCAGTATTGGGCCCCTACTTAAACAAGATGGGTCCTACACAGATGACAGCAAGGAAATGAGTAAGCTACTCAAGTCCCAATATGACTCAGTTTTTAGCAAGCCGCTAACCAGACTGGAGTCGAAAATCAAAATGAATTTTTATGAGAGAGCCACAAAATTGATTAACACAAGCCTATCCGATGTTATCCTGACGCCAAATGACTTCGAACAGGGCGATAAATGACATGCCCATGCACTCTGCCCCAGGGCCAGACTCATGGAACTCCGTGTTCATCAAGAACTGCAAGAAGCCCCTATCACGAGCTTTTACCATCCTATGGAGAGGGAGCATGGACACGGGGGTCGTCCCACAGTTACTAAAAACAACAGACATAGCCCCACTCCCACAAAGGTGGCAGTAAAACAACAGCAAAGAACTACAGACTGATAGCACTAACATCCCATATCATAAAAATCTTTGAAAGAGTCCTAAGAAGCAAGACATCACCATCCATCTAGATACCCATCAATTACACAACCCAGGCAACATGGGTTTCGAGCAGGTCGCTCCTGTCTGTCTCAACTATTGGATCACTACGACAAGGTCCTAGATGCACTAGAAGACAAAAAGAATGCAGATGTAATATATACAGAGATTGCAAAAGCCTTCGACAAGTGTGACCATGGCGTAATAGCGCACAAAATGCGTGATAAAGAAATAACAGGAAAAATTGGTAAATGGATCTATAATTTCCTCACAAACAGAACACAGAGTAGTAGTCAACAGAGTAATGTTTGAGCAGCTACGGTGAAAAGCTCTGTTCCATAAGGCACAGTACTCGCTCCCATCTTGTTTTTTATCCTCAGATCTGACAGAGACAAGGATGTCAGCCACAGCACCGTGTCTTCCTTTGCAGATGACACCCGAATCTGCATGACAGTGTCTTCCATTGCAGACACTGCAAGGCTCCAGGCGGACATCAACCAAATCTTTCAGTGGGCTGCAGAAAACAATATGAAGTTCAACGATGAGAAATTTCAATTACTCAGATATGGTAAACACGAGGAAATTAAATCTTCATCAGAGTACAAAAACAAATTCTGGCCACAAAATAAGCGAAACACCAACGTCAAAGACTTGGGAGTGATCATGTCGGAGGATTCACCTTCAAGGACAATAACATTGTATCAATCGCATCTGCTAGACAAATGACAGGATGGTAATGAGAACCTTCAAAACTAGGGAGGCCAAGCCCATGATGACACTCTTCAGGTCGCTTGTTCTATCTAGGCTGGAATATTGCTGCACCCTAACAGCACCTTTCAAGGCAAGTGAAATTGCTGACCTAGAAAATGTACAGAGAACCTTCACGGTGCGCATAACGGAGAATAAAACACCTCAATTACTGGAGCGCTCGAGGTTCCTGAACCTGTACTCCTGAACGCAGGCGGGAGAGATACATGATTATATACGCCTGGAAAATCGTAGAGGGACTAGTACCGAACTTGCACACGAAAATCACTCACAACGAAAGCAAAAAGACTCGGCAGACGATGCAACATCCCCCAATGAAAAGCTAGGGTGTCACTAGCACGTTAAGAGACCATACAATAAGTGTCAGGGGCCCGAGACTGTTCAACTGCCTCCCAGCATACATAAGGGTGATTACCAATAGACCCCTGACTGTCTTTAAGTAGGCACTGGACAAGCACCTAAAGTCGGTAACTGACCAGCCTGGCTGTGGCTAGTACGTTGGATTGCGTGCAGCAAACAGTAACAGCCTGGTTGATCAGGCTCCGATCCCAGAGGTCCCGCTCAACTGGACAGTACTGGTATTTTTTTTTTACCTAATTACCGGTTTAACCCCTTTTTTTCTTGCCCCCGTTATACCTTTACAAATGAAAACCCGGAATAACCTTTCAGGGGGCGGAAAAAAACCCTTGAATTTTAACGGGGGTTAATTACCGAAAAGGGTAACAGGGAAAAAAATTTAAAAAGGTACAAAACCCTTTAAAAATTGGGCGAAAATTTTTACGAAAAGATTTGGGAACCTTGTAGGGGAATTTTTACCCTTTACAAAAAATTGGTATAACCTTGTAAAAAAATACGGGGGAAATAACCTTTTAAAACGGGGAACCTTTTTACTGTAACTTTACCTTTTTTTAATTACGGGAAATTTGTACAATGCCCTTTTTAAGGAAGGGGAAATTTTTTTAAAAAAAGTACGGAAACCTTTTACGGGGGAAAACGGGGAAAAACCCTTTACGGGGCCGGGGGTTAAAACCTTTGTCCCCAGGGAAGGGGGGGAAAATTTACATGAAAAACCCTAAAAATCCGGGGGGCCCTTGTCCGGTTTTACCGTACATTACCGGAAAAAAATTTGGAACATGAACTGGAAAACCTTGTAAAATTACTTTTAAAACCATAAAATTTTCGGGGGCCCTTTTTAAAATTCCCCCCAGATAAAATTGTTAAAATTTCCCCTAAATTCTTTGTACATGGCAAACCCCTTTAAATTTTTCCGGTTATCCCCGGGGTTGGCTGAAATGGTTATACCGTACGGGCCGGGTTTATATTTGTCCCCAAATCGGGTAAACCGGGCAGGGGGGGGTTCCCCGGAACATTTCCGGTCTGGGCAAAACATTATGGAAATTCCCTTGTACATGTACTGTATACCTTTTTTACATTTACTGGAAACCTTTTCTTTAACTGGTATACCTTTACATGTAGGTATACCTTGTTGTACGGTATCCTTGTACTTACTGGTATTTTCCTTGTAATTGAACAGGAAAACCCCCTTGAAAACATATACGGGTTTTTCCTTTTTTCATGAATGGTTCCCCTTATACTTTACGGTTTATACCTTGTCATGTACTTGGTATCCCTTTGTACAAAAAACGGGGTTTTCCCTTTTGTAATGACGGTATCCCTTGTACTTTCCCGGTTTTCCTTGTACTTTAAACGGGTATCCCTTTTATAAAAGTTCGGTATACCTTTACATTCTGGATACCTTTTTTTTTTGAAATTTGGAAAAACCCTTTGTACTTAAACCTTTTTATCCCTTTTTCATTACGGATCCCTTTGTAAATTTTCCCGGTTTAAAACCTTTTTACATTTTCGGTTTATCCTTTCCCTGAAACAGGTATACCTTTTTCTGTACTGGAAAAAAACCCCCTTGTACATTATTTGGTAACCTGTACGGTACTGGTATACCTTTTTACATTACGGGTTATACCTTTAAAATATACGGTTTTTACCTTGTACATGTACGGAAATCCTTTGTACTTACGGGCCCTTCCAAACAAGGTAACCTTTTTTCCCAATTTAACAGGTAAAAATTTTTTTTCTTTAAACGGGATACCTTGAAATTTACTTAAAACGGAAATTTATTTGGTCAATTTTACGGGTATTTTCCTTGTACAGTACGGATCCCCTTTTACTTGGCCTTGAAATTTACCTTTTGTCATTACTGGTATACCTTGTACATAACTGGTAAAACCCTTTGAAACATTAGTCCCTTTTTAAAGCCTTTGTCAGGGTTTTAAAAAACCCTTTTTAATGTCCGGTAAAACCCTTGTACATGTACGGTAACCTTGTACATTTTCTGGTAAAAACCTTGTACATTTCTGGTTAAACCTTTTTCGAACTTAGGGTATACCTTGCCATGAACGGTATACCGGTACAGGTCCCGGTACCCCGTAAAATGTACGGTTTTCCGGTACATGAAAAGGTATCCCTTGTACAAGGTTTCCCCTTTTTTCATGTACGGTTAACCGGTACATGTAAAAGAAATCCGAAATTTGAAACGGAAAAACCGTAAAAGTACGGTATACCGTACAAACAAGGATCCCGGTAATGACGGGTAACTTGACTAAAGGTTAACCCTACATTTAAAGGTTTACCTTTAAATTTTACGGTATACCGTCATTAAAAGGTATACCGTACGTAACGGTTTTCCCGTACAGGGCAAGGTTTTACCGAACAGGTAAAAAGGGTTATACCTTTTTATGTACGGTATACCGGTACATTTTGGGTATACCGGTAATGTACGGTTTTACCGGTACATTACTTTTATACCGTAATACGGTAATTTTTAAATGCCCGGAAATATTTTACATGTACTGGTATCCTTTTGACATGTACCGTATACCTTTGGGGTTTGTACGGAACACCTTGTACATATACTTGTTTACCTTGTAAGGGTACTGGTATACCATGTACATATACTTGGTATACCTTGTACATATATTTGGTATACCTTGTACATTTTACAGGTAAAACCTTGTAATTTTACGGGCATCCCTTGTACTTTTTACAAAACCCTTTTACAGAACGGGTTTAAACTTGTACTTATACAGGCATACCTTTACATAAACGGGATACCTTGTCCATATACTGGTATACCTTGTCCCATTACAGGAAACCCTTTGAAACATTTTCTGATATACCTTTTTCATTTCGGGTAAAAACCTTTGTACATGTGGGGGTATACCTTGTACAAATATGGAAAACCTTGTTCATGTACGGGAATACCTTGTACATGCCCTTATACGTTGAAACATGTACTGGTAAAACCTTTGTCATGTTCGGGTATACCTTGTACATATACGGGGAAAAACCTTTTTTCTTTGTACTGGTATACCTTCCCACTTGTACAGGTATACCTTGTACATGTACAAGGTATACCCCCAATGGTACAAGGTATCCCGGGTAAAATGAAAAAAGATATACCACTACATGAAACAGGTTTTACCGGTAAAATTGTACAAAAGGTGAAAATTACCCGGAAATGTAAAGGTATACCGTACAGGGTAAAAAGGTATACCAGTAAAAGAAACCAAAGGTAATACCAAGTACAAGAAAACCCAAGGGTATACCGGTACATGTAAAGGTATCCCATAAGGTAAAAGGGTTTTATCCCGAAACATGTACAAGTATACCGGTTATAAAAGTAAAAGGGTTTTTACCAGTAATTTAAAAGGGTTTATCCCAGTACTTTAAAAGGTTAAAACCCGGGAAAATTTTGGAAGGTATACCGGTAAAAGTAAAGGTATACCAGTAAAAAAACCCAATTTTAAAACCGGTTTCCCGGTACAAGGTATACCGGAATGTCCCGGTATACCGGGTTTACAAATTGTACAAAGTATACCGGTACTTTTAAAACGGTTTTCCAGTACATTACGGTATACCGGTACATACGGTATACCTTGACAGGGTTCCCTTATAACCTTTGTAATTCCCGGGTTTTCCTTTACATTTACGGTATACCTGTACAAAAGTACCGGATATTTTTTGAAACATTACATATCCCTTGTCATATCTGGTATACCTTGTACATGTCCCGGTTATACCTTGAAAATGTAGAAAATCCCTTGTACATTACTGGTTTTCCCTTTGTACATTTCCCGGTATACCTTGTACATTCCCTGGAAATCCTTTTTCATTATTTGGTATACCTTGTACAGGGAACCGGTTTCCTTTCCATTTTCCGGTTTTTCCCTTGTCATTTTCCGGTATACCGGACAAAGGAAATTTTGTTAATTCGGGAAACCCCAATTTGTCCCGGTATACCTTGTACATTCCCTAAACCCCTTTGTACGGAAAACGGTAATTTTTTGTAAAAGGTATCCCGGAAATGTACGGTTAACCTGACATGCCCGGTTTTTCCTCTTAAAAAGGTTTTATTTTTTAAAATTATTACCGGGTTTATAACCGTACTTTAAAGGTTTTATTTTAACTAAAGGTATCCCCAAAGTAAAAGTTCCGGAAAATTTTGTAAAAGGTTACCGTATTCCCTTGTCCTGTACGGTAAAAACCGTCATTTTCCGGTATACCGGTACTTTGTCCCAATAAAAACCAATACTTTGTCCCTGGTAAAACCTTTTTAAAAGTCCGGTATACCTTGTAAAAAGGAAACCGGGGAAAAATTATCCCTTTACAGTCCCGGTAACCTTTAAAAGGAAACCTTGTATTAACCCCCGTAACATGTACCTGTATCCCTTTTGTAATTTCCCGGTATACCTTTTTTATTTAAGGTAAAACCTTGTACATGAACCGGTATACCTTGTACTGTACCCTTTAAACCTTGTACATGCCCCTTTATCCCTTGTACATGAACCGGTATCCTTGACTTTGAGGGGAAATCCTTGTACATACCGGTATCCCTTGTACATTTACCGGAAATACCTTGTAATGAAGGTTTACCTTTGTAAAAGCAAACGTATACCTTGTAAAAGAAGGGTATACCTTGTACTTTTCCCCCGGGTTTAAAACCTTGAACATGCCCCGGAAACCCTTTTTACATGAACCTTTTATACTTGTAAACCGGTTTTTTTTGGTTTTCCCTTTTTTTGCATCCGGTAACCTTGTACATGCCCCTTTTTAAAACCTTGTACATGACCGGTAAAAACCCTTTACATGTAACCGGTATATTTTTGTACATAAACCCGGGTTTTTCCCTTTGTACAAACCCCGGGTAAAACCTTTTTGTCCTTGACCGGTAAAACCTTTGTACATGCCCCGGGGTAAAAACCTTTCCATGAGCGGAATTTAAAATACCTGTACAAAAAACCTTATACCTTTTACATGAACCGGAAAACCCTTTGTACTTTCCCGGTATACCTTTAAAAGTACCGGGTATATTTTTGTAATTCCCCGGAAACCCCTTAACAAAACAAGAAAAATTACAACCCAAACGGCCTTTTGTACATGTACCGGTATCCCCGGTACATGAAGGGTTACCTTGTACTGAACCGGTATATTTTTAAACATGACCGTTAAAAAACCCTTTACATGCCCCGGGTATCCCTTGTACTTTGCCCCGGAATCCCGGGAAACATGAACCGGGTAAACCTTTTAAACATGAAACCCTTTTTAAAATCCCCCTTTTACTTTCCGGTATACCTTTTTAATTTCCGGGTTTTTTAACCCTTACATGACAGGTTAACCCCACATGAACCTGTAAAACCTTGTAAAAGACGGTATACCTTTTACTTTGCCCCGGTATACCCCCCGTTTTCTTGTACCCCGGGAAAACTTGTAAAGCCCCGGGGAAACCTTGTACTTTCCCCGGTATACCTTTAAAAGCCCCGGTATACCTTGTACATGCCCGGATCCCTTTGAAACATGCCCCGGTATACCTTGTACATGCCCCGGTTTTTCCTTTTTCCATGAAGGTATACCTTGTCCCCTATTGTACTAGGTATCCCTTGTACATGAAGGTATTTTTTTACATGTCGGTTTAAAATTGTACTGTCCCGGTTTCCCCCTGAACATGTCCCGGAAATTCCCATTACATTTTACCGTATCCCTTGTACAGTCCCGGGAAAACCCCTTTACATTTTCCCGGGTATCCCCTTGTTCCCTTTTCCCGGGTATCCCCTGTACAGTCCCGGAAAAACCCCTGTACATTTTACCGGTTTTAGCCTTTGTACATTTTAAACCCCGGTAAAAACATTGTACATGTACGGTATATTTTTGTACAAGGGTTAACCCCTTTGGTATCCCTTTGGGTACATGAAACGGTATACCTTGAAAAGTCCCTTTATACGAACTTGTACCGTAAAACCTTGTAATTTTCCCGGGGCCCAAACCCTTGAACATGTATGGTATACCTTGTACTTTTAATGGTTTCCCCTTGAACATGTCGGGGGTTTCCCTTGTACATGAACGGGTTTATATTTCCGGGTAAACTTTGACTGGAATATTTTGTACATGAAACTGGATAACTTTGACATGTACTGGTATCCCTTTTCATGTTTTTTCGGTTTTAACCTTGTAATGTCCCGAAATCCCTTTTTACTTGTAACGGTAAAAAAATTGTAATGTCCCGGGGTTTTCCCTTTTTACATTCCCGGAAATACCTTGTACATGTACCGGTATCCTTTTTACATGTCCCGGGTTAAATTTGTAATGTCCCGGGTTTTTCCCTTGTACATTTCCGGTTACCTTGACATGAATTTGGTTTTCCTTTTTAAAATGTACTGGTTTTCCCTTGAAATTGTCCCGGGTATCCCTTGTACATGTACCTTTATATTTTTTTAACATGAAACCTTTTAAAACCTTTGGGTACATGTCCCGGGAACCTTGAACATTTTCCCGGTAAAAACCTTTTAAAATTGTATTTTTAAACCTTGTACATTTTACTGGTTTTCCTTTTTTACATGTACTGGAAAACCTTGTACTTTGTCCCGGTTTTACCGGGTACATGTACGGTAAAACCTTGACATTACGGTTTTATAACCTTTTCTTTAAACCGGTTTACCTTGTACATGTCCGGTATACCTTGTACTTGTCCCGGGTTTATACCTTTACATGAAAGGGTAAAACTTGTACTTTATCCCCTTTATCCTTGTACATGTCCCGGGTTAAAAACCTTTTGTACATGTCCCGGTTTTATACCTTGTACGTCCCGGTATCCCTTGTTTTCCCGGTATCCTTGTACATGTCCCGGTATCCCTTTTTTCAGTCCCGGTTATACCTTGTAAATTCCCGGGTTAAAACCTTTTCCCATTTTCCGGTATCCCTTTTGTAATGTTCCCGGGTATACCTTGTACTTTAAACTGGTTACCTTGTAAATGTCCCGGTATACCTTGTACATGACCGAAAAAAATTTAAAAAAGGTTTTTAACATGTCCCGGGTATACCTTGTAATGTACCGGTATCCCTTTGTACATGTCCCGGAAAACCCTTTGGTCATGTACGGGTATACCTTTTTTAATTTTTAGGGGTTTTCCCTTTTGTACAAAAAACCGGGTATCCCTTGTACAGTCCCCGGGTATCCCTTTTAAACTGCCCGGTTTACCAAATTTTACTTTTTGTACGGGAAACCTTGTAAATGTCGTTTACCTTGTACTGTCCCGGGTTAAAAACCTTTGTACATTACCGGTATCCTTGTACAGTCCCGGTTTTTAACCTTGTACATGTAGGTATACCGTAAAATTCCCGGTTTATAACCTTGTCCCAAAAAAAGGGGTAACCTTGTACATTTTCCCCGGTTTTCCTTGTACAAACGGTATACCTTGAAATGTACGGTATCCCCCTTTTTTACATGTCCCGGTAAAACTTGAAACGTGGAAACCTTGTTTTTAAACCTTTACATGAAACCGGAAAAACCTTGTAAAATGTACGGGTAAACCTTTTTCATGAAACCTTTTTAAACCTATAAAATTTTCCCGGTTTATACCTTGTACATGTACCGGAAAACCTTGAAACGTGTACGGGTTATCCCTTTGTCATGTACGGGTTTTTCCCTTACATGTACTGGATCCTTTTTACTTGAAACGGGAAAACCTTGTACAGGGAACCGGTATAAAAATTTCCCTTGGAACCCTTTACATGTTTTTAACCCTTTGGGTAAAATTTATTTTGGTATCCCTTGTAAATTACGGGTTATCCCTTTGTACATGTCCCGGTTTTTACCTTGTACTGTACGGAATTTAACCATGCTTTTTTTCATGTACTGGTTATCCTTTTTCCTGACTGTTTTTAACCTTGTACATTTCCCGGGAAAAAACCTTGAAACAGGTACTTTTATCCCTTGTACTTTTTCCGGTAAACCTTTTGTACATGTCCCGGGTAAACCTTGTAAAAGGTTTACCGGAATATTGCCGGTTGGGGAACCCTTTAAATGAGGTTTTTTAAATGAGGGTTTCCGGCGTTTAGAAATTCATAGGGCCGGAAGGTATCCTTTGGGGTCTTAGGGGCCCAAATTAGGGCATTTATTGAAAATTATGGTTTGGGGGGTTTTTGGTATCCCGAAAAGGGGTAATTGAATGAGGTTTTACCGAAAGTAATCCCTTGTAATTTTGGGTTTAATTTGTTTTTACGGTTTTTACTTTACGGATACCTTGTACATTCCCGGTTAGAAATTTTAAAATTTAATATTTTTGGTATTTTATTATTGGGAAAAACCGGGAACAGAAACGGGATAAAAAGTAACAGAACTTTTTATACCGAACAACAGAAATAAAAAATAAAGTAAATTTTAAAAACGGAAATTAACGGGAAAAATTAACAGCAACAAAAAACAGCAGCAACAACAGAAAAAGTAACAGCAACAAAAACAGTAACAGAACAAAAACCCGGGGAGCAAACAGCAACAGTAAAAGGTAACAGCACAACAACGGGAAGCATTTAAACAAAAATAACAAAAGTAGCAAAACGGGAAAAAAACAACAGTAAAAGCAACAGTAACAGCCAGAAAAAACAAACCCAGTAAAAAAAAGAAAGAACAAACAACAGGGGGTTTAACAGCAGCAACAACGGGACCAGTAACAAAAAAAGCAGAACAGAAACAGAAAAACAACGGGGACCCATAAAAAAGCAGCAACAACGGGAAAAGTAACGAACAAAGGGGAACCCATTAACAACAAAAGCAGAGAAAAAGGAGCAACAACAAAACAGTAACAAAGCGCAAAAACGGGAACGAAAGAGAACAACAACAACAAAACAAAAAAAAAGGCACAAACGGGCCAACCCCAAATTTAACAACAACAAACAACAACAAAAAAAGCAAACAACATTAGCAACAACTAGCAAAAAAACAGGCAACAAAGACAACCCAGAAAACCCCAACAGTACCGACCATTTGGAAAGGGGGTTGGGGTTTGGGGGGGGGGTTTTTTTTGGGGAAAAATTTTTTTTTTTGGTTGGGTGTGTGTGGGGTTTAGTGTGTGTGGTGGGTTGTGTGTGTTGTGTGTGTTTTTTGGTTTTGGGGTTGTGGGTGTGTGTTTTGGGGTGTGGTGTGTGTTTTGTGTTTTTGTGTTTTGTGTGTGTGTGTGTGGTGAAATGTTGTGTTTTGTGTGTTGTGTGTGTGGGGGGTGGGTGGGTGTGTGTGTGTGTGTGTGTGTTGTGTTTTTGGGGGTGTGTGTGTGGTGTGTTTTGTGTGTGGGGTTATGTGTGTGTGTGTTTTGTGTGTGTGGGGTGTGTGTGTGTGTGTGTGTGTGTTGTTGTGTGTGTGTGTGGGGGTGTGGTGTGTGTTTTGTGTGTGGGTGTGGGGGGTGTGTGTGTGTTGTTGTGGGGGTGTTTGTTGTGTGTGTGGTGGGTGTGTGTGTGTGTGTGGGGTGTTGTGTGTGGTGTGTTTTTGTTTTAAGTTTGTGTGTGTGGTGTGTTGTGTGTGTGTGGGTGTGTGTGTGTGTTTGGGTTGTGTTTGTTGTGTGTTGTGTGTGTGTTTTTTGTGTGTGTGTGTGTGTGTGGGGGTTTGTGTGTGGGGGTGGGGATTGTGTGTTGTTTGTGTGTTGGTGGGGTTTGTGTTGTGTGTGTTTTGTGGGGGTGGGGGTGTGTGTGGGTTTTATGGGGTTGTTTGGGGGTTGTTGTGTGTGGGTGGGGTGTTGTGTGTGTTGTGTGTGTTGTGGTGTTGTGGTGTGTTTTTTTGTGTTGGGGTGTGTGGGTGGGTGGTGTGGGGTTGTGTGTGGTGTGTGTGTGTTTATGTGTGTGTGGTGTTTTGGGTGGGTTTTGTGGGGGGGGTTTGTGTTTTGGTGGGTTGTGGGGGGGTTGGGGGTGGGTTGGGGGGGTTGTGTGTGGTTGGGGGGTGTGGTGTGTGTTGGGTGTGGGTGGTGTGTTTTGTTGTGTGTGGTGTGTGTTATGTGTGTTTTTGTGTTTTGTGTGTTTTTGGGGGGGGGGTGGGTGTTGGGGTTTTTTGGGGGGGGGGGGTTGGTGTTTGTGTGGTTTTTTGGGGGGTGGGGGGGGGGGGGTGGGGGGTTTTTGGGGGGGGGGGGTGTGTTGGGTGTGGGGTTTTGGTTGTTTGGGGGGGTGTTGGTGGGGTTTTGGGGTTTTGTGTGGGGGGGGGGGGGGTGTTGGGGGGGGTGGTGTGGGGGTGTGGGTTTTGGTGTGGGGGGTGTGTGGTGTGTGTGGTGGGGGGGTGTTTGGGTGGGGGTGTGTTGGGGGGGGTGGGGGGGGGGTGTGGGGGGGGTGGGTTTTGTGGGTTGGGGGGTGGGGGGTGGGGGTGTGGGGGGGTGGGGGGGGGGGTGGTTGTTTGGTGTGGGGGGGTTGGGGGGTGGGTGGGGGGTGGGTTTTGTGTTTTTTGGTGGGGTTTTGTTGTGTTGTGTGTGTTGTGGATTTTGTGTTTTTGTGGTTGTATTTGTGTGTACCACCTAATTGGGGTTTGCGGGGGGTTGGGGATAAAGCCTCCCCCGTTTCACTGATCGCTACTGGTTTCCTCTCCTCTCTTCCTGACTTTGTCATACCTCTTCTTAAAACTAGGGTAGGGTTCCTCCCTCCCACTACTTAAATTGCTAGGCTATTCCACTTGCTGAAAATCTATGACTAAAAAGAAATACTTCCAAAACTCCCTGTGACTCTCTAAAGTTTAAAGCTTCCTTTGTGCCCCCTTTCCCCCTTTTTTCCCCTCTCTGGAACACCCCTATCTCGGCCCCCTTGTCTATTCCCCGCAGTATTTGTATGTCGTTATAAAGTCCCCCCCCTGACCCTTCTGTCCCCCAGGGTCGCAGCCCGTTTTCCCCTTTAAACCTTTCCTCGTACGACTTCCCTTGACTCTGGGAAAGCCTTGTTGAAAAACCTTTTTGTCCCTTTTTTCAAACTTCTTAAAGTGTTTGGACCAGGTGGGGGTTCCCAAAGACTGGGGCGCTTTCTCCCAGTATGGGCCTAACATACAAAAGTACAGTGTCTTAAAAACGATTCCTTTAAGGTATCGGAACGCTTTTTCTCATTTTGCCAGGCCCCCGTATGCTGCAGCGGTTTTTTGGGTTTTATGTGTGCCCCCGGGTGATGTCCCGGTTTTAAATGGTCCCCCCAAAGGGTTTTTTTTCCCCTGGTGGGGTCTGTGGTCTTTGCCACCTAGCCTATACTCTTCTCCCTTTCTTTTTTTTGCCCCCCCCCAAACCCTTCAGATTTGCTTTTGGGCCCTGGATTGAATTCGGGGAAAGAAAAGTTACTGGCCCCACATGTCCAGCCTTCCAGGTCTCTTTGCAGCCCTTGCCTCACCTCGCCCCGTTTTTAATTCTTCTCATCAATTTTCACGCATCTGCGAACGGGGACATTTCCCAGAGTCAAATTCCCTTTCCCAAACATGTCGTTCAATATTTCAAAAATACACGGGTCCTAGAAACTGACCCCGGGGGGGACCCCGCTCGTAACAGGCGCCCACTGTGATCCCTTTCCCGAACCATGACTCGTTGCTGCCTCCCTGTCGGGTTTTTCCCCTTTAAATCCATTGCAGTCCCCTTCCCTTTTTTACGTGTGATGTCCCCCCAGCTTTTTGCACAAACTCTTGGGGGGAACTGTGTAAAGGCTTCCTGAAAGGTTTTGGAAAAACCCGCAATCTCCCCAAAACCCTTTCTCATCATGTTTTTCTGTTCCTTTGGCAAAAAACCCCAAGGGGGTTTGTGAAACAAGTTTTCCCTTTCCCTGAACCCATGCTGGTTTTCTTTTTAAAAAATCTTGTTCCTTTCCAGGTGTTGGGACCACTTCCCCCTTGTTTAATCTTCTCCATGATTTTTGCACAAAAAAACATGTCAGAACACAGGTCTGTAGTTTATTGCCTCTTTTTCTTTTTTTCCCCTTTTTTAAAATTTTGGGGGGACTACTTTAGCGTCTTCCATTTCTGGGTAGTTCCCCATTTTCAAGGGATGTGGTTGAAATTGGGGTTTTGGGGGCACACAGCTCTTGCTCCTTTCTAAGGACCCAGGGGGGAGATGTTGTCCTTTTCCCATCGCCTTTGAGGGGGTCAAGGTCACTTAAGGCTTCTTCCCCTCCCCCTTTCAGTTTGTTGTATTTTCATCCAAAAAAACTTGTTGGTATTTCCCTCTTAAAGTTCCCTTCTTTTCTGTTTTTCCCACAGCCCTTCCTTTCTCTACTTTTAAAAATTTCCCTTTAAAATCTCGTTTCACTCCCCCACATACCTCCTGACCCTTTTCTTGTGATTTTCTCCCCCTTTCTGCCCTTAATCTGATCACCTTAATCTGATCACCGGTTTTGACTGTTGTTTTTCCCCCTGATGGGCCTTAATACAACATTTTTTTTCCGGGTCAGTCTTGATTCTCGATGCTATGCCCATTTTCAAAACGGGTCGGGGCCCCTCCCCCCTTTACCTGTCCCTTTATCATTCCGGGCTTGCGACTGATCTCCCTATTTTTCTTTTGTTTTTCCTCTGCTTCTTGTATTTTTTTAAATTCTCTTTGCCACTTTGTTTTTGCCCCCTTTAAACCCCGTGGGGTTAACCGGGGGTTTGTTCTGGTTTTCCCCGGGTTTGTTATTTGTTGCCCTTGGGAATGAACCTTTCCACTGCCCCTTTGCTTTTTGTTGCTACATTTTCCCAAATAAATTTCATTTACTGGCTTTCCTCCATTTTCTCGGGTCCCATTGGCCCTCCCGCGGGAAAGGGTTCTTCACCCAAATGTAGTCCCCTCTTTTATAGCCCGGGCTTTTCCCATTCTATCCTTTTAAATTCTCCCCACTTGGCTCTAACATTTTTTTAAAAGCACAGAACCACGGGGGTTCCTAGTCCTAGGGCCCTTTTCTATTTGGAATTTTCCTCAATGTCGAGCGCCCAGGGTGAACACAAGGTCCAATCTTCCCGGGTTTTCATCCCCCCCTCTCACTTTTGGGTATTGTCCTTAACTTTTTGGTGCATGGGTTTTCCAGCCCCACGCCCCAACACCCTGGTCTCCATGTTTGGGGCCCCCCATGTTGGCTCCGGGTTTTTCCCAGTCAATCCCCCTGTGGTTGAAACCCCCCAAAACCCAAACAATTTTTGCTTGCTGGAGTGAGCTCTTCTTCCCCACCTCAGAAAGTGGGGTCCACTTTTGCCTGTTGCTCTCTTCTTTTTCCCTCTTTTTCCCTCCTCAGTGTGTGGGTGTGTGTGTGTGTGGTGTTTGTTTGTGTGTTTGTGTGTATGGGGTGTGGTGTGTGTGTTGTGGGGTGTGTGTGTTTTTGTGTGTTGTGTTTTGTTTGTTGTGGTGTGTGTGTGTTTTTATACTCACCAAATTTTTGGTTTCCGGGGGTCGAGACTCAGCTCTGGCCGCGACTCTTCACTGAACGCTACTAGGTCCTTCTCTCCCCTTTTCCATGACTTTACCCTACCTGTTTTTTAAAATTTGAAGGGTTTCCCTTTGGCCTCCA
>NC_069463.1:4793930-4807976 GCF_026875155.1 Cherax quadricarinatus | reverse complement strand
CTGGGTTAGAATCCCTGGAAGGATGAGATGTGACTGTTCACTCAAAGAATAATGTCTCAAGTTTGTAGGAATTTCCTGTTATAACAGCAATAATAACAACAGCTGCAACAATAGTAGTAACAGCAGCTGTCACAGCACCAGTAACAGCAGCAGTTACAATAACAAATGCATTAACAGAAAGAGTAGCAGCAGCACTAACAGTTGTTGTAAAAGCAGCAATAACAGCAACAGAAACAGCAGCAATAACAGTAGCAGTAACAGCAGCAATAACAGCAGCAGTAACAAAAGCAAT
The DNA here is from genome assembly GCF_026875155.1 of Cherax quadricarinatus. Classification (NCBI taxonomy): domain Eukaryota; kingdom Metazoa; phylum Arthropoda; class Malacostraca; order Decapoda; family Parastacidae; genus Cherax; species Cherax quadricarinatus. The sequence goes on along the minus strand of NC_069463.1, from coordinate 4,807,684 downwards.
TAAAGCATCAGTAACAAAAGCTATAACAGCAGCAGTAGCAGCAGCAGTAACAGTAGCCGTAACAGAAGCAGTAACAGCAGCAATATCAAAAGCAGTAAAAGCATCAGTAACAGAAGCTATAACAGCAGCAGTAGCCGCAGCAGTAACAGTAGCCGTAACAGAACAGTAACAGCAGCAGTAACGGCTGCAGTAAGAGCAATGGTGCCCTGTGGCTTGATGGCTAAAGCTCTCGACTGACGATATCGTAATGACAGGAGTGCAAACAAACCATACCACGGGCGGGGCTTGAACCCGCGGTCGGAGAGTCGTGAAATCCAGACCGACGCTTTAGCCACTGCGCCATCTGCCTACAGTAAGATTCATGTGTCATGATGATGGCTTTGAGGGGACTTGAGTTAGAGTTCGTCACGGACACGCTGGCGGGAGATTCGTCTGGAAAAACTTGCATTTGTGGTCACAGTGGTGCCTATGCTAACCGTCCTATGGTGGAAAAATATACCTAGTTGGATTAATCTTATTGTAGCCAGCTGGCCCAGTGGCTAACGAATCGGTGTGGAGTTTCACAACTCTGACTGCCGGTTCAAGCCCCGCCCGTGGTATGGTTTAGCTTAAGCTCTCGCTTCACACGGCGAGGGCTCGGGTTCGATTCCCGGCGAGGGTAGAAACATTGGGCGTGTTTCTTTACACCGGTTGTCTATGTTCCCCATCACTGTAAAATGGGTACTTGGGTGTTAGTGGACTGGTGTGGCTCACATCCTGGGTGTTAGTGGACTGGTGTGGATCACATCCTGGGTGTTAGGGGACTGGTGTGGGTCGCATCCTGGGTGTTAGTGGATTGGTGTGGGTCACATCCTGGGTGTTAGTGGACTGGTCTGGGTTGCATCCTAGGTGTTAGTGGACTGGTGAGGGTCACATCATGGGTGTTAGTGGACTGGTGAGGGGTCACATCCTGGGTGTTAGTGGACTGGAGTGCATCGCATCCAAGGTGTTAGTGGACTGGTGAGGGTCACATCCTGGATGTTAGTGGACTGGTGAGAGTCACATCCTGGGTGTTAGTGGACTGGTATGGATCACATTCTGGGTGTTAGTGGACTGGTTTGGGTCACATCCTGGGTGTTAGTTGATTAGTGTGGGTCGAATCCTGGGTTTTAGTGGACTGGTGTGGGTCACATTCTGGGTGTTAGTGGACTGGTGTGGGTCGCATCCTAGGTGTTAGTGGACTGGTGAGGGTCACATCCTGGGTGTTAGTGGACTGGTTTGGGTCACATCCTGGGTGTTAGTGGACTGGTGTAGGTCACATCCTGGATGTTAGTGGACTGGTATGGGTCACATTCTGGGTGTTAGTGGACTGGTTTGGGTCACATCCTGGAGGTTAGTGGATTAGTGTGGGTCGAATCCTGGGTGTTAGTGGACTGGTGTGGGTCACATTCTGGGTGTTAGTGGACTGGTGTAGGTCACATCCTGGATGTTAGAGGACTGGTATGGGTCACATTCTGTGTGTTAGTGAACTGGTGTGGGTCGCATCCTAGGTGTTAGTGGACTGGTGAGGGTCACATCCTGGGTGTTAGTGGACTGGTTTGGGTCACATCCTGGGTGTTAGTGGACTGGTGTAGGTCACATCCTGGATGTTAGTGGACTGGTATGGGTCACATTCTGGGTGTTAGTGGACTGGTTTGGGTCACATCCTGGAGGTTAATGGATTAGTGTGGGTCGAATCCTGGGTGTTAGTGGACTGGTGTGGGTCACATTCTGGGTGTTAGTGGACTGGTGTAGGTCACATCCTGGATGTTAGAGGACTGGTATGGGTCACATTCTGAGTGTTAGTGAACTGGTGTGGGTCACATTCTGGGTGTTAGTGGACTGGTGTGGGTCGCATCATGGATGTTAGTGGACTGGTATGGGTCACATTCTGGGTGTTAGTGGACTGGTTTGGGTCACATCCTGGGTGTTAGTTGATTAGTGTGGGTCGAATCCTGGGTTTTAGTGGACTGGTGTGGGTCACATTCTGGGTGTTAGTGGACTGGTGTGGGTCGCATCCTATTTGTTAGTGGACTGGTTTGGGTCACATGCTGGGTGTTAGTGGACTGGTGTAGGTCACATCCTGGATGTTAGTGGACTGGTATGGGTCACATTCTGGGTGTTAGTGGACTGGTTTGGGTCACATCCTGGAGGTTAGTGGTTTAGTGTGGGTCGAATCCTGGGTGTTAGTGGACTGGTGTGGGTCACATCCTGGGTGTTAGTGGACTGGTGTAGGTCACATCCTGGATGTTAGAGGACTGGTATGGGTCACATTCTGGGTGTTAGTGCCCCGGTTTGGGTCACATCCTGGATGTTAGTTGATTAGTGTGGGTCGAATCCTGGGTGTTAGTGGACTGGTGTGGGTCACATCCTGGGTGTTAGTGGACTCGTGTGGGTCGCATTCTGGGTGTTAGTGGACTGATGTGGATCACATCCTGGGTGTTAGTGGACTGGTGTGAGTCATATCCTGGGTGTTAGTGGACAGGTGTGGGTCACTTCCTGGGTGTTAGTGGACTGGTGTGGGCCAGATCCTGGGTGTTAGTGGACTTGTGTGTGTCACATCCTTGGTGTTAGTGGACTAGTGTGGGTCACATCCTGGGCGTTAGTGGACTGGTGAGGGCAACATCCTGGGTGTTAGTGGACTGGTGTGGGTCACATCCTGGGTGTTAGTGGACTGGTGTGGGTCACATCCTGAGTGTTAGTGAACTAGTGTGGGTCACATCCTGGGCGTTAGTGGACTGGTGTGGGTCACATCCTGGGTGTTAGTGGATTGGTGTGGTCATATCCTGGGTGTTAGTGGACTTGTTAGGTCACATCCTGGTGTTAGTGGACTGGTGTGGAGTCACATCCTGGGTGTTAGTGACTGGTGTGGGTCACATCCTGGGTGTTAGTGACTGGTGTGGTCACATCCTGGTGTTAGTGGACTGGTGTGGGTCGCTTCCTGGGTTAGAAATGTATCAATCTGGCGGGGAGGGTAGTCTCCGATTTTACAAAGGGACTTGTCTTCATATCCGGTAGTTGTCATGTGAGGTCAGCTGTGGTACTGGTATACACTTGTTAGCATGTGTGGTACACCTTGTTAGTGGACTGGTATCCGTTGTGACTGGTGTGGTACATCCTGGTGCATGTACTGGTAAACCTTGTACATGACTGGTATACATTGTTAGTATGGTATATGTACATTCTGGTATATTGGTACATGTACTGGTATACTTGTAACATTTTACTGGTATACCTTGTTACATGTACTGGTATACCTTGGTACATGGTCTGGTAACCTTTTACATGTACTGGTATACCTTGAACATGTACTGGTATACCTTGTACATGTACTGGTATACCTTGTACATGTACTGGTATACCTTGTACATATACTGGTATACCTTGTACATTACTGGTTATACTTTACATGTGCTGATATACCTTGTACATGTACTGATATACCTTGTTCATGTACTGGTATACCAGTACTTGCACAAGGTATACCTCGTACATGTACTGGTATGCCTTGTACATGTACTGGTATACCTTGTACATGTACTGGTATACCTTGTAAATGTACTGGTATAACTTGTACATGTACTGGTATACCTTGTGCATGTACTGCTATACCGTGTACATGTATTGGTATACCTTGTACATGTAATGGTATACCTTGTACATGTACTGATATACCTTGTACATGTACTGGTATACCTTGTACATGTACTGGTATACATTGTACATGTACAGGTATAACCTGTACATGTACTGGTATAAACCCTTGTACATGACTGGCATACCTTGTACATGTACTATGTTGTAACCTTGTACATGTACTGGTATACCTTGTACATGTACTGGTATACCTTGTACATGTACTGGCTTACCTTGTACATGTACTGGTGTACCTTGTACATGTGCTGGTGTACCTTGTACATGCTGTATATACCTGTCATATGTGTAACTTGATATATACTGGTGTACCTTGCACATGTACTGGTGTACCTTTTACATGTACTGGTGTTCCTTGTACATGTACCGGTGTACCTTGTACATGTACTGGTGTACCTTTTACATGTACTGGTATACCTTGTACATGTACTGGTGTACCTTGTACATGTACAGATGGGACGTGCAACTATAACCACCCTAGAAAATGTCATGCCCATATGACAACAGGAAAATGCAAACTCACTTCCTATAAGCTTTTTCACCCTGAAATGTGTACCTCTTCAGTACAGGAAAGACTGTGCTATAACTTAAATTGCCAGGCATACCATCGAAAGGGAACAAAAAGATACAAAACATCCAGGCCATGGGAAAACCTGGGTAGCCACAGCCACTCAAGAGGGAGAGGTTTCTTAGTGCCAGGAAGGAAAAAAAAAAAACTGGCAGGAAATGGCGGAAATCTTACGCCAAATCCAGTCATTTCTGGAGTGGAACCACAGTCGATGGCCTCCACTCCAAACCGACTGTTACAGATGCTAGTGCCGTAAAAAAAATGTCCCCCCCAGTAACACCAATACCACCAGTACGATGACATTCTTCTTTGCAAATATACAGGGTCTAAAGCCAGAAACGAACAACAAAATACCTTTCATCCGTGGACTGCTTGCGGAGGCAAATGCAATATGTGTGGCTTTCACAGAGACCCACATAAAGGATCACTTGGACAACGAAATCTGGATCCCAGGTTGCAATCTATACAGATGTGACAGAGTGAACAGGCAAAAGGAATGGGGGGGGGGGGGGTTGGCCTGTACATCGCAGTCACTTGTTTGCACAGAACTGCTTAATGCCTCAAATGATGTAGTGGAAGTTTTAGCCATTGTGGTAGTCTACAAGCCTCCAGATGCAACGTCCCAGCAATTCCAGGAACAGCTGTCAAAAATTGACCACTGTCTGGAAAATCTGCCTGCTCCTGCCCCCAACATCTTGCTCCTGGGGGATTTCAATTTAAGGCACCTAAAATGGAGGAATATAGCAAATAATATTGTTGCAGTAATAACACCAGGAGGCAGCTCTGATGAAAACTCACACTCACACGAGCTTTTAAATCTCTGCACAAAATTCAACTTAAACCAGCAAATAATAGAGCCTACTAGACTGGAGAATACACTAGACCTCATCTTCACTAACAATGATGATCTGATAAGAAATGTCACCATATCAAAAACAATATACTCAGATCACAACATAATTGAGGTTCAGACACGTATGCGTGGAGCCCCAGACCGACATAATGAGACTAGTCACGAGGGAGCATTCACCAAATTCAACTTCAATAATAAGAACATAAAGTGGGACCAAGTAAACCAAGTCCTAAACGATATAAGCTGGGAAGATATACTAAGCAACACAGACCCCAACTTATGCCTAGAACAGATTAACTAGGTGGCACTCGATGTATGCACAAGGCTTATTCCTCTAAGAAAAAGGAGGAGTAGATGTAAAATAGAAAGAGACAGGCGCTCCCTTTACAGGCGACGGAAAAGAATAACAGAGCGGCTAAAAGAGGTCAATATATCTGAAATGTGTAGGGAGTCACTGCTCAGAGAAATAGCAAGCATCGAACTTAAGCTAAAGGAATCTTATAGGAGTCAGGAATCGCGGGAAGAACTAAAAGCCATAAATGAAATCGAAAGAAACCCAAAGTATTTCTTTTCTTATGCCAAATCAAAGTCGAGAACAACGTCCAGTATTGGGCCCCTACTTAAACAAGATGGGTCCTACACAGATGACAGCAAGGAAATGAGTAAGCTACTCAAGTCCCAATATGACTCAGTTTTTAGCAAGCCGCTAACCAGACTGAGAGTCGAAAATCAAAATGAATTTTTTATGAGAGAGCCACAAAATTTGATTAACACAAGCCTATCCGATGTTATCCTGACGCCAAATGACTTCGAACAGGCGATAAATGACATGCCCATGCACTCTGCCCCAGGGCCAGACTCATGGAACTCCGTGTTCATCAAGAACTGCAAGAAGCCCCTATCACGAGCTTTTACCATCCTATGGAGAGGGAGCATGGACACGGGGGTCGTCCCACAGTTACTAAAAACAACAGACATAGCCCCACTCCACAAAGGTGGCAGTAAAACAACAGCAAAGAACTACAGACTGATAGCACTAACATCCCATATCATAAAAATCTTTGAAAGAGTCCTAAGAAGCAAGATCACCATCCATCTAGATACCCATCAATTACACAACCCAGGGCAACATGGGTTTCGAGCAGGTCGCTCCTGTCTGTCTCAACTATTGGATCACTACGACAAGGTCCTAGATGCACTAGAAGACAAAAAGAATGCAGATGTAATATATACAGAGATTGCAAAAGCCTTCGACAAGTGTGACCATGGCGTAATAGCGCACAAAATGCGTGATAAAGAAATAACAGGAAAAATTGGTAAATGGATCTATAATTTCCTCACAAACAGAACACAGAGTAGTAGTCAACAGAGTAATGTTTGAGCAGCTACGGTGAAAAGCTCTGTTCCATAAGGCACAGTACTCGCTCCCATCTTGTTTTTTATCCTCAGATCTGACAGAGACAAGGATGTCAGCCACAGCACCGTGTCTTCCTTTGCAGATGACACCCGAATCTGCATGACAGTGTCTTCCATTGCAGACACTGCAAGGCTCCAGGCGGACATCAACCAAATCTTTCAGTGGGCTGCAGAAAACAATATGAAGTTCAACGATGAGAAATTTCAATTACTCAGATATGGTAAACACGAGGAAATTAAATCTTCATCAGAGTACAAAACAAATTCTGGCCACAAAATAGAGCGAAACACCAACGTCAAAGACTTGGGAGTGATCATGTCGGAGGATCTCACCTTCAAGGACAATAACATTGTATCAATCGCATCTGCTAGACAAATGACAGGATGGATAATGAGAACCTTCAAAACTAGGGAGGCCAAGCCCATGATGACACTCTTCAGGTCGCTTGTTCTATCTAGGCTGGAATATTGCTGCACCCTAACAGCACCTTTCAAGGCAAGTGAAATTGCTGACCTAGAAAATGTACAGAGAACCTTCACGGTGCGCATAACGGAGATAAAACACCTCAATTACTGGGAGCGCTCGAGGTTCCTGAACCTGTACTCCCTGGAACGCAGGCGGGAGAGATACATGATTATATACGCCTGGAAAATCGCTAGAGGGACTAGTACCGAACTTGCACACGAAAATCACTCACAACGAAAGCAAAAGACTCGGCAGACGATGCAACATCCCCCCAATGAAAAGCTAGGGTGTCACTAGCACGTTAAGAGACAATACAATAAGTGTCAGGGGCCCGAGACTGTTCAACTGCCTCCCAGCATACATAAGGGTGATTACCAATAGACCCCTGACTGTCTTTAAGTAGGCACTGGACAAGCACCTAAAGTCGGTACTGACCAGCCTGGCTGTGGCTAGTACGTTGGATTGCGTGCAGCAAGCAGTAACAGCCTGGTTGATCAGGCTCCGATCCACCAAAGGTCTGCTCACAGACCGGGCAGCGGGGGCGTTGACCCCCGGAATTCAGTCCAGGTAAACTCCAGGCAAACATATACTGGTATACCTTGTACATGTACTAGTATACCTTGTACATATACTGGAATACCTTGTACATACACTGGTATACCTCATACATGTACCGGTATACCTTGTGCATGTACAGGTATACCTTGTACATATACTGGTATACCTTGTACATGTACAGGTACACCTTGTACATATACTGGTATTCCTTGTACATGTACTGGTATACCTTATACACGTACAGGTATACCTTGTACATGTACTGGTATACCTTGTACATAAACTGGTATACCTTGTACATGTACTTGTATACCTTGTACATGTACCGGTATACCTTGTACATGGACTGGATTAACCTTGTACATGTACTGGTATACCTTGTACATATACTGGTATACCTTGTTCTTGTACTGGTATACCTTGTACATGTACCGGTATACCTTGTACATGTAGCGGTATACCTTGTACATGTACTGGTATACCTTGTACATGTACAGGTATACCTTGTACATGTACAGGTATACCTTGTACATGTACTGGTATACCCTTTTACATGTACTGGTATACCCTTTTACGTGTACTGGTTTTTACCTTGTACATATACTGGTATACCTTGTACAATATACTGGTATACCTTTTTACATGTACTGGTTACTTGTACGTTTTACTGGTATACCTTGTACATGTACTGGTATACCTTGTAATATGTGGTATAACTTATACTGTACTGGTATATCTTTTTTCATGTACTGGTATACCTTGTACATGTACTGGTATACCTTGTACATGATATGGTCTACCTTGTAAGTACTGGTATACCTTGTACATGATACGGCATACCTTGTACTTGTACTGGTAACCTTGTACATGTACCGGATATACCTTGTACATGTACTGGTATAACCTTGTACATATACTGGTATACCTTGTACATGTACAGGTATACCTTGGTACATTGTACAGTTTATACCTATGTACATTTGCTGGATATACATTGTACATGTGCTGTTTACCTTGTACATGTACCCGGTATTACCGTGTACATGTACTGGTATACCTTGTTACATGTACTGGTATACCTTGTACATTCTGGTATACCTTGTTCATGTAATGGTATACCTTGTACAGGTACCGGCTATACTTTTCATGTTACTGGTCTGACCTTGTACATGTCTGGTATACCTTGTACATATACCTGGTATACCTTGTCATGTACTGGTATACCTTGTAATGTTAAAGTATTACCTTGTAAATGTACTGGTATTACCTTTGTTACATGTACTGGTATACCTTGTACACATACTGTTATTACCTTGTACATGTTCTAGTACACCTTGTACATATACTGAGTATACTTTACATGCACTGGTTATACCTTATACATTACTGGTATACCTTGTTGCATGGTACAGGTATACCTTGTACGGTATACTGGTATACCTTGTACATGCACAGGTATACCTGTACATACTAGTATTCTTGTACATATACTGGTATCTTATTCATGTAAGTATTACCTTGTACATGTGCTGGTATACTTGTCATGTACTGGTAATACCGTGTACATATACTGGTATACTTGTTCATATACTGGTATACCTTGTAAATGTACACCGGTATACTTTTACATGTACTGTGGTATGCCTTGTACATGTACTTGGTATAATCTTGTGCGTGTACTGGAACACCTTGTACAATGCAATTGTATACCTTGAACATGTACTGGCTATACCATGTACATATATGGTATACCTTGTACATATACTGGTATACCTTTGTACATGTACAGGTATACCTTGTACATATACAGGCATACCTTGTACTATACAGTATACCTTGTACATGTACAGGTATAACTTGTACATATACATGCATACCTTGTACATATACAGGTATACCTTGCGCATATACTGGTATACTCCTTGTACATGTTCAGGTATACCCTTTGTACATGTGCTGATATACCTTGTACATATATGGTATACCTTGTACATGTACTGGTATACTTGTAACATATACTGGATTATACTTGTTCATGTACTGGTATACCTGTACATGTACCGGTATACGTGTCATGTATGGTATTCCTTGTACATGTTCTGTATACTTGATTCATATACTGGGATACCTTGTTCATGTACTGGTATACCTTGCACATGTACAGGTATACCTTGTACATGTACAAGGTATACCGCTACATGTACAAGGTATCCGGGTACTGTAAAAGATATACCACTACATGTACAAGGGTTATACCGGTACATGTACCAAGGTATTACCGGTTCATGTACAAAAGTATCCGGTAACATGTACAAGGTATACCAGTACATGTACAAGGATACCAGTACATGTACAAGGTATACCGGTACATGTACAAGGTTACCAGTATACGTACAAGGTAAACCGCTACATGTACAAGGTATAACCATCCCATGATCCCATGTGGTTTATACAGTACATGTACAAGGTATACCGACATGTACAAGGTATACGATACATGGCAAGGTATACCGGTACATGTAAGGTTACCGTATTGTACAAGGTATACCGGTACATTGTACAAGGTTTTATACGGTAAATGTACAAGGTATACGGTACATGTAAAGGTATACCGGTACATGTACAAGGTATACCAGTACATGTACAGGTATACCGGTACTTGTACTGGTATACCTTGCACATTGTACCGGGTATACCTTGTGCGTGTACTGGAACCACCTTGTACATATACTTGTATACCCTTGTACATGTACTGGTATACCATGTACATATACTGGTATACCTTGTAAATATACTGGTATACCTTGTTACATTACAGTTATACCTTGTTACAGATACAGGCTTACCTTGTACATATACAGGTATACTTGTACATGTACAGGTACACTTGTACATATACAGGCATTACCTTGTACATATACAGGTATACCTTGTGCATTTACTGGCTATACCTTGTCATGCTACAGGTATACTTGTTACATTTTTTTGTTTTTGGTAATATACCTTGTACATGTTACTGGTATACTTGTACATGTACTGGGTTATACCTTGTACATATACTGGTATACCTTGGTATGTACTGGTATACCTTGTAAATGTACCTGATACGTTGTACATGTGTGTATACCTTGTGCATGTTCTGGTATACCTTGTCATATACTGGTTTTCCTTGTTATGTAGCTGGTATACCTTGCACATGACAGGTATACCTTGTACATGTACAAGGTTATACGCTTTATGTACAAGTATACCGCAGGTAATGTAAAAGAGATTCCACATACATGTACAAGGTATACCGGTTCATGTACAAGTATACCGGTACATGTACAAGTATACGGTTATTGTAAAGGTTTTTTTATACCAGTACATTACAAGGTATACCAGGTACATGTACAAGGTATTACCGGTACATGTACAAGGTATATTACCAGTATACGTACAAGTATACCGCTACATGTTTACAAGGTATACTGTTCATGTACAGGTATACCGTGTACATGTACAAGGTATACCAGTACATTACAAGGTATACCGATACATGTGCAAGTATTACCGGTACATGTACAGGTATACCAGTACATGTACAGGTATACCGGTACATGTACAAGGTATACCGGTGTTAAATGTTACAAGGATATACCGGTACCATGTACAAGGTATACCGTTACATGTACAAGGTATACCAGTCATGTACAAAGGTATACCGGTACATGTATGGTATACCTTGCACATGTACCGTATACCCTTGTAATTGTACCAGTATTCTTGTACTTGTACTGTTATACCTTGTATGTACCGGTATATCTTGTACATGTATCACTATACCTTGTACATATACTGGTATACCTTGTACATGTACCGGTATACCTTGCACATGTAGCGGTTTAACCTTGTACTTTTACTGGTATACCTTGTACTTTTACCGGTATACCTTGTACATGTACTGGTATACCATTGTACATGTACTGGTATACCTTGTACATGTCCGGTATTCCTTGTACATTGTACGGTATACCTTGTACATTGTACGGTATACCTTGTACATGTACTGGTATACCTTGTACATGTACCGGTATACCTTGTACCATGTACCGGTAATACTTTGTACGTGTACCGGTTATTTTTTGTACACGTGCGGTATACATTGTACGTGTACTGGTTTATAACCTTGTACATTGTACCGGTATACCTTCTACATGTACCGGTATACCTTGTACATAAACCGGTATACTTTGTACATATACCGGTATACCTTGTCCATGTACCGGTATACTTTGTACATGTACCGGTAACCTTTGTCAATGTAGCGTTATACCTTGTACATGTACCGGATACCTTGTTACATGTACTATATACCTTATACATGTACCGGTATACCTTGTACATGTGCCGGTATACCTTGTACAAGTACCGATATACCTTGTACATGTACCGGTATACCCTGTACATGTACTGGTATACCCGTACATGTATGTATACCTTGTACATGTTACTGGTATACTTTGTACATGTAACGGTATACCTCTTACATGCAACGGTATTACCTTGGACGTGCACCGGTTACTTTGTACATGCACTGTTTCCCTTGTACATGCACCGGTTTATGCCTTGTACATTCACCGGTTTGCCTTGTACATGCACCGGTATACCTTGTACATGCACCTGTATACCTTGTACATGCACCGGTATACCTTGTACATGCAACGGTATACCTTGTACATGCACCGGTATACCTTGTACATGCACCGGTATACCTTGAACATGCACCTGTATACCTTGTACATGCACCGGTATACCTTGTACATGCACCGGTATACCTTGTACATGCACCGGTATACCTTGTACATGCACCGGTATACCTTGTACATGCACCGGTATAAAAATTGTACAGCACACGGTCGTTATACTTGTACATGCACCGGTATACCTTGTACATGCACGGTATACCTTGTACATGCACCGGTATACCTGTACATGCACCGGTATTACCTTGCATTGACACCGGTATACCTTGTACAAGCACCGGTATTCATTGTACATGCACCGGTAATACCTTTGTTACATGCACGGTATACCTTCACATGTACCGGTATACACCTGTACATGTACCGGGTTACACCCTGTACATGGTAACCTGTTACCCAGTACATGTACCGATATACCTCTGTACATGTAACGGTGCTATAACTCTACATGTTACCGCTTATACCCTGTACATGTACCGGTATACCCTGTACATGTATGGTAATACCCTGTACAATGTACGGTTATAGCCTGTACATGTTACTGGTATACCCCGTAACAATATACAGGTATACCTTGTACATGTACCGGTATACCTGTACATTACTGGTATACCCCGTACATGTACCTGTATACCTTGTACATGTACTGGTTTTACCTTGTTACATGTACTGGTATACCCCGTACATGTACGGTATAACTTGTACATGTACCGGGCCACCTTGTACATGTACTGGTATACCTTGTACATGTACTTGTATACCTTGTACAATAGTCTGGTATACCTCTGTACATGTTCTGGTATACCTTGTACATGCATGGTATTCCTTGTACATGTACTGGTATTACCTTTGGACTATGTACTGGGTTATATTGTACATGTATGGTATACCTTTTACATGTACTGGTATAAAATTGTACAGTACTGGTATCCTTGTTTATGTCTGTTACCTTTTACATGTACCGGTTATACATTGAACAGTACCGATATACCTTGTACATGTACCGGTATACCTTGTACATGGTACGGTACTACCTTGTACATGTACCGGTTACCTTGTACATGTAACGGTATACCTTGTACATGTACCGGGTATTCCTTGTTCATGTACTGTATACCTTGTACATGTACTGGTATACCTTGTACATGTACCGGTATTACTTGTACATGTAACCTTTATCCTTGTACTTGGTACCGGTATACCTTGTACATTGTACAGGGCCAACCTTGTACATGTACTGGTATACCTTGTACATGTACTGGTATACCTTGTACTGTATGGTTATACCTTGTATACAGGTACTGGTATACCTTGTACATGTAACTGGTATACCTTGTACATGTACTGGTATAACTGCACATGTACTGGTATACCTTGTTCATGTATCGGTATTATACCTTGTACATGTACCGGTTTCCTTGTACTTGTACGGTATACCTTGTCATGTACCGGTATACCTTTTTACATATACCGGTA
>NC_069463.1:4761430-4788930 GCF_026875155.1 Cherax quadricarinatus | reverse complement strand
AAACTCCAGGAGGTTTGTGATTACAAGATTTGCCTTCCATGAACCCATGCGGTTTTTCATTTTAATCTTGTTCCTTTCCAGGTGTTCGACCACTCTCCTCCTGATAAATCTTCTCCAGGGACTTTGCACACAATACATGTCAGAGACACAGGTCTGTAGTTTAGGGGCCTCGTTTCTGTTTCCTTTCTTAAATATGGGGAACTACATTAGCTGTCTTCCATTTTTTCAGGTGTTTGCCCAGTTTCAAGGGATGTGTTGAAAAATTGTGGTTAGAGGCACACACAGCTTTCTCTGCTCCTTCTCTAAGGACCATGGGGAAGATGTTTTTCCGGTCCCATCGCCTTTGAGGTGTCAAGGTCACTTAAGAGCTTCTTCACCTCCTCCTCAGTTGTTCGTATGTCATCCAACACTTGTTGGTATATTCCCTCTTGATGTTCCTTCTGTTTCTGTCTTCCCACAGCCCTTCCTGTCTCTACTGTAAAAACTTCCTTAAATCTCGTGTTCAGCTCCTCACATACCTCCTGATCATTTCTTGTGAGTTCTCCACCTTCTGTCCTTAATCTGATCACCTTAATCTGATCACCTGGTCTTTGACTGTTGTCTTCCTCCTGATGTGGCTATACAACAGTTTCGGGTCAGTCTTGATTCTCGATGCTATGTCATTTTATTTCTGTCGCTGGGCCTCCCTCCTTACCTGTGCGTACTCATTCCTGGCTCTGCGACTGATCTCCCTATTTTCGTGTTTTTTCTCTGCCTTCTGTACTTTTTCCATTTTTCTATTTTCACTTTGTTTTTGCCTCCTTACAAACCCTTTGGGTGAACCAGGGGCTTGTTCTGGTCTTCCCGTTGTTACTGTTGCCCCCTTGGGAATGAACCTTTCCACTGCCTCCCTTGCATTTTGTTGCTACATATTCCATCATTTCATTTACTGGCTTCCTGCCCGTTCTCTGTCCCCCCTGGACCTCCCGCAGGAAGTTCTTCAACCCTATGTAGTCCCCTCTTTTATAGTCCCGGCTTTTTCCCCCTTCTACTCCTGTTATTCTCTCCACTTGCAGCCTCTACTATGTATTCAAAGCACAGAACCACGTGGGTCGCTAGCTCCTAGGGGATCTTTATTTCTTGATGTCCTCAATGTCTGAGCTGCCCCGGGTGAACACAAGGTCCAATCTTGCTGGTTCATCCTCCCCTCTCACTCTGGTAGTGTCCTTAACATGTTGGTGCATGAGGTTTTCCAGCACCACGTCCAACATCCTGGCTCTCCATGTTTCGGGACCCCCATGTGGCTCCCAGGTTTTCCCAGTCAATCTCCCTGTGGTTGAAATCCCCATAACCAGCAACTTTGCTCTCGGGATGGGGCTCTTCTTGCCACCTCAGCAAGTGGGGTCCACCATTGCTCTGTTGCTCTCTTCATATTCCTCTCTTGGCCTCCTGCAGTGTGTGTGTGTGTGTGTGTGTGTGTGTGTGTGTGTGTGTGTGTGTGTGTGTAATGTTGTGTGTGTGTGTGTGTTTTGTGTGTGTGTGTGTGTGTGGGTTTTTGTGTGTGGGGTGTGTGTGTGTGTGTGTGTGTGTGTTATACTCACCTAATTTTGGCTCCAGGGGTCGAGACTCAGCTCCTGGCCGCGACTCTTCACTGAACGCTACTAGGTCCTCTCTCTCTCTGTTCCATGAGCTTTATCATACCTCGTCTTAAAGCTATGTATGGTTCCTGCCTCCACTACATCACTTGCTAGACTATTCCACTTCCTGACATCTCTGTGAGTGAAGAAATACTTCTAACATCCCTCTGACTCATCTGAGTCTTCAGCTTCCAAGTGTGACCCCTTGTTTCTGTGTCCCATCTTCGGAACATCCTGTCTCTGTCCACCCTGTCTATTCCACGAAGTATTTTGTATGTCTTTATCATGTCTCCCTTAACCCTCCTGTCCTGTGTGTGTGTGTGTGTTGTGTGCGTGTGTACTCACCTATTTGTGATTGCAGCGGTCGATTCGCAGCTCCTCGCCCCGCCTCTTCACATTCATTGTTTTGTATGTCGTTATTGTGTCCCCCCTGTCCTTCCTGTCCTCCAGTGTCGTCAGGTCGATTTCCCATAACTTCTCGTAAGATATGCGCGTTAGCTCCGGGATTAATCTTGTCGCAAACCTTTGCACTTTCTCTAATTTCTTGACGTGCTTGACCAGGTGTGGGTTTCATACTGGTGCTGTATACTCTAGTATGGTCCTGGTACACGGTGTACAGAGTCATGAACGATTCCTTACTGAGGTATCAGAACGCTATTCTTAAGTTTTCCAGGCGCCTATATGCTGCAGCAGTTATTTGGTTGATGTGTGCCTCCTTTTCCTTGAATGAGATTTGCAGTCTTTGGCCCCCTAGTTTGTACTCAGCCTGCGGTCTCCTTTAACCTTCCCCAATCTTCATGACTTTGCACTTGGTGTCGTTAAACTCCAGAAGCCAGTTGGTGGACCAGGCTTGCAGCTTGTCGAGATCCTTATGTAGTTCTACGTGATCCTCATCAACTTGAATTCTCCGCATTAGTTTCACGTCGTCTGCAAACAGGGACACCTCTGAATTTATCCTTTATATCATGTCATTCACCTATATCAGAACAGCACCTGCCCTAGGGCTGACCCTTGTGGAACCCTGTGCGTCACAGTCGCCCACTCTGACACCTCGTCATGTACCATCACTCGTCGTTTCCTTCCTGTCAGGTATTCTCTGATCCATTGCATTGTCTTTTCTCTTATTCTTTTCTGCTCCTCCAGCCTTCTTACAATCCAAGAAAATGCAATCTACCCACCCCTTTCTCTCCTGCCCTTCTTATCTCACCTTACTGCAAAAGTCCAGTAGGTTTGTGACACACGATTTTCCCTTCCTGAAACCGTACTGGTTATCGTGTATAAGATCATTCCTTTCCAGATGCTCCACAGTCTTTTCCTAATAAACTTCTCCATGACTTTGCGTACTATACATGTCAGTGACACTAGTCTGTAGTTTAATGCTACCTGTCTGTCTCCTTTCTTAAATAGTGGGACTACATGTGCTGTCTTCCACACCTCAGGTAGTCGCCTTGTTTCGATAGATGTGTTGAAGATTGTTGTTAGTGGCACACACAGCGCCTCTGCTCCCTCTCTCAGGACCCACCGGGAGATGTTGCTCGATCCTCCCACCTTTGAGGTATCTAGCTCACTTAACAGTCTCTTCACCTCCTCCTCGGTTATGTGTAGTGTGTCCAGCACTTGTTGGTGCACCCCACCATTCCGGTCTACTGTAGTTCAGTCTCTCTTTACTGAAAACACTTCCTGAAATCTCGTGTCGTTTCTTGTGATCTTCCCTCCTTCTTTCGTCAGTATTATTACCTGGTCTTTTACTGCTGTTTTCCTCCTGATGTTCCTGTAGAACAGTTCTGGATCTGATTTGTCTTTTGATGCTGTTTCATTCTCGTATTGTCGCTGGACCTCCCTCCTTATCTAAGTATATTCATTTCTGGCTCTTCAGCTAATCTCCTTGTTTTCCTGGGTCCTTTGTTTTCTATACTTTTTTTTCCCCCAGTCTGAAGTGTTTCACTTAGCTTTGGCTTCTCTACACCTTTGGGTAAACCAAGGGCTCGTTTTGGTCTTCCCATTGATTCTGTTGCCCTTAGGTACGAACCTCTCCTCCGCCTCTTTACATTTTGTGGTAATGTATTCCATAATTTCATCCACTGTTTTTCCCACCAGTTTTCTTTCACACTGTACCTCATGCAGGAAATTCCTCATACCTTTGTAGTCCCCTCTTCTATAGTTTGACTTCTCTCACCCTATTCGTGCTATTTCCCGCTCTACTTTAAGCTCTACAATGTATTTGAATCTCAGGACCCCGTGATCACTTGCTCTGATGTGCCTTTCAGATGTGATGTTCCCTGTGTCATCACGCCTGACAGTGTCCCTAACATGTTGATGAATGAGGTTTTCCAGTACCACCTACATCATGTTGGCCCTCCATATTGCTGATCCCTCATGTGGCTCCAGGGTTTTTCCCAGTCTCCTTATGATTGAAATCACTCACAATTAGTAACTTTTCCCTGCCCATGGTTGCCCTTCTGGCGACGTCAGCTTGTGTATCAACTATTGCTCTATTGTTCTCATCATACTCTTGTCTTGGCCTTCTGTTATTCTGTGGTGGGTTGTACGCAACTGCAATCACCATCTTGGGACCCCCAGTCCGAAGTGTTTCTATTCTCTAGTCCCTTGCTTCCCTTCTGTTCACTCCTTCCAACTTTTCAAAACTCCACTGGTTTTTCATGTGCAGTGCAAATTCTCCTCCATCTTCTCTGTTTCCTCTGTCCTTCCTCATGATCTGATATCCTGTTGGAAAGATTGTGTCTGTTATCAATCTTGTAAACTTGGTTTCTATGAGTGCTATGATGTCTGGGGATGCTTCCATGATTCTTTCTTGCCACTCCTCACATTTATTCATTATTCCTTCTGTGTTGGTGTACCGTACCTTCAGCTTCTTTTCCACGATTGTATTATGGGGGCTTTTGGAAGCTGGAGAGTGGGAGATCCGGCATGACAATGTGGGAAGCTGCTGTGTAGGTGGGGTTTGTGCTGGGAGGATCTGTGAGTGCAGAGTGTGGCTTGATTTGAGTTAATTTGTTGGGGAGCAGTGTTCTGTGGATGGTTCTCTGGGTGAATGTGTTTGCTGGCCCTCCCAACTCTGGGTGTCCCTGCCTGTTTCTAGCCTTGTCTGTCTTTTTTGCTCCTTGCATCGTTGTATCCTCTCTCTCAGTTTCTGCTACTCTGTACGCATTATGTCACAGCTGAGGAACACCTGTTTGCATTTTGCTTTTTTTTTAGCCATGGTTTCCACTGCAGGATCCTGTTTTGCACCATTTCTGTTGTGAAAACCAATCTGACTGTTCGATTTTTCCCCCTCATGTATTCTCCAATTCTATGAAAATTAATCAGCTCAGTCATGTCCTCCTCTTCTCTTTGTTTCATAATATCAATTTCTCTTTCCTTGTCTTGTCGTTTTTCTTCATATGTTCTCCCTTCGACTTCATGAAGTCCGTGGATAAAACCAGCTCTCTCCCTCTTCTCTTCCCATTGCTTTTTTGTCTGCATCTTTGATCTGACTGAAGGATCACCATCGCTGTTTTTCTTACCATTTCCTGCTTATCTCTGTGGCCTGAGAGTGGTTCTGCAGGGATCCTGTTGCCATCCCTACATACAATTTCCTCATGTATCATTGTTCCTGTACCCAATGGTGTGCCATTTTTCTCTCCTCGACATATCTGGGCCCTCTTTGTGGCCTGACAAGGCCTCTATATAGGTCTTGTTCCCTTCCATTACTTCAGTCCTTTCGCACACCAGTAGGTGTGCTTGCTCCTGATTTCAAACATTCTTTGTTCATTAGTTCTATATCCTACTTCAGCTTTCTCAATTCGTCTTCTACTCTTTGTATCCTGGTCTCTGCAGCTTTATCTTGGTGCTTCCACTTCTTGCTCTTTGCATCCATCCTCTCCTCCATTTTTTGGTAAGCTCTTCTAGCCTCCTTTCCCACTCTTGTTCCATCCTTCTCCTGAGCTCTTCCACCCATTCTTCTTTTCCAAGTCAATCTGTCTCAGTTCCCCAAGCTTTTTGTCATCCTCTTTGCTGTCCCATATTTTTTAAACACTAGTTATTACAAAATATGAGTGTGCTTTGTGTATATTTGTGATGTATGTATATATCTGTGTGTGACTGTATGTGTTAGTGTCTGTATATGTGTGAGTTTGTGTATGAATGTATGTGTACTCAGCTAATTGTAATCACATAATTGTGGTTGCAGGGCTCTGTCTCTTCACTGAGCACTACTAGGTCCTCTCTCTCCCTGCTCCATGAGCTTTATCATACCTCATCTTAAAGCTATGAATAAGTCCTGCCTCCACTACCTCTCTTGCTAGGCTATTCCACTTCCTGACAACTCTATGACTGAAGAAATATTTTCTAACATCGCTTTGACTCATCTGGGTCTTCAACTTCCAACTGTGACCCCTTGTTTCTGTGTCACCTCTTTGGAAAATCCTGTCTATGTCCACCTTGTCTATTCCAGACAGTATTTTGTATGTCGTTATCATGTCTCCCCTAACCCTCCTGTCCTCCAGTGTCGTCAGGCCGATTTCCATTAACCTTTCTTTGCCGGATATTCCCCTTAGCTCCAGAACTAACCTTGTTACAAACCTTTGCACTTTCTCTAATTTCTTGACATGCTTGATGAAGTGTGGGTTCCAAACAGGTGCTGCATACTCTAGTATGGGCCTGGCATACACGGTGTACAGTGTCTTGAATGATTCCTTACTAAGGTATGAGAACGCTGTTCTCAGGTTTGCCAGGCGCCCATATGCTGCAGCAGTTATCTGGTTGATGTGTGCTTCCGGAGACGTGCTCGGTGTTGTACTCACCCCAAGATCTTTCTCCTTGAGCGAGGTTTGCAGCATTTGGCCACCTAGCCTACACTCCGTCTCCGGTCTTCTTTGCCCTTCCCAGATCTTCATGACTTTGTATTTGACAGGGTTAAATTCGAGAAGCCAGTTGCTGGACCAGGTGTCCAGTCTGTCCAGGTCTCTTTGAAGTCCTGCCTGGTCCTCATCTGATTTAATTCTCCTCATTAACTTCACATCATCTGCAAGCAGGGACACTTCTGAGTTTCACCCTTTCATCATGTCATTCACATATACGAAAAATAGCACTGGTCCTAGGACTGACCCCTGTGGGACCCCGCTCGACACGGGTGCCCATTGTGATACCTCATCACGTACCATGACTCGTTGTTGCCTCCCTGTCAGGTATTCTCTCATCCATTGCAGTGCTCTTCCTGTTATACGCACCTGATCCTCTAGCTTCTGCACTAATCTCTCGTGAGGAACTGTGTCGAAGGCCTTCTTGCAATCCAAGAAGATGCAATCAACCCACCTCTCTCTCTCGTGTCTTCTGTTATTTATCATGAAACTCCAAAAGGTTTGAGACACAGGATTTGCCTTCCATAAATCAATGCTGGTTGGCACTTATACTTTTGTTCCATTCCAGGTGCTCCACCACTCTCCTCCTGATAATCTTCTCCATGACTTTGCATACTATACACGTCAGTGACACTAGTCTATTGTTTAGTGCCTCTTTTCTGTCTCCTTTTTTAAAAATGGGAACTACATTTGCCGTCTTCCATACCTCAGGTAGTTGCCCATTTTCAAGGGATATGTTGAAGACTGTGGTAAGTGGCACACACAGCATTTCTGCTCCCTCTCTAAGGACCCACAGGGAGATGTTGTCCGGTCCCATTGCCTTTGAGGTATCAAGGTCACTTTTGTGTATGTCATCCAACACTTGTTGGTATATTCCTGGTTGGTGTCCCCCTCTGTTCTGTCCTCCCAGAGGCCTTCCTGTCTCCACTGTAAATACTTCCTTAAATCTCGTGTTCAGCTCCTCACATACCTTTTGATCGTTGTCTTCCTCTTAATGTGGCTATACAGCAGTTTCGGGTCAGATTTGACTTTCGATGCTATGTCGCTTTTGTACTGTCTCTGGGCCTCCCTCCTTATCTGTGCATACTCGTTTCTGGCTCTTCGACTAATCTCTTCATTTTCCTGGGTCCTTTGCCTTCTGTAATTTTTCCATTCTCTGTTGCAAATTAGTTTTTGCCTCCCTACACCTTCGGATAAACCAAGGACTCACTTTGGTCTTCCTATTATTTCTATTGCCTTGGGAGCAAACCTTTCCTCTGCCTCCTTGCACTTTGTTGTTACATATTCCAACATCTCGTTTACTGACTTTCCTACCAGTTCTGTGTCCCACTTTACCTCCTGCAGGAAGTTTCTCATACCTGTGTAGTCCCCCCTTTTATAGTTCGGCTTTTCCAATTCAATTCCTGTAACCCTCTCCACTTGTAACTACTATATAGTCAAAACTCACAACCACATGATCACTAGCTCCAAGGGGCCTCTCATAAGTGATGTCTGTAATGTCTGAACTGTTCAGGGTGAACACAAGGTGCAGTCTTGTTGGTTCATCCTTCCCTCTCTCTCTGGTAGCGTCCCTGACATGTTGATGCATGAGGTTTTCAAGTACCACATCCATCATCTTGGCTCTCCATGTTTCGGGACCCCCATGTGGCTCCAGGTTTTCCCAATCGATATCCCTGTGGTTGAAATCGCCCAAAACCAGTAACTTTGCTCTGCTCGAGTGAGCTCTTCTTGCCACCTCAGTCAGTGTGTCTACTATCGCTCTGTTGTTCTCTTTGTATTCCTTTCTTGGCCTCCTGCAGTTCTGTGGTGGGTTATACATCACTTTATGTTCCCCAGACTTAATTGTACCTACTGTGTAGTCCCTTTCTCCAATCTCGTCCATGCTTTCCATTTCCTCAAATCCCCATCAGTTTTTTATGAGCAGTGCAACCCCTCCTCCCCCTCTACTTCTTCTATCTTTCCTCAGGATCTGATATTCTGGTGGGAAGATTGCATCTGTTATTATCTCAGTGAGTTTCGTTTCTGTGACTGCTATGATGTCTGGGGATTTCTCATTGATTCTTTCATGCCACTCATATTAATTCGTTATTCCATCTACGTTCGTGTACCAAACCTTCAGCTTCTTTTCTATCAGTGTGATCCTGGGAGAATATTGGAGTCGGGGGAGTGGGAGCCCTGGTGGGGGCTTATGGGGGGTTGTGGTGTGAGTGAGGTTTGTGATGAGGGGGTGGGGTCAGAGTGCCCATAGGGGCCAGCTGTAAGGGTGAGGTTCGTGATGTGGGGTTTGGGGGTAGGGTGAACAGTGTGTGGTTTTTGGTTTAGATTGTTCAGTTGTATTGGGGTTGTCATGGTTGGAGTTCTTCTGCGGGAGTTTCTGTGGGGTGTGTTTGCCCTTCTTCCTGTGTCTGGGTCCTGCTCATCTTCATCATTGCCTCTTATTCCTCCTTTTGTCTTTGTACCCTCTCTTTCAGTATAGTTCTTTCTTCTTGTGTTCTGTCGTGATTGAGGTACACTCTCCGGTACTTCCGTTTGTCCCTAAGTCGTGCTGTCCCCTGCAGGATCCTGGTTCGAGCTGATTTTGCCTTGAAAATTACTTTGACAGGCCGTTTCCTTCCACTCACAAACCACCCAATTCTCCGAAAATTTGTCACCTGGGTCGTGTCGCCCTCACTAATTGTTTTTATGATACCTTCAGTTGATTTTTTCTTTGTTTTTTTCTCTGGATTTCTTTGGGGTGAAAAAGGGGCCCTTTCCCCCTTTCCTTTCCCGGGGTTCTTTTTCATCTTATTTTTGCCTTCCCAAAAATTCCCTCCTTTTGCCCTTTGAAAAACTTCTTTTGGGAATTCTTCTCTGGTGTTTGCCTGATTGAGTAAGGGCGGTACTTCCGTTTGCCAGTTTTTGTCTTTAGGTTTTCCTTTCAGCTTTTCCTTGATATATTTTTGAAGGCCCTTCTTAAAAAACTCCCCAACCCCCCCCGGACAAAGGGCCCCTGGTGTGTCGTACTAATTTTGTTTTTATCCTTTTTTTGGGGTTTTTTTTTTGTTTTTTTGGTTTTTTGTTTTGGGGTTTTGTGTGGTTCCCCTTTTTCTTTCCCCTCTGGTTTTTCTTTTCCCTTTCAAACCCTTTCAAAGGTGTTATTTTCAATGGAAAGTTCTCCAAATTTTTTCCCTTTTGGAAACCCTTTTACCTGGAGTATACCGGGTTCCGGGAAACCGGGAGTTCTGGGGGTTCGGGGAAAACCTAGTATCGGAGTATACTGGAGTTTCCTAGTTCCTGGATTCCCTGGGGGTTCGGGGTTAAGGAGACTGGGATTGGGGGTTTACCCTTTTTTTTCTAGCCCCAGTATAACCGGATTTTCCGGGGTTCGGGTTTCCCCGGGGTTTTGGGGTTCCTAATCCTGGGTTTTGGGTTTTTGGGTTTGGTTTTTTGGGGTTTTGGGGGTTTTCTGGGTTGGGAGGTGGAATTTACCTATATAGGGGTTTACCATTTCTAGGTTCCCTGGGATCTATATCCGGGAACCTATATCTAATCAGTTTCAGAAACCTTTATACGGGGTTCCTGGGTACCCCGGATATCCCTATTTCCCTTTACCTGGAGTTCCCTGGAGTATACCTGGAGTTTCCTGGAGTATCCTGGAGTTCCCTGGAGTTTACCTGGGTTTACTGGAGTATACCTGGGAGTATACCTGGAGTTTCCGGGTATCCCTGGAGTATACCGGAGTATCCCGGGTTTTTCCCCGGGAGTATATGGATATTGGATATACCTGGGTTACTGGAGTTCCGGGGAGATACCTGGGTTTCTGGAGTATACCTGGAGTTTTACCTGGAGTATACCTGGATTTTATACTGGAGATCCCTGGAGTATCCCTGGGTATATGGGTTACCTGGAGTATACCTGGAGTATACCTGGGTATACCTGGAGAAAATTTGGAGTTCCCGGGGGTTTTACCTGGAGTTACTGGAGTATCCTGGAGTATCCTGGAGTTTCCGGGAGTTACCGGGAGTTTACCTGGAGTTTTTCCTGGAGTATACCTGGGTTTACCTGGAGCATACCTGGGTTACCTGGGTTCCCTGGGTATCCTGGATTTCCTGGGTATACCTGGAGTATACATGGAGTTACCTGGAGATACCTGGGTTCATGGGGGTGTTTTGGGGCAACGCTCCCTGTGCCTTTCATGATGGGCCCTGGTCATAGAGAGCAACGGATCAGTAAAACCTGTGGATCAAAGATGATCAACCAGGCTGTTACTGCTGGCCACGTAAACCAATTCGAACCACAGCCCAGATGGTAGGCTTTTGGTAATCCATATATGTATCTGGAAGGCAGTTGAACAGCTGGGCCTGAACTTACTGTGTTGTCTCTCAGTGTATCGGGGCGTTCTTGTTTTCCATGGGATGTTTTTTACCGCCTGTCGAGTCTTTTGTTTCACAGGGAGTTTTTTCCCTGTGAGTTTGGGGTTTTACTCCTTCTGGATTTTCAGGGTAATTATGATGTCTTTCTTGTGTCTTCGGGGAAATACAGGAAAAAGGGGGCTTTTCACCTTTTCCGTAATTGAGGTGCTTTTTGTACTTTGTGTACGTAAAGTTCTCTGTATATTTTCCAGGCGCATTTTTGCCTCCCTTAAAGTGAATATTAAGGTACAGCAATATTCCAGCCTAGAGAGAAATGTGATTAAGAGCTCTCATTGTCATTGATCCCATTTTAAAAAGTTTTTATTACCCATTTGTCATTTTCCCTGCAGATATGTGTGACACTGTTGTATTAAAAGTGAGATCCTCTGACATTATCACCCCCAGGTCTTTCACATTAGTTTTCCGCTTATTGTGCGATTAGAATTTTTTCAATCTTGCTATTTTATTTCCTCTTTATTGTTCAATTTTTTTTTAAGACCTTAGAAAATTGATTTACATCCCCCTGCAGATCTGCAACGCCCCTCGACGACACCCTCATGCAATTCTAGTTCGTCAGGAAAAGGAAGGGCACGATGCTTTTGGGTTAATCTCTGTCAGTGTCTGGCAAGGGTGGGAGCGAGTACTGTGCCTTGTGGAACATGGGAGCGGTACTGTGCCTTGTGGAACACTGGGAGCGAGTACTGTGCCTTGTGGAAACTGGGAGCGAGTACTGGCCTTGTGGAACACTGGGAGCGAGTTACTGTGTTGTGGAACCCTTTGGAGCGAGTACTGGCCTTGTGAAAAATGGGAGCGAGTATGTGCCCGGGAAAAACTGGGAGCGAGGACTTTGGGGTTGTGGAACTGGGAGCGAGTACTGTGCCTTGGAAAACGGGAGGGTCTGTGCCTTGTGGAAAAAACTGGGGGGGAGACTGTGCCTTGTGGGAAACTGGGAGCGAGTACTGTGCCTTGTGGAACACTGGGGGCGAGTCTGTGCCCCTTTAGGAACATGGGAGCGGGGTTTTTGTGCCCTTTTGGAAAATGAGAGCGAGTATGTGCCTTTTGGAACATGGGAGCGGTACTGGCCTTGTGGAAACTGGGAGAGAGTACGTGCCCAGAGGAACATGGGAGGAGTACTGTGCCCTTTTGGAACACGAGAGCGATTACTGTTTCCTTGTGGAACACTGGGAGCGAGTATGTGCCTTAGGAACACTGGGAGGGGGTCTGTGCCCTTTTGGAACACAGCGAGCGAGTACGTGCCCTTTTGGAAAACTGGGAAGAGTACTGTGCCCTTTTGGGAAAACTGCGAGCGAGACTGTGCTTGGGAAAAACTGCGAGCGGTACTGTGCCTTGTGGAACCCCTGCGAGCGGAGTATGTGCCTTGTGAAACACTGGGAGCGAGTACTGTTTCCCTTGTGAAAAAACTGCGAGCGGTACTGTGCCTTGTGGAAAGGGAGCGAGACTGTGCCCTTTTGGAACACTGCGAGCGAGTACTGTGCCTTGTGGCCCCCTGCGAAACGAGTACGTGCCTTGTGGAACACTGGGAAACGAGTACTGGCCTTGGGAAAACTGGGAGCGAGAAAAGGGGCCTTTTGGAACATGGGGGCGGTACTGTGCCTTGTGGAACACTGGGAGCGAGTACTGTCCTTGTGGAAAAATGGGAGCGAGTACTATGCCTTGGGACACTGGGAGCGAGTACTGTGCCCTTTTGGAAACTGAGAGCGAGTACTGTGCCTTGTGGAACATGAGAGCGAGTACTGTGCCTTGTGGGAAAACTGGAGCGAGTACTGTGCCTTTTGGAACATGCGAGGGTAGTGCCTTGTGGAACATGAGAGCGAGTACTGTGCCTTGTGGAAACTGGGAGCGAGTACTGTGCCCTTTTGGAAAACTGGGAGCGAGTATTGTGCCTTGTGGAACCCTGGGAGCGGTACTGTGCCTTGTGGGAAAACTGGAGCGAGACTTGCCTTGTGGAACCCCGGGGCGAGTACGTGCCTTGTGGAAAAATGGGAGCGGTTTCTGTGCCTTGTGGAAAAACTGCGAGGAGTCTGTGCTTGTGGAACACTGCGAGCGAGTACTGTGCCCTTGTGGAAAAACCCGGGAAAAGATCTGGCCCTTTTGGGAAAATGGGCGAGTACTGTGCCTTGTGGGAAAATGTGAGCGAGTATGTGCCTTTTGGGAAAAAAATGGGGCGAGTACTGTGCCTTGTGGAAAAACTGGGAGGATACTTGCTTGTGGAACACTGCAAGGAGTACTGTGCTTTGTGGAAACACTGCGAGCGAGTATTGCCTTGTGGAAACTGAGAGCGAGTACTGTGCCTTGTGGAAAAAACTGGGAGCGAGTAATGTGCCCTTTTGGAACATGGGAGCGAGTACTGTGCCCTTGTGGAACATGCGAGCGAGTACTGTGCCTTGTGGAAACCTGGGAGCGAGTACTATGCCTTGTGGGGAAAACGGGAGCGAGTACGTGCCTTGTGGAAAAACTGCGAGCGGTATGTGCCTTGTGGAAATGGAGCGGTACTGTGCCTTGTGGGAAAACTGGGAAACCGAGTACTGTGCCTTGTGGAACACTGCGACGAGTTTCGTGCCTTGTGGAACACTGTGGGAGTACTGGGGCTTGTGAAACATGGGGCCCCAGTACTGGCCTTGGGAAAAACCTGAGAGGAGTACTGTGCCTTGTGGAACATGCGAGCGAGTACTGTGCCTTTTGGAAAATGAGAGCGAGTAATGTGCCTTGTGGAAAAGGGAGCGAGTCGTGCCTTGTGGAACATGGGGCGAGTATGTGCCTTGTGGAAAACCCTGGGGGGCGGTTTTGTGCCCTTTGGAACACTGCGAGCGAGTACGTGCTGTGGAAACCCCGGGAGCGAGTACTGTGCCTTTGGAACATGGAGGGTATGTGCCCTTTTGGAACACGGAGCGAGTATGTGCCTTGTGGAACTTGCGAGCGATACTGTGCCTTGTGGAACACTTTGGGAACGGTCTGTGCTTTTGGAACACGAGAGCGAGTCTGTGCCTTGTGGACACGTGAGCGGTACTGTGCCTTGTGAAAACACTGGGAGGGGACTGTGCCTTGGGAACAGGGAGCGAGTACTGTGCCTTTTGGAACACTGCGAGCGATACTGGCTTTTTTGGAAAACGCGAGCTTACTTCCTTTAACCCCCCCCTGAAACAGTACTTCCCCCCCCCCGGAAAAAATAGGAAATTTCCTTGTGGAAACACGGGAGCAGTATGTGCCTTGTGGAAAACACTGCGAGCGAGACTGTGCGTTTTGGAAACCCCGGGGGCGAGGGACTTGCCCTTTTGGAAAAATGGAGCGAGTACTGTGCCCCTTGTGGGACATGCGAGCGGACTGTGCCTTGTGGAACATGCGAGCGAGTACTGTGCCTTGTGGAACCCCTGGGAAAACGAGTACGTGCCTTGTGGAAACACTGCGGCGAGTACTGTGCCCTTTTGGAACCTGTGAGCGAGTACTGTGCCTTGTGAAACACTGGGCGGTTACTGTGCTTGTGGAACATGGGGGCGGTACTGTGCCTTTTGGAACACTGGGAGCGATACTGTGCCTTGTGGAAAAACTTGGGGGGCGAGTACTGTGCCCTGTGGAACACTGGGAGCGAGTACGTGCCTTGTGGAAACTGCAAGCGAGTACTGTGCCTTGTGGGAACACTGCGGGAGTACTGGCCTTGGGAACACTGGGAGCGAGTACTGTGCATTTTGAAACATTGGAGTGAGTACTGTGCCTTTTTGAAAACTGGGGCGGTACTGTGCCTTGTGGAACACTGGGGAGCGAGTACTGTGCCTTGTGGAACACTGGGGGGCGAGACTTTGGCCTTGTGGAACCTGGGGGGCGGTACTGTGCCTTGTGGAACATGAGGCGATACGTGGCCCTTTTGGAACCTGGGAGCGAGTACTCTGCCCCTTTTGGAACCGTGAGCGAGTACTGTGCCTTTTGGAAAAACTGGGAGCGGGGGTACTGTGCCTGTGGAAAACTGAGGGCGAGTTTTTTTTTGGCCCTTTTGGAACACTGGGAGGGTTCTGTGCCTTGTGGAACCTGGGGGCGAGTACTGTGCCCTTTTGGAACATTTGGGGGCGAGTACGTGCCCTTTTGGAACACGGGAGGAAAATACTGGCCTTGTGGAACCCTGGGGGCGGTACTGTGCCTTGTGGACATGCGAGCGAGTATGTGCCTTGTGGAACACTGCGACGAGTACTGTGCCCTTTTGGGGAAACTGAGAGCGGTACTGTGCCCTTTTGGAACATGGGAGCGAGTACTGTGCCTTGGGGACATGGGAGCGGGGGTACTTGCCTTTTGGAAACACTGGAGCGAGTACTGTGCCCTTTTGGAACACTGGGCGAGTACTGGCCTTGTGGGGGCCTGGGACGATACTGTGCCTTTGGAAACTGGGAGCGGTACTGTGCCTTGTGGAAAAACTGCGAGCGAGTACGTGCCTTGTGGGAAAACTGCGGGAGTACTGTGCCTTTTGGAACACTGAGAGCGGGGTTTCTGTGCCTTGTGGGAAAACGGGGGAGTACTGTGCCTTGTGGGGAAAACTGGGGCGGTACTGTGCCTTTTGGAACACTGGAGCGAGTACTGTGCCTTGTGGAACACTGCGAGCGAGTACTGTGCCTTGTGGAACACTGGGAGCGAGTACTGTGCCTTGTGGAACACTGGGAGCGAGTACTGAGCCTTGTGGAACACTGGGAGCGAGTACTGAGCCTTGTGGAACAAAAATTTTCACCGTGGCTGCCTCAGACTTATCTCTTTTCACTATTACTTTTTGTGTCATATTTGTTAGGAAGTTATAGATCCATCTACTCTGTTTTCCAGTTTTTCCTCTATCACACATTGTGTGCGCTATTACACGTGATCGCACTTATCGAAGGCTTTTGTATTTTGTTTGTCCTCCAGTGCATGTATGACCATGTCATAGTGGTCCAGTAGTTTTGAGAGGCAGGAGCGACCATCCAAGACCATATCATAGTGGCCCACTAGTTGTGAGAGGCAGGAGCGACTATCCAAGACCATATCATAGTGGCCCACTAGTTGTGAGAGGCAGGAGCGACTATCCAAGACCATATCATAGTGGCCCACTAGTTGTGAGAGGCAGGAGCGACTATCCAAGACCATATCATAGTGGTCCAATAGTTGTGAGAGGCAGGAGCGACCATCCAAGACCATATCATAGTGGTCCAGTAGTTGTAAGAGGCAGGAGCAACCATCCAAGACCATATCATAGTGGTCCAGTAGTTGTAAGAGGCAGGAGCGACCATCCAAGACCATATCATAGTGGTCTAGTAGTTGTGAGTGGCACGAGAGACCATTCAAGACCATATCATAGTGGTCCAATAGTTGTGAGAGGCAGGAGTGACCTGCTCTACACTCATGTTGCCCTGGGTTGTCCAATTGTTGGGAATTCAAGTTGTTTGGTGATCTTGCTTCTTAAAACTCTTTCAAATATAAATTATGCTAATTCTGGTAGTGCTAGGGATAAGATGGACGAATTGAGACTAGTTGCTAGTGTAGGTAACATTGATGTATTTGCCATTACTGAGACGTGGTTTAATTCAAAAAGTCGGGACATGCCTGCAGAATGTCACATTAAGGGTTTTAAATTGTTCCAAGTAGATAGAAGTATCGGGAAGGGGGGTGGGGTGGCACTGTATGTCCGAGATCGCTTGAACTGTTGCATAAAAACGGGTATTAAGTCTGAAGTAACACATACAGAGCCTGTTTGGATAGAATTTTCAGAGGGACGTGAAAAATTGATTTTAGGTGTAATATACCGTCCCCTAAATTTAGACAGGGACCAGGGGAGACTACTATGGGAGGAAATTGTTAGGCCACAAGGCACGATAATGTAGTAATTCTAGGAGACTTTAACTTTAGTCATATTGATTGGAATTTCTTGACTGGGAATTTAGAATCAAACGACTTCTTAGAAGTAGGTCAGGATTGTTTTTTGAAGCAGTTTGTGACAGAACCTACAAGGGGGAAATAACCTGCTTGACTTAGTTATGGCAAACAAGGAAACCCTTGTTAATAATTTAGAAATTACAGAGGAACTCGGCACAAGCGATCACAAATTAATTACCTTTAGCATTGAATGGAAGTATAATAGTAGGGATAATTCAGTAATGGTCCCAGATTTTCGCTTAGCAGATTACAATGGGCTTAGAGAACACTTATCATCTGTTGACTGGTGTAACGAAGAGAGCTATCAATATGACAGTTTTCTGAACACTATACTTGCTGCCCAAAGAACATTTATCCCATATAAAGAAATTAGATCGAATAGAAATGACCCAAAATGGATGAATAATAGGCTCAAATATCTTTTAGGACAGAAAAAAGGAATTTATAGGCGGGACGTTAAAAAGGGGATAAGAAAAGCTAAACGGGACTATGAAATTAAAGTTGCTAGGGATTCTAAAACTAACCCAAAAAGTTTTTCCAGGTTTATAGAACAAAAGTTAGAGATAAGATAGGCCCCCTTAAAAATAACTATAGGCACCTTACTGACAAGGAGAATGAGATAAGATAAGATAAGATTTCGTTCGGATTTTTAACCCCGGAGGGTTAGCCACCCAGGATAACCCAAGAAAGTCAGTGCGTCATCGAGGACTGTCTAACTTATTTCCATTGTGGTCCTTAATCTTGTCCCCCAGGATGCCACCCACACCAGTCGACTAACACCCAGGTACCTATTTGCTGCTAGGTGAACAGGACAACAGGTGTAAGGAAACGTGTCGAATGTTTCCACCCGCCGGGAATCGAACCCGGGCCCTCCGTGTGTGAAGCGGGAGCTTTAGCCACCAGGCCACTCTATTCTTAATAATTATTTTCTCTCGGTTTTCACTCAGGAAGACACTGACAATATCCTAGTAATTAATTTTTATAGTGGGCCTGATGATGATAAATTATGCAATATCACAGTCAATAGCGAAATGGTTGTGAAGCAGATAGACAGACTGAAGCAAAATAAGTCACCGGGTCCTGATGAGGTTTTTTCAAGGGTTCTTAAGGAATGCAAAATGGAACTCTGTGAACCATTAACTAATATTTTTAATTTATCTCTTCAAACAGGTGTAGTGTCTGATATGTGGAAGATTGCTAATGTAATTCCTATTTTTAAAACAGGGGACAAGTCGTTACCGTCAAATTACCGCCCAATAAGCCTGACCTCAATTGTAGGCAAATTACTAGAGTCAATTATAGCTGAGATTATAAGAAGCCATCTCGATAGGTATGATTTGATAAATAATACTCAACATGGTTTCACGAGGGGCCGTTCCTGCCTAACTAATTTATTAACCTTCTTCAGCAAAGTTTTTGAGGCCGTTGATCAGGATAAAGAATTCGATATTGTTTATTTAGATTTTAGTAAGGCTTTAGATAGAGTACCACATCAGAGACTGTTGAAGAAAGTGGCAGCTCATGGCAGTGGGGGAAAATGCTGTCATGGATCGAGTCATGGCTCACTAATAGGAAGCAGAGAGTGTGCATAAATGGGGTTAAATCCGAGTGGGGATCTGTAACAAGTGGCGTTCCACAGGGATCAGTTTTAGGCCCGTTGTTGTTTATAATATATATAAACGACCTTGACGAGGGAATTACTAGTGGTATAGCAAATTTGCTGATGACACGAAGATAGGTAGGATAATCGATTCAGAAGTTGATGTGTCACACCTTCAGGAGGATTTAGACAAACTCAATTGGTGGTCAGAAAAATGACAGATGCAGTTCAATGTAGATAAATGCAAAGTTCTGAAGCTCTGAAATGTCCATAACCCTCGCACCTACCAGCTTAATAATGTTGAACTTAGCAGTATAGATTGTGAGAAGGACTTGGGGGTTATGGTGAGCAGCAACCTTAAACCAAGACAGCAGTGCCCAAGCGTACGTAATAAGGCAAATAGATTACTGGGATTTATATCAAGAAGTGTAAGCAACAGAAGTCCAGAGGTTACGTGTACTTAGCTCAGTGAGGACGTTAGTGTACTCTCCTTGGATTGAACCAAGATGCCCTCCTCAGAGCTACTGTACCAGCAGCTTAAGGAAGAATTGAGGGTAGCGAAGATGGAGATACGGCGACCTCTACCCAAAGCTACCCATGAATTTACTCTCGTACCTAATGACACCAATCAAACACAGCCCCTCCCACTCATATATTTGTCCAATCTCTTTTTAAAGCTACCCAAGGTCCTAGCCTCGATAACCCTACTGGAAAGATTGTTCCACGCATCCACAACTCTGTTAGAAAACCAGTACTTACCTATGTCTTATCTAAATAATTTTTTTCCAACTTAAATCCATTATTTCTGGTTCTTACCTGGTTTGACACTCTCAGTACTTTATTAATATCTCCTTTGTTTATGCCCGTCATCCACTTATACACTTCAATGATATCTCCCCTCATTCTACGCCTCTCCAGAGAGTGGAGATTTAAGGCTTTGAGTCTATCTTCATACGGGAGATTCCTTACACAGTAAATCATTTTAGTCATTCTTCTCTGTATGTTCTCTAATGAGTCTATGTCCATCCTGTAGTAAGGAGACCAAAACTGAGCAGCATAGTCTAAATGAGGCCTCACTAATGATGTATAGAGTTGTAAAATAACTTTTGGACTTCTGTTACTTATACTTCTTGAGATAAATCCAAGTAATCTGTTGGCCTTGTTGCGCACACTAAGGCACTGCTGTCTTGGCCTCAGATTTCTGCTTACCATGACTCCCAAGTCTTTTTCACATTCTGTATGATCAAGCTCTACTTCACCTAGATTATAGCTTCGAGGGTTATTTTCATTAGCAAGGGCAAGTACCTTACACTTATCCACATTGAACTTCATCTGCCATTTTTCAGACCAAGACATTAATTTGTCCAAATCCTCCTGGAGTTCATTGCTATCCTCCTCAGAGTGAATTATATGGCCTATTTTTGTATCATCAACAAATTTACTCATGTCACTCGTAATCCCTTCATCAAGGTCATTAATGAAAATTATGAACAAGAGAGGGCCTAAAACTGATCCTTGTGGAACGCCACTAGTGACTAATCCCCATTCAGATTTCACTCCATTAATGGTAACTCTCTGTTTTCTATTGGTAAGCCATGCCTCAATCCATGCTAGAACTTTACCTCCTATACCATGAGCTGCCACTTTTCTTAAGAGTCTCTTGTGAGGTACTCTGTCGAAGGCTTTACTAAAATCCAAATAAACAATATCATATTCCTTATCACTGTCAACTGCCTCAAATGTTCTATTGAAGAACGTCAGTAAGTTTGTCAAGCAGGAACGACCTCTCGTGAATCCATGCTGAGATTCATTTATCAAGTTATGCTCTTCAAGGTGACTTCTGATAATGTCAGCTATAATTGATTCTAATAACTTGCCCACTATAGATGTCAGGCTTATTGGACGGTAATTTGAAAGAGTGGACTTATCCCCTGATTTGAATATAGGAACCACATTAGCCATCTTCCACAACTCTGGCACAACACTGGTAAGGATGGACGCATTGAATACACTCGTTAATGGCTGACTAAGTTCCATCTTGCATTCCTTAAGTACCCTTGAAAACAACTCATCGGGTCCCGGGGACTTATTTTGCTTCAGTTTGTCTATCTGTTTAATAACCATGTCCCTCGTGACAGTAATATTAGTTAACTTAAATTCATCAGGAACTAAATAATTGTTAATTACTGGAATCTCATTTACATCTTCCTGTGTAAAAACTGACAAAAAATAGTCATTAAATAAGGAACACATTTCCAGTTCATTATCCGTCAGCTGTCCATTCCCAGATTTCAGAGGTCCTACTTTTTACTTCACCTTCGTCCTATACACTTGAAAGAACCCCTTTGGATTAGTCTTTGATTCATTAGCAACTCTAATTTCATAGTCACGTTTAGCCTTTCTAATCGCCTTTTTTACTTCTCTTTTAAGCTGAACATATTGGTCAGTAAGGTTAACCTCTCCTCTTCTGATGTGCCTATAAATTTCCCTTTTCTCCCCTAATAGATGCTTCAACCTACTGTTAACCCATTTGGGATCGTTATTATTAGACCTAATTTCTCTCTGGGGAATGTATATACTCTGGGCACTGTGTACATTATTAAGAAAACAATCATAAAAGCAGATCCCTTCATATTCATAAGTATGATTATCGTCAATAAAATCATTAGCTAGATAACCCCAATCAAGATTAGACAAGTGTTCCCTAAGTCCATTATAATCGGCAGAACGGAAATCAGGTATTTTTGCTGTATTATCATTTTTCTTGCATTCCCAGTTAATGCTAAAAGTGATGGATTTGTGATCACTTGCGCCAAGCTCTTCAGTGATCTCCAGATTATTTCCCCTCATGGAAGGTTCCTTGATGTTGGTGAGGGGCTCTTGATTTAGGGAATTGGATCTGTGCTCCAGTTCCCCGAATTAAGCCTGAATGCCTTCCACATCCCCCCCTCCCCTGGGCGCTGTATAATCCTATGGGTTTAGCGCTTCCCCCTTGATTATAATAATAATAATCCAGATTATTTACGAGTGTTTCCTTATTTGACAAGACTAGGTCTAGCAAATTATTACCCCGGGTAGGCTCTGTTACACACTGTTTCAGAAAACAGTTCTGAACTGTTTCCATAAAGTCACTGGACTCTAGATTACCTGTCAAAGAATTCAAGTCAATTTGATTAAAGTTAAAATCCCCTACTATGACTATGTTATTGTGTCTAAAAGCCATAACAATTTCGTCCCAAAGAAGTCTCCCTCTATCGTGATCCAAGCCTGGAGGTCGGTATATTACACCTAGAATTAGTTTTTCTTGACCTTCTACAAACTCTACCCAAACAGATTCTGTTACTGTTCCATCTATTATTTATACCTGTTTTTATGCAACAGTTAATATTTTCTCGAACATATAATGCAACTCCTCCCCCCTTCCCACTACATCTATCCACATGGAACAATTTAAACCCTTGAATATTACACTCAGCTATCATATCCCGACTCTTTAAATCATACCAGGTTTCAGTTAATGCAATGATATCAAAGTTCTCAGCACATGCTACCAAACGTAGTTCATTAATTTCTTGCACTTCGACTGTTAGCATAAAATACCATCATATGTTTTTTCTTCTGCACATTTTTCCTATTCATCTTTGTTTTTACACAATTTCTGAAATTATCATTACCCAGAGTTACTCCATGACAGTTACTATTAAGATTCTTAATATCAGAGCATAAGTCAATATATCCATACTCATTATTTATCATTTCTAAACCCATACCTCTAACTAATCCTAGTTTAAAGTCCTAACAACCACCTCAACTGAGTTAGCAAGAAAACCCACACATGCCCTGGATAAGTGAACCCCATCCCTGGCATACATGTCATTTCGGCCATAGAAGTTGTCCCAGATGTCAATGAATGGTACTGCATTATCCTTACAGTGTTTATCCAGCCAACAATTAATACCAATTGCTCTGGACAACCATTCATTTCCAACACCTCTTCTTGGCAAAATGCCACATATAACAGGGCGCCCCCCCTTCTTCCTAATTATGTCTATTGCTGTCCTGAACCTTCTAACTAAATCCTCACTTCTACGATTGCCTATATCATTGCCTCCAGCACTGAGGCAAATAATAGGATTGATCCCATTACCGTTCATGATGTTGTCAAGCCGACTAACAATGTCCTCCATCCCAGCCCCAGGAAAGCAAACCCTCTGTCTCCTACTCCTGTCCTTCAAGCAGAATGCCCTATCCATGTACCTAACTTGGCTATCCCCAACAACAACAATATTCATACCTTCTTCGGTGTCGTTCGTCGTGACGTTTCCAGCAGTCGACTCACATTCATCGGGTAGCACGGAGAATGCATTAGATGTTTCCACAACAGTTTCCACAGCAGTCTGTTTCTTCTTCATCGTTTCTATCTTTCCATTCGTCTTCTTGATCGTCAGCTTCGTTCCATGCTGTCCAGCCACTGACCAGTTTTCCTTCTTGACCTGAGGACTCAGAACAGGAGGACTACTACGTATCCTCTTGTTTTCCTCAGTCAATCGCCGTATCTCCATCTTTGCCACCCTCAATTCTTCCTTAAGCTGCTGGTAAAGTTGCTCGATGGAGGGCATCTTGGTTCAATCCAAGGAGAGTACACTAACCTCCTCACTGAGCTAAGTACATGTCACCACTGAGCTAAGTACACGTCACCACTGAGCTAAGTACACGTCACCACTGTTTTAGGGTTTTAGGTACTGGAAGGTATCACACGCAGATACCGCGGATACTGGGGTTTCAGGTATCCACGGTAGGTCTTGGAAGGTAAACCCATGGATACAGCGGATACAAGGTTTTCAGATATCCACGGTAGGTCTTGGAAGGTATACCCGTGGATACCATGGATACCAGGGTTTCAGGTATCCATGGTAGGTCTTGGAAGGTATCCCCCGCGGATACCGGGGTTTCAGGTATCCACGGTAGGTCTTGGAAGGTATCCCCCACAGATACCGTGGATACCGCGGTTTCAGATATCCATGGTAGGTCTTGAAGGTATCTCCCGCAGATACCGGGGTTTCAGGTATCCACGGTAGGTTTTTGAAGGTATCCCCTACGGATACCGAGGATACCGAGGGAAAACTGTGTTTGTTGGTGGGATTTATTTGTTGGCACTAATATCTTTGTTCTTGAGTGGTACCACTGACTGTACCACTGACTGTACCACTGACTGTACCACTGACTGTACCACTGACTGTACCACTGATTGTGCCACTTACTGTACCACTGACTGTACCACTGACTGTACCACTGATTGTACCACTGATTGTGCCACTAACTGTACCACTGACTGTACCACTGACTGTACCACTGACTGTACCACTGACTGTACCACTGACTGTACCACTGATTGTACCACTTACTGTACCACTGACTGTACCACTGACTGTACCACTGATTGTACCACTGATTGTACCACTGACTGTACCTCTGACTGTAC
The DNA here is from genome assembly GCF_026875155.1 of Cherax quadricarinatus. Lineage (NCBI taxonomy): Eukaryota > Metazoa > Arthropoda > Malacostraca > Decapoda > Parastacidae > Cherax > Cherax quadricarinatus. The sequence continues at coordinate 4,765,078 of NC_069463.1, read as the reverse complement.
CACTGACTGTACCACTGACTGTACCACTGACTGTACCACTGATTGTACCACTGACTGTACCACTGACTGTGCCACTGACTGTACCACTGACTGTACCACTGATTGTACCACTGACTGTACCACTGATTGCACCACTGACTGTACCACTGACTGTACCACTGACTGTACCACTGATTGTACCACTGATTGTACCACTGATTGTACCACTGACTGTACCACTGACTGTACCACTGACTCTACCATTGACTCTACCACTGACTGCACCACTGACTGTACCACTGACTCTACCACTGACTCTACCACTGACTCTACCACTGACTCTACCACTGACTATACCACTGATTGTACCACTGACTGTACCACTGACTCTACAACTAACTCTACCACCAATTGTGCCATTGATTGTACCACTGACTGTACCACTGACTCTACCACTGACTCTACCACTGACTGTACCACTGACTCTACCACTGACTCTACCACTGACTCTACCATGATTGTACCACGGGTTTGTCCCACTGACTGTACCACTGACTGTACCACTGACTCTACCACTGACTGTACCACTGACTGTACCACTGACTCTACCACTGACTCTACCACTGACTGTACCACTGACTCTACCACTGACTCTACCACTGACTCTACCACTGACTTTACCACTGACTCTACCACGCCCTCTACCACTGACTCTACACTGACTCTACCACTGCTCTACCACTGACTCTACCACTGACTCTACCACTGACTCTACCACGGGACTCTACCACTGACTCTACCATGACTCTACCTAACTTAACCATAACTTTTACACTGACTTACCACTGACTCTACCCATGACTCTACCATGACTCTACCACTAACTCTACCCTGACTTACCACTGACTCTACCACTAACTCTACCACTGACTCTACCATAACTCTACCACTACTTACCACTGACTCTACCCACTAACTCTACCACTGACTCTACCACTGACTCTACCACGGGACTCTACCACTGACTTACCACTGACTCCCACTGACTTACCACTGACTCTCCCACGGGACTCTACCACTGACTCTACCATGACTCTACCACTGACTTACCACTGACTGTCCCACTGACTTACCACTGACTTACCACTGCTCACCACTGACTCTACCACTGACTCTACCACGGGACTCTCCCAACTGACTCTACCATGACTTACCACGACGGGACCATGATTGTACCATGACTGTACCACTGATTGTACCACTGACTGTACCACTGACTCTACCACTGACTCTACCACTGACTCTACCATGACTCTACCAACAAAACTCTAAAACTGACTTTTACCACTGACTTACCACTAACTCTACCACTGACTTACCACTGACTCTACCACTGACTCTACCACTAACTCTACCACTGACTCTACCACTGACTCTACCACTGACTCTACCACTGACTCTACCACTGACTCTACCACTGACTCTACCACGACTCTACCACTGACTTTTACCTGACTCTACCCTGACTCTACCACTGACTCTACCACTGACTCTACCACTGATTGTACCACTGACTCTACCACTGACTCTACCACTGACTCTACCACTGACTCTTAGATTTTGAAAGCAGAAAGATGAAAGAAGTCATAAAAATTACTCTTTTTTTTCCGAATTTGAAAGCAGGAAGAATGAAACAGTAATCTAAATTTCTATTTTTTTGCCTTTGAAAGCAGAAAAAATGAAAGAAACCATCTAAATTCACAATTTTTTTCACTTTGAAAGTAGAGAATATCAAGAAATCGTCTAATTGCTACGCGCCCTGAACTTTGAAAGCAGAAATTGAAAGCGGAAAAGGTTTAATTGTTAATCTTTTTACTTTGAAGGCAGAGAATGAAAGAAGTCATTTAAGTGCGCCTTCCTTCATTTTGAAGACAGAAAATGAAAGCATTATGGCCCTGTTCTTAGGCTGGAAATTACGTTTCTTAAGGATTTTGATAAGTGAGGAGGGTACCAGGTTACCAGGAGAGTACCAAAAGGGTACCTGGGTACCAGGAGAGTACCAAAAGGGTACCTGGGTACCAGGAGAGTGCCAAGAGGGTACTAGGAGAGTACCAGGAGGATACCAGGGTACCAGGAGAGAACCAGAAGGGTACCACGAGAGTATCAGGAGAGTACAAGGAGGGTTCCGGGGTACCAGGAGAGTACCAGGAGCGTTCCAAGGTACCAGGAGAGTACCAAAAGGGTTTCAAGATAACAGGAGAGTACCAGGAGGGTTCCAGGGTACAAGGAGAACTCCAGGTGTGTTCCAGGGTCCCAGAAAAGTACCAGGAGAATTTCAAGGTACCAGGAGGGTACCAGGAGGGTTCCAGGGTACCAAAAGATCACCTGGAGTGTTCCGGGTTACCAGAAGAGTACCAGGAGGGTTACAGGGTACCAGAAGAGTACCAGGAGTGTTCCAGGGTACCAGAAGAGTACCGGAAGTGTTCCAGGGTACCAGGAAAGTACCAGGAGTGTTCCAGAGTACGAGGAGAGTACCAGGAGGGGTCCAAGGTGCTAGAAAGGTGGCAAAAGGGAGCCAGGAGGGCGCGGGCGTGGCGTGGGCGTGGTGTGGGCGTGGTGTGGGCGTGGTGGCACTACTATGTGTGATGTACGAGGGTTGGCACACTATCCTGCCTGTGGTTGTCTCTTCAATCATGTCACAACTAAAATTAAAACGAAAATCATGGTAAGTTTGAAGGTATTTTGATCTTCTAAGTCTATTTCTAAGTATTTCGACTCTTAAGTGTCTATTTCAAAGTGTTTTAACTTTATAATTGTCTATTTCTATGTATTTTGAGTTTTAAGTGTCTATTTCTAAGTATTTTGACTTATAATTGTCTATTTCTAAGTATTTTGACTTATAATTGTCTATTTCTAAGTATTTTGACTTATAATTGTTTATTTCTAAGTATTTTGACTTATAATTGTCTATTTCTAAGTATTTTGACTTATAATTGTCTATTTCTAAGTATTTTGACTTATAATTGTTTATTTCTAAAGTATTTTGACTTATAATTGTCTATTTCTAAGTATTTTGACTTATAATTGTCTATTTCTAAGTATTTTGACTTATAATTGTTTATTTCTAAGTATTTTGACTTATAATTGTCTATTTCTAAGTATTTTGACTACCTATTTTAACCTTTTAAATGTCTATTTCTAAGTATTTTGGTCTAAGTATTTTGACCTCCTGAATGTCAATTTCTAAGTATTTTGACCTTCTAAATATCTTTTTTAATTATTTTGACTTTCTAAGCATCTTTTTAAAGGTATTTCTACCTTCTAAGAGTCTGTTTCTAATTATTTTGACCTTCTAAGTGTCTATTTCTAAGCATTTTTACCTTCTAAGAATCTATTTCTAAGCATTATGACCTTCTAAATGTCTACTTTAAAGTATTTTGACTTTCTAATGTCTATTTCAAGTATCTTTTTTAGCCTGAGGCTAGAAAAACAGTTCCTGACATCCCCGTGGTTGTAGTTTACAGCTGTGTGCCCTTGTGTGCTTGTTTGCCGCCTCTTTGAGAGTATTTTGTATGTTGTCATCATATCTCCCCTCTGTAAGTCGCCTCTAAGATGACTCTGGGACGTGTACCAAGAGCTAGAGCCTCACAGTGAACCCACCACACGGAA
>NC_069463.1:4718930-4756430 GCF_026875155.1 Cherax quadricarinatus | reverse complement strand
GGTAGTACTAGTACTATTGTCTGGTAGTACTAGTACTGTTGTCTGGTAGTACTAGTATTGTTGTCTGGTAGTACTAGTACTGTTGTCTGGTAGTACTAGTACTGTTGTCTGGTAGTACTAGTACTGTTGTCTGGTAGTACTAGTACTGTTGTCTGGTAAGTACTAGTACTAGTTGTCTGGTAGTACTAGTCTGTTGTCTGGTAGTACTAGTACTGTTGTCTGGTAGTACTAGTACTGTTGTCTGGTAGTACTGACTGTTGCTGGTAGTACTATTGTTGTTTTGGTAGTACTAGTACTGTTGTCTGGTAGTACTAGTACTGTTGTCTGGTAGTACTAGTACTGTTGTCTGGTAGTACTAGTACTGTTGTCTGGTAGTACTAGTACTGTTGTCTGGTAGTACTAGTATGTTGTCTGGTAGTACTAGTACTGTTGTCTGGTAGTACTAGTACTGTTGTCTGGTATGTACTGTTAGTACTGTTGTCTGGTAGTACTAGTACTGTTGTCTGGTAGTACTAGTACTGTTGTCTGGTAGTACTAGTACTGTTGTCTGGTAGTACTAGTACTGTTGTCTGGTAGTACTAGTATGTTGTCTGTAGTCTAGTGTGTTGTCTGTGTGTCTAGTACGTTGTTGGTAGTACTAGTACTGTTGTCTGGTAGTCTAGTACTGTTGTCTGGTAGTACTAGTACTGTTGTCTGGTTAGTACTAGTACTGTTGTCTGGTAGTACTAGTACTGTTGTCTGGTAGTACTAGTACTGTTGTCTGGTAGTACTAGTACTGTTGTCTGGTAGTACTAGTACTGTTGTCTGGTAGTACTAGACTGTTGTCTGGTAGTACTAGTCTGTTGTCTGGTAGTACTAGTACTGTTGTCTGGTAGTACTAGTACTGTTGTCTGGTAGTACTAGTACTGTTGTCTGGTAGTACTAGTACTGTTGTCTGGTAGTACTAGTACTGTTGTCTGGTAGTACTAGTACTGTTGTCTGGTAGTACTAGTACTGTTGTCTGGTAGTACTAGTACTGTTGTCTGGTAGTACTAGTACTGTTGTCTGGTTAGTACTAGTACTGTTGTCTGGTAGTACTAGTACTGTTGTCTGGTAGTACTAGTACTGTTGTCTGGTAGTACTAGTACTGTTGTCTGGTAGTACTAGTACTGTTGTCTGGTAGTACTAGTACTGTTGTCTGGTAGTACTAGTACTGTTGTCTGGTAGTACTAGTACTGTTGTCTGGTAGTACTATGTTGTCTGGTGTTAGTCTTGTGTAGTACTAGTACTGTTGTCTGGTAGTACTAGTACTGTTGTCTGGTAGTACTAGTACTGTTGTCTGCTGGTTAGTACTAGTACTGGTTGTGGTAGTACTAGTACTGTTGTCTGGTAGTACTAGTACTGTTGTCTGGTAGTACTAGTACTGTTGTCTGGTAGTTACTAGTACTGTTGTCTGGTAGTACTAGTACTGTTGTCTGGTAAAACTAGTATGTTGTCTGGTAGTATAGTGCTGTTGTCTGGTAGTACTAGTACTGTTGTCTGGTAGTACTAGTATGTTGTCTGGTAGTACTAGTATCTGTGTCTGTGTAGTACTAGTGCTGTTGTCTGGTAGTACTAGTACTGTTGTCTGGTAGTACTAGTACTGTTGTTACTAGTACTGGTGTAGTACTAGTACTGTTGTCTGGTAGTACTAGTACTGTTGTCTGGTAGTACTAGTACTGTTGTCTGGTAGTACTAGTACTGTTGTTTGGTAGTACTAGTGCTGTTGTCTGGTAGTACTAGTACTGTTGTCTGGTAGTACTAGTGTTGTCTGGTGTCTAGTACTGTTGTAGTAGACTGTATTGTCTGGTAGTACTAGTACTGTTGTCTGGTAGTACTTAGTGCTGTGTTGTCTGTGTACTAGTGCTTTACTGTTGTTGTCTGTTCGTAGTACTAGTGCTGTTGTCTGGTAGTACTAGTACTGTTGTCTGGTAGTACTAGTACTGTTGTCTGGTAGTACTAGTACTGTTGTCTGGTAGTACTAGTACTGTTGTCTGTAGTACTAGTACTGTTGTCTGGTAGTACTAGTACTGTTGTCTGGTAGTACTAGTACTGTTGTCTGGTAGTACTATACTGTGTCTGTAGTACTAGTCTGTTGTCTGGTAGTACTAGTACTGTTGTCTGGTAGTACTAGTACTGTTGTCTGGTAGTACTAGTGCTGTTGTCTGGTAGTACTAGTACTGTTGTCTGGTAGTACTAGTACTGTTGTCTGGTAGTACTAGTACTGTTGTCTGGTAGTACTAGTACTGTTGTTGGTAGTACTAGTACTGTTGTCTGGTAGTACTAGTATGTGTTGTTCTTAGTTAGTACTAGTGCTGTTGTACTGGTTAGTACTAGTACTGTTGTTCTGGTAGTACTAGTACTGTTGTCTGGTAGTACTAGTCTGTTGTCTGGTAGTACTAGTACTGTTGTCTGGTAGTACTAGTCTGTTGTCTGTATATGTGTTTAGTACTATGTATGTTGTCTGGTAGTACTAGTACTGTTGTCTGGTAGTACTAGTACTGTTTTTATGTTGTCTGGTAGTACTAGTACTGTTGTCTGGTAGTACTAGTACTGTTGTCTGGTAGTACTAGTACTGTTGTCTGGTAGACTAGTACTGTTGTTGTACTAGCTGTGTCTGGTAGTACTAGTGCTGTTGTCTGGTAAGTACTAGTACTGTTGTCTGGTAGTACTAGTACTGTTGTCTGGTAGTACTAGTCTGTTGTCTGGTAGTACTAGTACTGTTGTCTGGTAGTACTAGTACTTGCTTGTACTGTCTTGTCTGGATACTAGTACTGTTGTCTGTAGTACTATCGTGTGATATCTGTTGTCTGGTAGATACTTAGTACTTAGTTGTCTAGGTAGTACTAGTACTGTTGTCTGGTAGTACTAGTACTGTTGTCTGGTAGTACTAGTAGCTGTTGTCTGGTAGTACTAGTGCTGTTGTCAGGTAGTACTAGTCTGTTGTTGGTAGTACTAGTACTGTTGTCTGGTAGTACTAGTACTGTTGTCTGGTAGTACTAGTAACTGTTGTCTGGTAGTACTAGTACTGTTGTCTGGTAGTACTAGTACTGTTGTCTGGTATAGTTGTAGTACTAGTTGGTCTGGTAGTACTAGTGCTGTTGTCTGGTAGTACTAGTACTGTTGTCTGGTATACTAGTACTGTTGTCTGGTAGTACTAGTACTGTTGTCTGGTAGTAAGTCTAGTTCGATGTCTTTGTCTGGTAGTACTAGTACTGTTGTTGGTAGTACTAGTACTGTTGTCTGTTTAGACTATGTTGGACTGTTTGTCTGGTAGTACTAGTACTGTTGTCTGGTAGTACTAGTACTGTTGTCTGGTTAGTACTAGTACTGTTGTCTGGTAGTACTTATGTTGTCTGGTTAGTAGTTTAGTAGTCAGTCTGTGTCTGGTAGTACTAGTACTGTTGTCTGGTATAGTACTATGTACTGTTGTCTGGTAGTACTAGTACTGTTGTCTGGTAGTTACTAGTCTGTTGTCTGGTATACTAGTACTGTTGTCTGGTAGTACTTAGTTGCTGATAGTCTGGTAGTACTAGTACTGTTGTCTGGTAGTACTAATGTGCTGTTGTTCTGGTAGTACTAGTACTGTTGTCTGGTAGTACTAGTACTGTTGTCTGGTAGTACTTAGTGCTGTTGTTCTGGTAGTACTAGTACATGTTGTCTGGTAGTACTAGTACTGTTGTCTGGTAGTACTATAGTACTGTTGTCTGGTAGTACTAGTCTGTTGTTGGTAGTACTAGTACTGTTGTCTGGTAGTACTAGTACTGTTGTCTGGTAGTACTAGTACTGTTGTCTGGTAGTACTAGTACTGTTGTCTGGTAGTACTAGTGCTGTTGTCTGGTAGTACTTTGTGCTGTTTGTTAGTCTTGCGTAGTACTAGTATGTCTTTGTACTTGTCTGATACTAGTACTGTTGTCTGGTAGTACTAGTACTGTTGTCTGGTAGTACTCATGTTGTCTGTGTTGTATACTAGTGTTCTGTCTAGGTTAGTACTAGTACTGTTTGTCTGGTAGTACTAGTACGTTTGTCTGGTAGTACTAGTATGTTGTCTGGTAGTACTAGTGCTGTTGTTTTTTTTCTGGTAGTACTAGTCTGTTGTCTGGTAGTACTATGTACTGTTGTCTGGTAGTACTAGTACTGTTGTCTGGTAGTACTAGTATGTTGTCTGGTAGTACGTACTTTTGTTAGTGTCTAGTGTTGCTGTCTGGTAGTACTAGTATTGTGTCTGTAGTACTGGTGTACTTTTAGTCTGGTAGTACTGTTTCTGCTGTACTTAGGTGTACTGGTACTGTTGTCTGGTAGTACTGTTTTTGTCTGGTAGTACTAGTGTTTCTGTCTGGTAGTACTGAGTGCTGTTGTTGTCTGGTAGTACTTTGTGCTTGTCTGTCTGGTAGTACTAGTGTTGCTGTCTGTAGTACTAGTGTTTTGTCTGGTAGTACTAGTGTTGTCTGGTTGTATAGTACTAGTGTTCTGTCTGGTAGTACTAGTTTGTGTCTGGTAGTACTAGTGTTGCTGTCTGGTTAGTACTAGTAATGTTGTCTCGTAGTACTTGTACGTTTGTCCGGTAGTACTAGTTCTGCTGTCTGGTAGTACTAGTGTTGTTATCTGGTAGTACTTGTGTTTCTGTCTGGTAGTACTAGTGTTTCTGTCTGGTAGTACTAGTGTTGCTGTCTGGTAGTACTAGTGTTGCTGTCTGGTAGTACTAGTGTTGCTGTCTGGTAGTACTAGTGTTTCTGTCTGGTAGTACTAGTGTTGCTGTCTGGTAGTACTAGTGTTTCTGTCTGGTAGTACTAGTGTTGCTGTCTGGTAGTAACTAGTGTTCGTCTGTCTGGTAGTACTAGTGTTTGCTGTCTGGTAGTACTAGTTGTTGCTGTCTGGTAGTACTAGTGTTGCTGTCTGGTAGTACTAGTGTTGCTGTCTGGTAGTACTGTGTTTGCTGTCTGGTAGTTACTAGTGTTGCTGTCTGGGTAGTACTAGTGTTGCTGTTTGGTAGTACTAGTGTTGCTGTCTGGTAGTACTAGTGTTTCTGTCTGGTAGTACTAGTGTTGCTATCTGGTAGTACTAGTGTTTCTGTCTGGTAGTACTAGTGTTTCTGTCTGGTAGTACTAGTGTTGCTGTCTGGTAGTACTAGTGTTGCTGTCTGGTAGTACTAGTGTTTCTGTCTGGTAGTACTAGTGTTGCTATCTGGTAGTACTATGTTTCTGTCTGGTAGTATAGTTTTCTGTCTGGTAGTACTAGTGTTTCTGTCTGGTAGTACTAGTGTTGCTGTCTGGTAGTACTAGTGTTGCTGTCTGGTAGTATAGGTTGCTGTCTGGTAGTACTAGTGTTCTGTTGGTAGTACTAGTGTTGCTGTCTGGTAGTACTGTGTTGCTGTCTGGTAGTACTAGTGTTTGCTGTTCTGGTATAGTGTGCTATGGTAGTACTAGTGTTTCTGTCTGGTAGTACTAGGTTGCTGTCTGGTAGTACTAGTGTTTGTGTCTGGTTGTAGTACTGTGTTTCTGTCTGGTAGTACTAGTGTTTGCTGTTTGGTTGTACTAGTGTTGCTAGTTGGTAGTACTAGTGTTCTGGTCTGGTAGTAACTAGGTTGCTGTCTGGTAGTACTAGTGTTGCTGTCTGGTAGTACTAGTGTTGCTGTCTGGTAGTACTAGTGTTGCTGTCTGGTAGTAGTTTGCTGTATAGTGTTGCTGTCTGGTAGTACTAGTGTTGCTGTTTGGTAGTACTAGTGTTGCTGTCTGGTAGTACTAGTGTTGCTGTCTGGTAGTACTAGTGTTGCTGTCTGGTAGTACTAGTGTTGCTGTCTGGTAGTACTAGTGTTTCTGTCTGGTAGTACTAGTGTTGCTGTCTGGTAGTACTAGTGTTGTTGTCTGGTAGTACTAGTTTTGCTGTCTGGTAGTACTAGTGTTGCTGTCTGGTAGTACTAGTGTTGCTGTCTGGTAGTACTAGTGTTGCTGTCTGGTAGTACTAGTGTTGCTGTCTGGTAGTACTAGTGTTGCTGTCTGGTAGTACTAGTGTTGCTGTCTGGTAGTACTAGTTGTTGCTGTCTGGTAGTACTAGTGTTGCTGTCTTGGTTGTAGTACTAGTGTTGCTGTCTGGTAGTACTAGTGTTGCTGTCTGGTAGTACTAGTGTTGCTGTCTGGTAGTACTAGTGTTGCTGTCTGGTAGTACTAGTGTTGCTTTCTGGTAGTACTAGTGTTGCTGTCTGGTAGTACTAGTGTTGCTGTCGGGTAGTACTTGTGTTGCTGTCTGGTAGTACTAGTGTTGCTGTCTGGTAGTCACTAGTGTTGCTGTCTGGTAGTACTAGTGTTGCTGTCGTTGTACTAGTGTTGCTGTCTGGTAGTACTAGTGTTGCTGTCTGGTTGTTACTAGTGTTGCTGTCTGTAGTACTAGTGTTGCTGTCTGGTAGTACTAGTGCTTGCTGTCTGTTGTAGTACTAGTGTTGCTGTCTGGTAGACTAGTTTGCTGTCTGGTAGTACTAGTGTTGCTGTCTGGTAGTACTAGTGTTGCTGTCTGGTAGTACTAGTGTTGCTGTCTGGTAGTACTAGTGTTGCTGTCTGGTAGTACTAGTGTTGCTGTCTGGTAGTACGGTTTTGGTGTTGGTAGTACTTGTGTTGCTGTCTGGTAGTAGTAGTGTTGCTGTCTGGTAGTACTAGTGTTGCTGTCTGGTAGTACTAGTGCTGATGTCTGGTAAGACTTGTGCTATCATCTGGTAGGCTTAGTTCTAACATGACCAGATTACCAGTGTTTCTGCTCTGAGTCATACAGGTGCTGTCTGTAGATCTGTCTCTCCATCGGGTTCATCTGGCAGGTTGGCAACATCACATCTCTGTATATTTATACCAATAGCTTTATCTCGCCTCTGAAGAGTATGATCACCTAGTGTATATTGTGTGGTCAGATGGTCGTTTGCGTGGAATACTATTGAAATGTGGTGCTGGTACTTCTTTAACGATGGTGTTGCAAGTCAAAGATTTATCCGTTGACTTCTTACGATTTTCCCGTAGTGTCTGCAAGAAGAGCTGGGTAGCTTGCATTTTAGTGACGCTGAAGCTATCAGGATTGTAGACAGATCTAGAAGGATCAAAGAGAATTTCGACTGGCAAGTGCTTGTTATAGCTTGTGCTAAAAGTTCAGGGTGCTCTGCACCTCTGGGATGGCATCATACCATCTTGTACAGCTGGGATTGATGGCTAGTTTGAGCACCTCTAGGATCATGCAATTCATTGTTCGGCTAGGCTGTTGTTTGTTGGATGTTGTGCAGCTACTGGTGCTTGGTGTATGCCGACCCTGCTGCAAAGATCGTGCATTGTGGCACTGAACTCTGACCCGTTGTCTGACAAGAGGACAAGTGTCCCAGTGTCAGCATAGTTGCTGATCCCCTTACATATGTTGTATAGCTTATCTGAGTATCATAGTACCATCCATATGTTTTATATATGCGATCTCTTACTAGGCCTAGTGACTGTATGGCGTCACGGGATGCGGCATGAGTGAGTGGGGCGCGCTACCTCGCTCTCAGTCCAAGCATAGGTCTACCAGGCAACACACGGCAGGTTGGGCTCCCTTACCACAGTCTGACAATATATTGTTACCATCCAACAAGTGTGTATATCTTCAACCCTCGTTATCTCCTTTCGAGCCCCACGACACCAGTAGTTATGTCAGGAATGGGTACTAGCTCACAGTACCTATCTGGAGTATACCTGGAGGGTGTTCCGAGAGTCGACGCCTCCTCGGCCATGTTCTTGATCAGGCCTCATGGTGGATCAGGGCCTGGGTACTGATTTTAGGTGTCTGTCCACCTCCATCTTGAAGACAGCCAGGGGTCTGTTTAAAATTCCCCTTATGTATGCTGGGAGTCAGTTGAACAGTCTTGGGCCCTGGACATTTATTGTGTTGTCTCTTAGTGTGCTCCTGGCACCCCTACTTTCCACTGGGGATATGTTGCTCCATCTGCAGAGTCTTTTGCTTTTATAGAGATTGATTTCTGTGTGCAGAATTGGTACTAATCCCACTAGGATTTTCCAGGTATAGATTATGATGTATCTCTCTCGTCTGCACTTCAGGGAGTACAGGTCAAGTGATTCCGAATGTTATCAATAATTAATGTGCTTGACTGAACTTAATATGTTCAGTCAAGATTAGACAGATTAATGGCTCGCTAAACACAGAGTCGTACAGAGACTTCGGTATCTCACTTTTTTCTGTGTTGTCAACTGAGTAAGTTCCATTGTTTGGCATATGAAAAGGAATATTTTAAATTTCTTTCAATTTCATTAATTACTTTTAGCTCCTCCTGTCTCTCCTGGATCCTGTATGAATCATTCAATATGAATTCAACATTTTCCACTTCCATAGTCAGTGAGTCCTTTCATATTTCAGATAGTCTAGTCCCCCCCTTGAGAAGCTCAGTGATTCTTCACTTTCTCCTGTAGAGGGAGCATCTCTCTCTTTCCAGTTTACTACTTCTCTTTGTTTTTTCTTAGGGGAATATGCCATGAGCATACTTCAGCTACCAGAAAGTTCATCCTTTCAAGGGATCGCTTTGGATCCATGTTATTTAAGATAACTTTTCAACATCTTTCATTTAGGACATAATTTATTTGATCCCAGTTGAAATTCTTGTTATAGAAGTTGAATTTGGTGAAGAAAGCCTCATAATTGTATGAATTTTGCTGGTCAAGCTCCCTGTGAATATAAATCTGGATTTAGATTAGATTGTGATCGGAATTAGTTGTTTTTGATATTGTTAAGTATCTTACTAGGTCATCATTATTGTGAAATAATATCAAGTGTGTTTTCCAGTCTTGTTGGCTCCACTATCTATTGGCTTCGAGTGTATTTATTGAAGAGATTCAGCAGCTCATGTGTGTGACTCCATCTGAGCTGCCTCCAAGGATTGCTACATGCTTCATTTTTGTCTTATATTGAAATCACCAAGCTGCAAGATGTTTGGGTCTGGGGCTGGAAGGTTTTCCAGACTGTAGCCAATCTTCATTAACTGTTCCTTGAACTGTTGGAAGTTGCATCTGGTGGCTTATATACAACCAATATGACTAAGTTTTTGCTCTCGATCTTTATTGCTAAAATTTCAACTACATCATTTGTGGTGTTCAGTAACTATGAGCAAATGAGTGACTAACATACAGACCAACCCCCTTCCCCCTTGTTGCCTGTTCTTTCTGTTACATCTAAGTTGTACCCTATTATCCAGATATCGCTGTCAAAGTGGTCTACTTTGTGGATCTCTGTGAAGGCCACAAACATCGCGTTTGACTCCACTAGGAGTCGTCTGTTGAAATGTGTTTTGTTGTAGGTGAATGGCGAAAAGTCCTTCATAATCACAAATATAAATGAGGTAGTATTGCATATTTGATGGGGGATGTATTTGTTGTCATCGGTAGTTGTAGTTCTGGAGTGAGGAGCCACTGGCTCCCCACTGGTACCAAAACATCACTTGGAGTAAAATAGTTGTAACGACTATGGTTAAATTTTGGAAAACTGTACCTCCTGGCCCCTTTCAAAGCAATATTTGTTGCAGCATTGTTTTTGAGGACTGATGTATGGCACATTTCAGTGTGGATGAGTTTATATGAGGTAGAAAGACAAACTCCTCTGGATAGGAGGTCGCAGCAGAGCACTATTAAGTTATTAATCACCACAACCAGGTGTTTGTTATCTTCGTCTGAGGTCAAGAAATTCGTCAACAGGTTTATCTGTAATCTACCTGGAGGGTGTTCCAGGAGTCAACGCCCCTGTGGCCTGGTCCATAATCAGGCCTCACAGTGGATCAGGGCCTGATCCAACCTTTGTAATGGTATACTTGAAGATGGGGTTAGGACCAGTAGCGGTCCCTTTGTGCATGTACTTTGCAATTTCCGCTGCTACTGTAGGCCAGTAGCCTGTTTGACACAGTAGTCTTTATCTGGCTGCGCTGCACTTAGAGAATAATGGATCATCTTCAGAGTTGCTAGTAGTTAGGACTCTGGGATTATCAGCTGGTGTACGGTTCTGCTAGGACCCGCTAGTCTAGCCACGCATCACAGCACTCCATGGTTGACAAGTCCTTCAGCAGTACAGGAGGTTTAACCTGCCAGGCCTCATCCTACCTGGTCAAGAAACGAAGGACAGACGACCACACAGGGTCTTGATGTTAGGCTCTCTCTAGATCCTCAACAGAGTATGACTTGTCAGTGCCAACAAAAGCAATATGCCTTGACAGGGCATCAACAACTATGCTCTACTTACCAGGAACACAAAGAATTTTTGGGTTATAGTCGTTGAAAGTGAGAGACCAGCATTCACGTTTTCCAGAGACATCCTTGTTTGTAAAGAGATAGACAACAGCGGCACTTGGTGAGTCTAAATCTTGGGGGAATATTTGCAGATAATGACTCAGAAAAGGCTCGAGGCCCATATAGTAGTTAAAAGCTTTAGCTCTGTCACTGAGTATTTCCTCTCGGCTTTGGTAAGAACACGACTAGCGTAAGCTATTGGCTATTGCTTACCAGTGGACTCTTGCGACAAGGGAACACCAATGCCATCACTGCTGGCATCCATTGTCAAGGAAATCTGAGATCACAGGCTGATGTTAACGTATTCTTCAGCATGACAGAGGCCTTTCCTGGCCGCCACTCCACTCAGAAGGCAAATCCTTCTTGAAAAACGTAGTCAATGTGCAGCAATGATGGAGAAAATTAGTGAAGGCGTAATAATAATAATAATAATAATAATAATAATATCTACAAGTGTTGTATCTCCCAGGTATACCTCAGATAACAGATATTCCAATAAAATATCCGGAAATGACTCTAAAATCCTTGGCAAAATCTTGAAAAAATCCACTTTTTCCAGTGGCTTATTCCAGTGGGGATTTTCTAATCCAGAAAGCCACCTGTCATGACCACTCTGACCCACTCAACAACCCAGCTGAGCTTACAGACGCCAACCCACCTTCTGACTGGCTTACCACCTCCTGTTGACGGCCATAACAGAGATGCAATGCCGTTATGACGCGTGGAGGACCGGGATTCGAACCTACCGTTCAGGGAACTGAGTCAAGAAGGTTTCTGACGGTGGTGGAGGCGGCTGTCAAGCACTACTGAAGGAGCTGGACGTGCTGTCAAGGACCCAGGAGTTGGTGGAGGCGGCTGTCAAGCACTACTGAAGGAGCTGGACGTGCTGTCAAGACCCAGGAGTTGGTGGAGAGAGCTGTCAGGCACTACTGAAGGAGATGGATGTGCTCTCAGGGATCCAGGAGCTGTTGGAGAGGGCTGTCAGGACCTACTGAAGGAGGTGGTTGTGCTGTCTAACGCTACTGAAGTGACAGCAGGTGCTGTCAGACCCTACCATACAAGCAGTAGGTGCTGTCAGACACTACCATACAAGCAGTAAGTGCTGTCAGACCGTACCATACAACCAGTAGGTGCTGTCAGAACCCACCATATAAGCAGTAGGTGCTGTCAGATCCACCATACAAGTATAGGTGCTGTCAGTTCCCTAAATCAAGTGCCAGCAGTGATGCTAAAAACCACGGTAGGTGCCTGGAGGTGCTAATTACATATCCCTGACCAGAGGGGTACTCAGGTGCTGTAAGTAGGAACCCTACGCTCAGGAATTCCTTAGGTAACATTCCTAAGAATTCATTATGTACCTCTTGGCTACAAACACCCCTCCAGCTCCTGGACCCAGGCGCTACCAGCTCCTAATTAACCTTCAGGCGTGCTCGTGAAGACGGCATGACGTACCCCGCTAAGGTGGTGGTAAATAGGTGCCGGAAGTAGGTACCGGAAGTGAGTGCCAGGTGTAATGGCCTGTTTTCCCTTCATGTGTCGACCGGAAGTCCCTGATGAGGTAAGTACCTACTTTACCCTTGACGAAAATTAGTGTTACTACCTAATTACCCTAGTCTAATACTAGAGTAAGTACCTAATTTCTCCAACATAAAACTAATGTCTGCATCTAATTACCCTAGTCTAATACTAGGGTATGTACCTAACATCCCTAATATAAAACTAGTGTTAGCACCTAATTGCCCTAGTATAATACTAGGGTGCGTACCTAATTTCCCTAATATAATAACAGGATAAGTACCTAATTTTCCTAATATAAAACTAGGGTAAGCACCTAATTTCCCTAACATACGGCGATGGTAAATACCTGATTTCCCTAGTTAAATACTAGGGTAACTAATTTCCCCCTAGTCTAGGTACTTCTACTGTTGTTACTGTTGGTCTACAGTCACTGTTGATGTACGAGTCACTGTTCACTGGTGGTCTGTCCTGAGCTTACAGCCCATGACTGGTCTGCATTACCTTGCATTTCCAGCGGTTGAACTCAAACAACCACTTTTCTGACAAATTGTGTGTGTGTGTGTGCGTGTGTGTGCGTGTGTGTGTGTGTGTGTGTGCGTGTATGTGTACTCACCTTTTTACATTTGCCGGGGGTCAAATCACAGCTCCTGGTACCACCTCAAAAGTACACCTTGCTAAGATTATTTCCTTGTATTCTCGTCACGATGTCATAAACTCTTTTTGAAGCTGTGTATAGACCTCTAAGTGTGTATTATGTTATTAATGGTGTATAAACCCTATGTTGCAACTGTAGAAAGTATGCATACACACACATACACACACACACACACACACACACACACACACACACACACACACACACACACACAACACACAAACACACACACCACACACACACACACACACACATACATACAACACACACAACACACACACACACACACACACACACACACACACACACACACACACACACACACACACACACACACACACACACACACACACACCAGACCTACTAGCAGCCAACACAACTGGACCCCTACGGGATTAGAGCACCGTCAATCACTCTAAACAAAACTTCTCTCTGATCATTGCAGGAAGGTTCAAATGGTGTCGGTGCAGAACTGGCAGCTTCACCCAGGAAGCAAGTTGCAGGACCTTCCAGGACTCGAGACCCACCCAGTATGGTCGTTCAGGGGGACTTCCGCAAGGTCAGTCAAATTAAGTTACTCTTAGTGGCAGTACCTTACAGTGACGCATAGTGACAGTACCTTACAGTGACTGTTAGTGGCAGTACCTTACAGTGACTGTTAGTGATAGTACCTTACAGTGACTGTTAGTGACAGTACCTTACAGTGACTCATAGTGGCAATACCTTACAGTGACTCATAGTGGCAGTACCTTACAGTGACTGTTAGTGACAGTACCTTACAGTGACTGTTAGTGACAGTACATTACAGTGACTGTTAGTGACAGTACCTTACAGTGACTGTTAGTGACAGTACCTTACAGTGATTCATAGTGACAGTACCTTACAGTGACTGTTAGTGACAGTACTTAACAGTGACTCATAGTGACAGTACCTTACAGTGACTGTTAGTGACAGTACCTTACAGTGACTCATAGTGACAGTACCTTACAGTGACGTTAGTGACATACCTTACAGTGACTTATAGTGACAGTACCTTACAGTGACTGTTAGTGACAGTACCTTACAGTGACTGTTAGTGACAGTACCTTACAGTGACTGTTAGTGACAGTACCTTACAGTGACTGTTAGTGACAGTACCTTACAGTGACTGAGTGACAGTATCTTACAGTGACTGTTAGTGACAGTACTTTACAGTGACTACTATAGTGACAGTACCTTACAGTGACTGTTTAGTGAACAGTACTTACAGTGACTCATAGTGACATACCTTACAGTGACTCATAGTGACAGTACCTTACAGTGACGTGCTATTACAGTGACATGACTACCTTACAGTGACTGTTAAATGACAGTACTTCAGTGACAGTGACTCTTAAGTGACAGTACCTTACAGTGACATCATTGTGACATGTACCTTACAGTGACTAGTGACTACTTACAGTGACAGTAGTACCTTACAGTGACGTTCTTAGTGACAGTACTTACAGTGACAGTGTATAGTAACAGTGACTACCTTACAGTGACAGTGACAGTACCTTACAGTGACTGTTAAGTAATAGTACCTTACAGTGACTGTTTAATAGTACCTTACAGTACTTGTATTTCAGCGTCACTTAGTCACCAATTTACAGTGTCACTCAGTTATACTTAGTACTCAGTTTACATGTTCACTCATTAGTCATGTTACACTACAAGTTACTTTGTTTACTCAGTCTTCACTAGTGTTACTGACAGTTTCATGTTTTACAGTTGACAGCTACCTTAAGTCACAGTACACTTACAGTGACAGTTGACCAAGTTTCACCTTACAGTTCACAAGTACCTTAGTTGACAGTGACAGTACCTTACAAGTAACTATTTTGCTTACAGTGACCAGTACTTCCAGTATACTGTACAGTGAGAGTATCTTTACAAGTGACAGTACCTTACAGTGAGCTTAGTACTACCTTACAATGACAGTGACAGTACCATTAAGTGACAGTCACCTTACAGTGGCAGTGACGTACCTTACATGACAGTGAAGTACCTTATGTCATAGTGTACCTACAGAGTGACTACCTGTAAGTAAAGTGACAGTACCTTACAGTGGCAGTATCACAAGTGACAGTACCTTACAGTGAAGTATACTTATAGTAACAGTACCTTACAGTGACAGTGACTACCATTCAGTGAAGTGAAAGTACCTTACAGTGCAGTGACAGTACCTACAGTGACAGTGACAAGTACATTGATAGTTCATAGTGACACATTACTGTACAGTGGTGACATACCTTACAGTTGACAGTACCTTACAGTGCAGTGACACCTTACAGTGACAGACTTTACAGTGACAGTGACTACTAAGTGACAGTACCTTACAGTGACAGTGCTACTTACAGTACGTTAGTACCTTACAGTGCATGACAGTCCTTACATTCATAACTTTCAGTGTACGTGCTACTTCATGGTGTCACAAATTCACATAAGTTCACATGCTCACTTAAGTGACAGCACATTACATGACCAAATGCACTTTTCCTTACAGTGACAGCACATTTCAGTTTTGTTACCTTACAGTTACATGATACCTACAGTCCACAGTTTACCACGTTAGTGCTTCTTTACACCAAGTTTCATTCATGTTTCACTCACTTTCATTTACGTTTCGCTCATTTTCATGCTGTCACTAAGTTTATCACTCAAGTTTCACTTATGTTCACTTAAGTTTTCACTTATGTTTCACTCAAGTTTCACTTTTGTTTCACTCAAGTTTCACTTATGTTTCACTCAAGTTTCATTTGTTTCACTCAAGTTTCACTTTTGTTTCACTCAAGTTTCACTTATGTTTCACTCAAGTTTCATTTGTTTCACTCAAGTTTCACTTTTGTTTCACTCAAGTTTCACTTATGTTTCACTCAAGTTTCACTTATGTTTTACTCAAGTTTCATTTGTTTCACTCAAGTTTCACTTTTGTTTCACTCAAGTTTCATTATGTTTCACTCAAGTTTCATTTGTTTCACTCAAGTTTCACTTTTGTTTCACTCAAGTTTCACTTATGTTTCACTCAAGTTTCACTTATGTTTTACTCAAGTTTCATTTGTTTCACTCAAGTTTCACTTATGTTTCACTCAAGTTTCACTTATGTTTCACTCAAGTTTCATTTATGTTTCACTCAAGTTTCACTTATGTTTCACTCAAGTTTCACTTATGCTTCACTTAAGTTTTACTTATGTTTCACTCAAGTTTCACTTTTGTTTCACTCAAGTTTCACTTATGTTTCACTCAAGTTTCATTTGTTTCACTCAAGTTTCACTTTTGTTTCACTCAAGTTTCACTTATGTTTCACTCAAGTTTCACTTATGTTTTACTCAAGTTTCATTTGTTTCACTCAAGTTTCACTTATGTTTCACTTATGTTTCACTCAAGTTTCATTTATGTTTCACTCAAGTTTCATTTATGTTTCACTCAAGTTTCACTTATGTTTCACTTAAGTTTCATTTGTTTCACTCAAGTTTCACTAATGTTTCACTCAAGTTTCATTTGTTTCACTCAAGTTTCACTTATGTTTCACTCAAGTTTCACTAATGTTTCACTCAAGTTTCACTAATGTTTCACTCAAGTTTCACTTATGTTTCACTTAAGTTTCATTTATGTTTCACTCAAGTTTCACTAATGTTTCACTCAAGTTTCACTTATGTTTCACTCAAGTTTCATTTATGTTTCACTCAAGTTTCACTAATGTTTCACTAAAGTTTCACTTATGTTTCACTTAAGTTTCATTTATGTTTTACTCAAGTTTCACTCAAGCTTCACTTATATTTCACTCAAGTTTCACTTATATTTCACTCAAGTTTCACTTATGTTTCAGTTAAGTTTATATTTCACTGAAATTTAACTTATGTTTCACTTAAGTTTTATGTTTCATTCAAGTTTTATTTATGTTTCTCTCAAGTTTTACTTAAGTTTCACTCAAGTTTCACTTATGTTTCATTATGTTTCACTCAGTTTCTCTTAAGTTTCACTCATATTCACCCCAGTTTCGCTCTGTTTTTGTTGGTTGACAGGTTTTACTTGACAGGTGAACATTGAAGCTGATCTTGACAAGTGAACATTGAAACTGATCTTGACAGGTGAACATTGAAGCTGATCTTGACAGGTGAACATTGAAGCTGATCTTGACAGGTGAACATTGAAGTTGATCTTGACAGGTGAACATTGAAACTGATCTTGACAGGTGAACATTGAAGCTGATCTTGACAGGTGAACATTGAAGCTGATCTTGACAGGTGAACATTGAAGTTGATCTTGACAGGTGAAAATTGAAACTGATCTTGGCAGGTGAACATTGAAAGCTGATCTTGACAAGGGGAACATTGAAACTGATCTTGACAGGTGAACATTGAAGTTGATCTTGACCAGGTGAAACATTGAAACTGATCTTGACAAGGTGAACATTGAAGCTGATCTTGACAGGTGAACATTGAAGCTGATCTTGACAGGTGAACATTGAAACTTATCTTGACAATTGAACATTGAAGTTGATCTTGATCTTGACAGGTGAACATTGAAACTTATCTTGACAGGTGAACATTGAAGTTGATCTTGACAGGTGAACATTGAAACTTATCTTGACAGGTGAACATTGAAGTTGATCTTGACAGGTGAATATTGAAGCTGATCTTGACAGGTGAACATTGAAGTTGATCTTGATCTTGACAGGTGAACATTGAAACTTATCTTGACAGGTGAACATTGAAGTTGATCTTGACAGGTGAACATTGAAACTTATCTTGACAGGTGAACATTGAAGTTGATCTTGAGCTTGACAGGTGAACATTGAAACTTATCTTGACAGGTGAACATTGAAGTTGATCTTGACAGGTGAATATTGAAGCTGATCTTGACAGGTGAACATTGAAACTGATCTTGACAGGTGAACATTAAAGCTGATCTTGACAGGTGAACATTGAAACTGATCTTGACAGGTGAACATTGAAACTGATCTTGACAGGTGAACATAGAAACTGATCTTGACAGGTGAACGTTGAAGTTGATCTTGACAGGTGAACATTGAAACTGATCTTGACAAGTGAACATTGAAACTGATCTTGACAGGTGAACATTGAAACTGATCTTGACAGGTGAACATTAAAGCTGATCTTGACAGGTGAACATTGAAACTGATCTTGACAGGTGAACATTGAAACTGATCTTGACAGGTGAACATTGAAACTGATCTTGACAGTGAACGTTTTAAGTTGATCTTGACAGGTGAACATTGAAACTGATCTTGACAGGTGAACATTGAAACTGATCTTGACAGGTGAACGTTGAAGTTCATCTTGACAGGTGAACATTGAAGTTCATCTTGACAGGTGAACATTGAAGTTGATCTTGACAGGTGAATGTTGAAACTGATCTTGACAGGTAAACATTGAAGCTGAGCTTGACAGGTGAACATTGAACTTGATCTTGACAGGTGAACATTAAACTTGATCTTGACAGGTGAACATTGAAGTTGTTCTTGACAGGTGAACATTGAAACTGATCTTGACAGGTGAACATCGAAGTTGATCTTGGCAGGTAAACATTCAAACTGATCTTGACAGATGAACATTAAAGTTGATCTTGACAGGTGAACATTGAAGCTTATCTTAACAGGTGAACATTGAAGTTGATCTTGACAGGTGAACATTGAAACTGATCATGACAGGTGAACATTGAACTTGATCTTGACAGGTGAACATTAAACTTGATCTTGACAGGTGAACATTTAACTTGATCTTGACAGGTGAACATTGAACTTGAACTTGACAGGTGGACATTGAAGCTGATCTTGAAAGGTGAACATTTATCTTGTTTGACAGGTAACTTGGGCAATGTTTTAATCTGATTTACCTGGTAGACTTGTAAATATGGTTGTCAAATGTGGCAACCACCAGCACGGGGTCAGTGATCTTACCTTCCAGGTGTGACCAGGTACACCTTCCAGGTGTGACCAGGTACACCTTCCAGGTGTGACCAGGTGCACCTTACCTGCCTTGTCATTCATTTCGTGTTGTTGTGGGCTTTAAGGGCCACGTCAGTTCCTTGTCTTCTAATAATACGTTATTTTTCCCTATAATCAACCCTGTATGTAATTAATATCGATCTGCTGTGTCTGGTTAGGTGAAGTCCTGGATCTTTCCTTAATTCATTGTATAACTTAACAAATCTTTGAGGACTATTTTGTTGCAGAGGTCAGACCTCTACAACACAATTGTCATCAAAGAATAGATCCTGGACTTCACCTTACCAGACACAGCAAATGCGATATTAATTATGGCTAAGTAGATTATAGGGGATTAATAAACATGATATTCGGAAACGTGCTAGATGTAGTCTTGCTCTGGAAGTCTTCATGGTGTCTTCTCCCAGACATCTTTCCTCAAGCACTTGTAGTCGGCCTCTTACAATACAGACAATAAGCACGCGTTATGGTTTTCAAGGTCTGGTGGAACCTCTCCGGTGACCTTGAAACTGAGTATGATATGGGGACGAAAGTCTCTGTGTAGTTGCTAAAGTGTAGTTGCTAATCAGCTTTTGCAGTCAAATTAGAGCCCGGGTCACTGTGAATAGATCGCGAAACTCCCACCTGGGGTATTAATCTAAGGAAGGCTTTTCAGAGTGTCTTGGTATTAATACTACTCAAAAGTCCTGCCTCAGGGTACCTGGTGGTTTTATCAAGAATAGTAAACCAGTACTGGTTATCTGACTTGGTCTCAGGTAAAAACCCCACAGTCTATGATCAGGTTTAAATTGTTCTCTATCAGCGGGTATGAGACGAAGTGTCGTAGGTTTGATGCAGTGTGCGGGTTTGCCCACGTCCTGCAACACGGCAGCACCTGACGGAGCTCTGGCATCTCATTGTAAACCTGGCCAGTCAAAATGTATCCTCCAATGGTTGAATTATGATTTTAAAACCTGAGACCTAAACAAGAGTAGGAGTCGTTGTGTTGGTCTTCCCTGAAGGTCTGTGTGTGGGGCATGGAGTCGGGAACACCTGGTAATCCTGCTACCCTGGAATAGGAAGGCATACCCAGGGGGGCTTTCACTTGATTCACGATACCCTGACCAGCTGCCCTCGTCAAACATCGTGTCCAACACAAGATCCGAGTCCCTCAAGATAGGATCAACATTCCCGTCAGACCTTTCCGGGGTCGTCGGTGTTATGGCCAGAAGTGAAGAGGAAATAGAGCTGTCAGTAGCCGCGGGGGCGTTGACCCCCAAAATCCTCTCCAGGTAAACTCCAGGTAAACTGCCGTTAAATAGCCAGTGTAGTGGAGATAAATGGTATAAAATGCCGACACGATGAAAAATAAACACAAATATAGTATAGTGGCACCTACATGGGACGACCGTCCCCTGCTGGTCCCTCTCACATACAACTACCCAACATTCTCCACCCAATATATACTTATGTGCTGTTTACCCTGCCGGGTCACAACACGGAGAAGACCCAGGCCAGAACCCGTCCTGGCAAACCTATATGAACATATTCCCCAGGTAGATTTATGCCTCAAAAATCGTAATGACAGTATTGCAAACAAACCAAGGTACGGGCGGGGCTCAAACCCGCGGTAGAGAGTCGTAACAATCCAGACCGACGCGTTAGCCACTGGCCCAGTTGGCTACAGTAAGATTCATCCAACTAGGCATACTTCCTCTCCAGGTATACTCCAGGTATACTCCGGGTATAGGAAGGTTAGCATAGGCATCACTGTGACCACAAATGCAAGTTGGTTTCAGGTAGATTCGTTTGTGACTTGATAAAGGGCACTATGTGGACAAAACTAGCCAATTAAAGGCTCCCATAATTACTGCAGTTACGTTTATTTTTCCACAGACACTCTAGTACTGACTCCTAACGTAAATTTTGTATACGAAAAGCAGAAGGCTCGGCAGGATATGTAACGTTCCATCAGTCAGAAGCAGAGGAGCCACGAGTTGACAGGCGATACAGGTGTTGACTTGTGTTGACAGGGGATCACAGAAGTTGACAGGTGTCAATGGGTTATCACAGGTGTTGACTGGTGTTGGCAGGTGTAAACAGGTATCCACAGGTAATCACGTGTGTTGACTGGTGCTACGAGGTGTCGACAGGAGTTGACAACTGATCACAGATGATTACAAGTGTTGACAGGCATAAATTAGTGTTGACAGGTGATCAAAGGTGTTGACAGATGATCGCAGGTGTTTATCAGGTGATCACAGGTGCTGACAGTTGTTTACAGGTGATCACAACAAGTGTCAGGGCCCAAGACTGTTCAACTGCCTCCCAACATACATTTTTGGGATTACCAATAGACCCCTGGCTGTCTTCAAGGTGCTGGACAGGTACCTAAAGTCAATTCCTGATCAACTGTGCTGTGATTCGTACGCCAGTTTACGTGCAGCCAGCAGTAACAGCCTGGTTGATCAGACACTGATCCACCACGAGGCCTGGTCTCAGACCGGGCCGCGGAGGCGTTGACCCTCGAAACACTCTCCAGGTAAACTCCAGGTAAACCGGAACTGAAAAGACAATCAGTCCAAAATCTTCTTAACGAACTGATGAGTGTTTAACGAGGTCTTATCAGTGTTTAACGAGGTCTTATCAGTGTTTAACGAGGTATTATCAGTGTTTAACGAGGTCTTATCAGTGTTTAACGAGGTCTTATCAGTGTCTAACGTGGTCTTATCAGTGTTTAACGAGGTCTTATCAGTGTTTAACGAGGTCTTATCAGTGTTTAACGAGGTCTTATCAGCGTTTAACGAGGTCTTATCAGTGTTTAACGAGGTCTTATCAGTGTTTAACGAGGTCTTATCAGTGTTTAACGAGGTCTTATCAGTGTTTAACGAGGTCTTATCAATGTTTAACGAGGTCTTATCAGTGTTTAACGAGGTCTTATCAGTGTCTAACGTGGTCTTATCAGTGTTTAACGAGGTCTTATCAGTGTTTAACGAGGTCTTATCAGTGTTTAACGAGGTCTTATCAGTGTTTAACGAGGTCTTATCAGTGTTTAACGTGGTCTTATCAGTGTTTAACGAGGTCTTATCAGTGTTTAACGTGGTCTTATCAGTGTTTAACGAGGTCTTATCAGTGTTTAACGTGGTCTTATCAGTGTTTAACGAGGTCTTATCAGTGTTTAACGAGGTCTTATCAGTGTTTAACGAGGTCTTATCAGTGTTTAACGAGGTCTCATCAGTGTTTAACGAGGTCTTATCAGTGTTTAACGAGGTCTTATCAGTGTTTAACGAGGTCTTATCAGTGTCTAACGAGGTCTTATCAGCGTTTAACGAGGTCTTATCAGTGTTTAACGAGGTCTTATCAGCGTTTAACGAGGTCTTATCAGTGTTTAACGAGGTCTTATGAGAGACTGGATCAAATGTCGTTGAAAATTATGACCTACAGCTGTAGAATGGTGCCATGCAAGTGTCTACTCTGGTTAATGGTGCCATGCAAGTGTCTACTCTGGTTAATGGTGCCATGCAAGTGTCTACTCTGGTTAATGGTGCCATGCAAGTGTCTACTCTGGTTAATGGTGCCATGCAAGTGTCTACTCTGGTTAATGGTGCCATGCAAGTGTCTACTCTGGTTAATGGTGCATGCAAGTGTCTACTCTGGTTAATGGTGCCATGCAAGTGTCTACTCTGGTTAATGGTGCCATGCAAGTGTCCACTCTGGTTAATGGTGCTATGCAAGTGTCTACTCTGGTTAATGGTGCCATGCAAGTGTCTACTCTGGTTAATGGTGCCATGCAAGTGTCTACTCTGGTTAATGGTGCCATGCAAGTGTCTACTCTGGTTAATGGTGCCATGCAAGTGTTTACTCTGGTTAATGGTGCCATGCAAGTGTCTACTCTGGTTAATGGTGCCATGCAAGTGTCTACTCTGGTTAATGGTGCCATGCAAGTGTCTACTCTGGTTAATGGTGATATTTGCTTATGGTCTAAGATTTCCAATGGATTCCTTAAGACTGGAATTATTCGTCTTACCCCTTATTGCAAGATCGTTCATGGAACTCCAGGTAGTGGCGGAGCGCACAGCAGCAGTGACACAGCAGCAGTGACACAGCAGCAGTGACACAGCAGCAGTGACACAACAGCAGTGACACAATAGCAGTGACACAGCAGCAGTGACACAACAGCAGTGACACAGCAGCAGTGACACAGCAGCAGTGACACAGCAGCAGTGACACAGCAGCAGTGACATATCAGCAGTGACACATCAGCAGTGACACAACAGCAGTGACACAATAGCAGTGACACAACAGCAATGACACAACAGCAGTGACACAGCAGCAGTGGCACAACAACAGTGACACAACAGCAATGACACAACAGCAGTGACACAACAGCAATGACACTATAGCAGTGACACAACAGCAGTGACACAGCAGCAGTGACACAGCAGCAGTGACACAACAGCAGTGACACAGCAGTAGTGACACAGCAGCAGTGACACATCAGCAGTGACACAACAGCAGTGACACAATAGCAGTGACACAACAGCAGTGACACAACAGCAGTGACACAATAGCAGTGACACAACAGCAATGAGACAACAGCAGTGACACAGCAGCAGTGGCACAACAGCAGTGACATAACAGCAGTGACACAATAGCAGTGACACAACAGCAATGAGACAACAGCAGTGGCACAGCAGCAGTGGCACAACAGCAGTGACATAACAGCAGTGACACAACAGCAGTGGCACAACAGCAGTGACACAACAGCAGTGACACAGCAGCAGTGACATAACAGCAGTGACACAACAGCAGTGACACAACAACAGTGACACAACAGCAATGACACAACAGCAGTGACACAACAGCAGTAACACAACAGCAGTGACAGAGCAGCAGTGACATAACAGCAGTGACACAACAGCAGTGACACAGCAACAGTGACACAACAGCAGTGACACAACAGCAGTGACACAACAGCAGTGACAGAGCAGCAGTGACATAACAGCAGTGACACAACAGCAGTGACACAGCAACAGTGACACAACAGCAGTGACACAACAGGAGTGACACAACAGCAGTGACACAGCAGCAGTAACATAACAGCAGTGACAAAACAGCAGTGACACAGCAGCAGTGACATAACAGCAGTAACACAACAGCAATGACACACCAACAGTCACATAACAGCAGTGACACAACAGTAGTGACACAGCAGCAGTGACATAACAGCAGTGACATAACAGCAGTGACATAATAGCAGTGACACAACAGCAGTGACGCAACAGCAGTGACATAGCAGCAGTGACACAACAGCAGTGACACAACAGAAGTGACACAACAGCAGTGACACAACAGCAGTGACACAACAGCAGTGACATGACAGCAGTGACACAACAGCAGTGACACAACAGCAGTGACATAACAGCAGTGACACAACAGCAGTGACACAACAGCAGTGACATAACAGCAGTGACATAGCAGTGACACAACAGCAGTAACACAACAGCTGTGACACAACAGCAGTGACATAACAGCAGTGACACAACAGCAGTGGCATAACAGCAGTGACATAACAGCAGTGACACAACAGCAGTGACACAACAGCAGCGACACAATAGCAGTGACACAATAGCAGTGACACAACAGCAGCGACACAATAGCAGTGACACAATAGCAGTGACACAATAGCAGTGACACAACAGCAGTGACATAACAGCAGTGACACAACAGCAGTGACACAACAGCAGTGACATAACAGCAGTGACACAACAGCAGTGACATAACAGCAGTGACACAACAGCAGTGACACAACAGCAGCGACACAATAGCAGTGACACAACAGCAGTAACACAACAGCTGTGACACAACAGCAGTGACACAATAGCAGTGACACAATAGCAGTGACACAATAGCAGTGACACAACAGCAGTGACACTACACAGACTCGGGAATCTTGTCTCGACCAACTATGTGGTGTTGAGGTGAAGGTCGCAACTCAGTGACAGCTTACCTTCTCGGACCACCAGCAGTCCTCGCAACTCAGTGCCAGCTTACCTTCTCGGACCACCAGCAGTCCTCGCAACTCAGTGCCAGCTTACCTTCTCGGACCACCAGCAGTCCTCGCAACTCAGTGCCAGCTTACCTTCTCGGACACCAGCAGTCCTCGCAACTCAGTGCCAGCTTACCTTCTCGACCACCAGCAGTCCTCGCAACTCAGTGCCAGCTTACCTTCTCGGACCACAGCAGTCCTCGCAACTCAGTGCCAGCTTACCTTCTCGGACCACCAGCAGTCCTCGCAACTCAGTGCCAGCTTACCTTCTCGGACCACCAGCAGTCCTCGCAACTCAGTGCCAGCTTACCTTCTCGGGCCACCAGCAGTCCTCGCAACTCAGTGCCAGCTTACCTTCTCGGACCACCGCAGTCCTCGCAACTCAGTGCCAGCTTACCTTCTCGGACCACCAGCAGTCCTCGCAACTCAGTGCCAGCTTACCTTCTCGGACCACCAGCAGTCCTCGCAACTCAGTGCCAGCTTACCTTCTCGGACAACCAGCAGTCCTCGCAACTCAGTGCCAGCTTACCTTCTCGGACCATTAGCAGTCCTCGCAACTCAGTGCCAGCTTACCTTCTCGGACCACCAGCAGTCCTCGCAACTCAGTGCCAGCTTTACCTTCTCGGACCACCAGCAGTCCTCGCAACTCAGTGCCAGCTTACCTTCTCGGACCACAGCAGTCCTCGCAACTCAGTGCCAGCTTACCTTCTCGGACCACCAGCAGTCGTCGCAACTCAGTGCCAGCTTACCTTCTCGGACCACCAGCAGTCGTCGCAACTCAGTGCCAGCTTACCTTCTCGGACCACCGCAGTCCTCGCAAACTCAGTGCCAGCTTACCTTCTCGGACCACCAGCTAGTCCTCGCAAACTCAGTGCCAGCTTACCTTCTCGGACCACCAGCAGTCCTCGCAAACTCAGTGCCAGCTTACCTTCTCCGGACCACCAGCAGTCCTCGCAACTCAGTGCCAGCTTACCTTCTCGGACCACCAGCAGTCTCGCAACTCAGTGCAGCTTACCTTCTCGGACCACCAGCAGTCGTCGCAACTCAGTGCCAGCTTACCTTCTCGGACCACCAGCAGTCCTCGCAACTCAGTGCCAGCTTACCTTCTCGGACCACCAGCAGTCCTCGCAACTCAGTGCCAGCTTACCTTCTCGGACCACCAGCAGTCCTCGCAACTCAGTGCCAGCTTACCTTCTCGGACACCAGCAGTCCTCGCAACTCAGTGCCAGCTTACCTTCCGGGCCACCATGCAGTCCTCGCAACTCAGTGCCAGCTTACCTTCTCGGACCACCAGCAGTCCTCGCAACTCAGTGCCAGCTTACCTTCTCGGACCACCAGCAGTCCTCGCACTCAGTGCCAGCTTACCTTCTCGGACCACCAGCAGTCCTCGCAACTCAGTGCCAGCTTACCTTCTCGGACAACCAGCAGTCCTCGCACTCAGTGCCAGCTTACCTTCTCGGACCATTAGCAGTCCTCGCAACTCAGTGCCAGCTTACCTTCTCGGACCACCAGCAGTCCTCGCAACTCAGTGCCAGCTTACCTTCTCGGACCACCAGCAGTCTCGCAACTCAGTGCCAGCCTTACCTTCTCGGACCACCAGCAGTCCTCGCAACTCAGTGCCAGCTTACCTTCTCGGACCACCAGCAGTCGTCGCAATCAGTGCCAGCTTACCTTCTCGGACACCAGCAGTCGTCGCAACTCAGTGCCAGCTTACCTTCTCGGACCACCAGCAGTCCTCGCAACTCAGTGCCAGCTTACCTTCTCGGACCACCAGCAGTCCTCGCAACTCAGTGCCAGCTTACCTTCTCGGACCCCAGCAGTCCTCGCAACTCAGTGCCAGCTTACCTTCTCGGACCACCAGCAGTCCTCGCAACTCAGTGCCAGCTTACCTTCTCGGACCACCAGCAGTCCTCGCAACTCAGTGCCAGCTTACCTTCTGGACCACCAGCAGTCCTCGCACTCAGTGCCAGCTTACCTTCTCGGACCACCAGCAGTCCTCGCAACTCAGTGCCAGCTTACCTTCTCGGACCACCAGCAGTCCTCGCAACTCAGTGCCAGCTTACCTTTCGGACCACCAGCAGTCGTCGCAACTCAGTGCAGCTTACCTTCTCGGAGCACCAGCAGTCCTCGCAACTCAGTGCCAGCTTACCTTCTCGGACCACCAGCAGTCCTCGCGACTCAGTGCCAGCTTACCTTCTCGGACCACCAGCAGTCCTCGTAACTCAGTGCCAGCTTACCTTCTCGGACCACCAGCAGTCCTCGCAACTCAGTGCCAGCTTACCTTCTCGGACCACCAGCAGTCCTCGCAATTCAGTGCCAGCTTACCTTCTCGGACCACCAGCTGTCCTCGCAACTCAGTGCCAGCTTACCTTCTCGGACCATTAGCAGTCCTCCCAACTCAGTGCCAGCTTTACCTTTCGGACCACCAGCAGTCCTCGCAACTCAGTTGCCAGCTTACCTTCTCGGACACCAGCAGTCCTCGCAACTCAGTGACAGCTTACCTTCTCGGACCACCAGCAGTCCTCGCAACTCAGTGCC
The DNA here is from genome assembly GCF_026875155.1 of Cherax quadricarinatus. Lineage (NCBI taxonomy): Eukaryota > Metazoa > Arthropoda > Malacostraca > Decapoda > Parastacidae > Cherax > Cherax quadricarinatus. The sequence goes on along the minus strand of NC_069463.1, from coordinate 4,729,392 downwards.
AGCTTACCTTCTCGGACCACCAGCAGTCCTCTTCTCGGACCACCAGCAGTCCTCGCAACTCAGTGCCAGCTTACCTTCTCGGACCACCAGCAGTCCTCGCAACTCAGTGCCAGCTTACCTTCTCGGACCACCAGCAGTCCTCGCAACTCAGTGACAGCTTACCTTCTCGGACCACCAGCAGTCCTCGCAACTCAGTGCCAGCTTACCTTCTCGGACCACCAGCAGTCCTCGCAACTCAGTGCCAGCTTACCTTCTCGGACCACCAGCAGTCCTCGCAATCAGTGCCAGCTTACCTTCTCGGACCACCAGCAGTCCTCGCAACTCAGTGCAGCTTACCTTCTCGGACCACCAGCAGTCCTCGCAACTCGTGCCAGCTTACCTTCTCGGACCACCAGCAGTCCTCGCAACTCAGTGCCAGCTACCTTCTCGGACCACCAGCAGTCCTCGCAACTCACTGCCAGCTTACCTTCTCGGACCACCAGCAGTCCTCGCAACCTCAGTGCCAGCTTACCTTCTCGGACCACCAGCAGTCCTCGCAACTCAGTGCCAGCTTACCTTCTCGGACCACCAGCAGTCCTCGACTCAGTGCCAGCTTACCTTCTCGGACCACCAGCAGTCCTCGCAACTCAGTGCCAGCTTACCTTCTCGGACCACCAGCAGTCCTCGCAACTCAGTGCCAGCTTACCTTCTCGGACCATTAGCAGTCCTCGCAACTCAGTGCCAGCTTACCTTCTCGGACCACCAGCAGTCCTCGCAACTCAGTGCCAGCTTACCTTCTCGGACCACAGCAGTCCTCGCAACTCAGTGACAGCTTTACCTTCTCGGACCACCAGCAGTCCTCGCAACTCAGTGCCAGCTTACCTTCTCGGCCACCAGCAGTCCTCGCAACTCAGTGCCAGCTTACCTTCTCGGACCACCAGCAGTCCTCGCAACTCAGTGCCAGCTTACCTTCTCGGACCACCAGCAGTCCTCGCAACTCAGTGCCAGCTTACCTTCTCGGACCACCAGCAGTCCTCGCAACTCAGTGCAGCTTACCTTCTCGGACCACCAGCAGTCCTCGCAACTCAGTGCCAGCTTACCTTCTCGGACCCAGCAGTCCTCGCAACTCAGTGCCAGCTTACCTTCTCGGACCACCAGCAGTCCTCGCAACTCAGTGCCAGCTTACCTTCTCGGACCACCAGCAGTCTCGCAACTCAGTGCCAGCTTACCTTCTCGGACCACCAGCAGTCCTCGCAACTCAGTGCCAGCTTACCTTCTCGGACCACCAGCAGTCCTCGCAACTCAGTGCCAGCTTACCTTCTCGGACCACCAGCAGTCCTCGCAACTCAGTGCCAGCTTACCTTCTCGGACCACAGCTGTCCTCGCAACTCAGTGCCAGCTTACCTTCTCGGACCATTAGCAGTCCTCCCAACTCAGTGCCAGCTTACCTTCTCGGACCACCAGCAGTCCTCGCAACTCAGTGCCAGCTTACCTTCTCGGACCACCAGCAGTCCTCGCAACTCAGTGCCAGCTTACCTTCTCGGACACCAGCAGTCGTCGCAACTCAGTGCCAGCTTACCTTCTCGGACCACCAGCAGTCCTCGCAACTCAGTGCCAGCTTACCTTCTCGGACCACCAGCAGTCCTCGCAACTCAGTGCCAGCTTACCTTCTCGGACACCAGCAGTCCTCGCAACTCACTGCCAGCTTACCTTCTCGGACCACCAGCAGTCCTCGCAACTCATGCCAGCTTACCTTCTCGGATCACCAGCAGTCCTCGCAACTCAGTGCCAGCTTACCTTCTCGGACCACCAGCAGTCCTCGCAACTCAGTGCCAGCTTACCTTCTCGGACCACCAGCAGTCCTCGCAACTCAGTGCCAGCTTACCTTCTCGGACCACCAGCAGTCCTCGCAACTCAGTGCCAGCTTACCTTCTCGGACCATTAGCAGTCTCGCAACTCAGTGCCAGCTTACCTTCTCGGACCACCAGCAGTCCTCGCAACTCAGTGCCAGCTTACCTTCTCGGACCACTAGCAGTCCTCGCAACTCAGTGACAGCTTACCTTCTCGGACCACCAGCAGTCCTCGCAACTCAGTGCCAGCTTACCTTCTCGGACCACCAGCAGTCGTCGCAACTCAGTGCCAGCTTACCTTCTCGGACCACCAGCAGTCCTCGCAACTCAGTGCCAGCTTACCTTCTCGGACCACCCAGCAGTCCTCGCAACTCAGTGCCAGCTTACCTTCTCGGACCACCAGCAGTCCTCGCAACTCAGTGCCAGCTTACCTTCTCGCACCACCAGCAGTCCTCGCAACTCAGTGCCAGCTTACCTTCTCGGACCACCAGCAGTCCTCGCAACTCAGTGCCAGCTTACCTTCTCGGACCACCAGCAGTCCTCGCAATCAGTGCCAGCTTACCTTCTCGGGCCACCAGCAGTCCTCGCAACTCAGTGCCAGCTTACCTTCTCGGACCACCAGCAGTCCTCGCAATCAGTGCCAGCTTACCTTCTCGGACCACCAGCAGTCTCTGCAACTCAGTGCCAGCTTACCTTCTCGGACCACCAGCAGTCCTCGCAACTCAGTGCCAGCTTACCTTCTCGGACCACCAGCAGTCCTCGCAACTCAGTGCCAGCTTACCTTCTCGGACCACCAGCAGTCCTCGCAACTCAGTGCCAGCTACCTTCTCGGACCACAGCAGTCCTCGCAACTCAGTGCCAGCTTACCTTCTCGTACCACCAGCAGTCCTCGCAACTCAGTGCCAGCTTACCTTCTCGTACCACCAGCAGTCCTCGCAACTCAGTGCCAGCTTACCTTCTCGTACCACCAGCAGTCCTCCCCGACCTTTCTCTGTCCATTCAGTGAATTAGACACAAGTCCAAAACTTGGGTATGTTCATTGAGGAAGCGTTTCACCACACAGTGGCTTCATCAGTCAATACAAAGAAGAATGGTGGAGATCAGAAGGACCTTTAGGTAATCAGTCCCTCAATCTGAAGTCGATGTAATCAGTCCATCAATCTGGAAACAGTGTGGCCCAGTACGTCGGTGCTATCTCCCCACTGCTGTACAACAGTGTGGCCCAGTACGTCGGTGCTATCTCCCCACTGCTGCACAACAGTGTGGCCCAGTACGTCGGTGCTATCTCCCCACTGCTGTACAACAGTGTGGCCCAGTACGTCGGTGCTATCTCCCCACTGCTGTACAACAGTGTGGCCCAGTACGTCGGTGCTATCTCCCCACTGCTGCACAACAGTGTGGCCCAGTACGTCGGTGCTATTCTCACCCTGCTGTACAACAGTGGGCCAGTACGTCGGTGCTATCTCCCACTGCTGTACAACAGTGTGGCTCAGTACGTCGGTGCTATCTCCCCACTGCTGTACAACAGTGTGGCCCAGTACGTCGGTGCTATCTCCCACTGCTGTACAACAGTGTGGCCCAGTACGTCGGTGCTATCTCCCCACTGCTGCCTACACAGTGTTGGCACAGTTAACGTCGTGCTATCTTCCCAACTGCTGTACAAAAACAGTGTGGCCCAGAAAACTATATACAACAGCGGGGCCCTAGAATTGCTATCAACAGTAGGGCCCAGAACTGCTATACAACCGTGGCGGACCCAGTACTACTATACAACAAGTAGGGCCCCAAGAACTACTATTCAATAGTAGGGTCCAGTACTACTATACAACAGTGGAGTCCCAGAACTACTATACAACAGTGGGGTCAGAACTACTATACAACAGGGGGGCCAAGAACTACTATACAACAGTAGGGCCCGGAACTACTATACAACGTGGGGCCCCAGAAAATCTATACAAAGTGGGGGCCCCAGAAACTACTATAACTAAACTGTGTGGCCCGGAACTACTATACACAACAGTGGGGCCCAGAACTACTATCACAGCAGTTGGGTCACGGAAATGTATACAAACAAGGTGGACCCCAGAAATACTATACAACAGTGGGGCCCAGAACTACTTTAAACAGTGTGGCCCCGGAACTAATATACAACAGTGGGGCCCTGAATATATACAACAGTGGGGTCCCAGAACTATTATACAACAGTGGGGCCCTGAATACTATACACACAGTGGGGCCCAAGAACTGCTATACAACTGTGTGCCCTAGAACTACTATACAACAGTATGGCCCAAGAACTACTATACAACGTGGGGACCCAGACTGGCCTACACAACTGTGTGGCCCAAGGTAAACTACTATACAACTGTGGGGCCCCAGGAACTACTATACAAACAGTAGGCCCAAGAAACTACTTATACAACCTGTGGGGTCTCAGAACTACTATACAACTCAGTGGGGTCCCAGAACTACTTTACAACAGTGGGGTACTAGGAACTACTTCACAACAGTGCCGGGCCAGAATTTCTATACAACGTGGGGCCCCAGAAAATGTTACCTATAAACAATGGGGCCCCAGAACTGCTATACACAGTGGGGCGCAGAATTACTGTTCAACAGTTGGGCCCCAGATTGCTATGCTACATGGGGCCCCAGAAATGCTATACAACAGTGGGGCCCAGAATCTACTATCAAACAGTTAGCGCCCCTGACACTAAACTATACATCAGTAGAGCTACCAAGAACTACTATACAACAGTTGGGGGTCCAAGAACTACTATACAACAGTGGGTCCCAGAACAAATACTTTACAACGTTGGGGGTCCCAGAACTACTATATCAACAGTGGGGCCCGAACTACTATGCAACTGTGGGGCCCCAGAATTTACTATACAACAGTGGGGTTCAGAACTTACTATACAACAGTGGAGGCCCAGACAACTATACAACGTGGGGTTAAGAACTACTATACAACTGTGGGGGCCCCAGAATTACTATACAAACGTGGGGTCTCAGAACTACTATACAAACAGTGGGGTCCGAACTACTATACAACAGTGGGGTCCAGAATACTATACTACAGTGGGGCCCCTGAATTACTATACAACAGTGGGGTCCTCAGAACTACTATACACAGTGGGTCCCAGAACTACTATAAAACAGTGGGGCCCCAGATAGTACTATACAACAGTAGGGCCCCAGAAAACTTACTTTACAACAGGGGGGACCGAACTACTATACAACAGTGGGGCCCAGTAATAATATGCAACGTGGGGCCCCAGATACTATTACAACAGTGGGGCCCAGAATTACTATGCAACAGTGGGGCCCCAGAACTGCTATACAAAAGTGGTGGCCCAGAACAAACTATTAACAATAGTGGGAGTTCAGAACTACTATACAACATTGGGGTTCCATGAATACTATGCAACAGTGGGGCCCAGAACTAATATACAAACGGTGGGACCCCAGAACTGCTATACAACTCAGTGGGGACACCCGAACTACTATACACAGTGGGGCCCAGAACTTACTATTCAAACAGTGTGGCCCCAGAAACTGCTATACAACAGTGGGGCCCCAGAACTGCCTATACAAACAGTGGGGCCCAGAATGCAATACAACAGTGGGGCCCCAGAACTGCTAGACTGACTGTCGGTTCACAGGTTAAGAGAACTTCATCATGGGCCCCAGAACTGATATACAACAGTGGGGCCCCAGAACAACTATACAACAGTGGGGTCTCAGAACTGCTATACAACAGTGGGGCCCCAGAACTGCTATACAACAGTGGGGCCCCAGAACTGCTATGCAACAGTGGGGCCCCAGAACTGCTAGACTGACTGCCGGTTCACAGGTTAAGAGAACTTCATCATGGGTCCCAGAACTACTATACAACAATGGGGTCTCAGAACTACTATACAACAGTGTGGCCCCCGAACTACTATACAACAGTGGGGTCTCAGAACTACTGTACAACAGTGGGGCCCCAGAACTACTATACAACAGTGCGGTCCCAGAACTACTATACAGAAGTGGGGTCCCAGAACTACTATACAACAGTGGGGTCCTAGAACTACTATACAACAGTGGGGCCCCAGAACTACTGTACAACAGTGGCGTCCCAGAACTACTATACAACAGTGGGGTCTCAGAACTGCTATACAACAGTGTGGTCCCAGAACTACTATACATAACAGTGGGGTCCCAGAACTACTATACAACATTAGGGTCCTAGAACTACTATACAACAGTGGAGTCCCAGAACTACTATACAACAGTGGGGCCCCAGAACTACTGTACAACAGTGGGGTCCCAGAACTACTATACAACAGTGGGGTCTAGAACTACTATACAACAGTGGGGCCCCAGAACTACTATACAACAGTGGGGTCCTAGAACTACTATACAACAGTGGGGCCGCAGAACTACTATACAACAGTGGGGTCTCAGAACTACTATACAACAGTGGAGCCCCAGAACTACTATACAACAGTGGGGTCCAAGAACTGCTATACAACAGTGGGGCCCCAGAACTACTATACAACAGCTAGGTCTCAGAACTGCTATACAAGAGTGGGGCCCCAGAACTACTATACAACAGTGGGGCCCCAGAACTACTATACAACAGTGGGGCCCCAGAACTACTATACAACAGTGGGGTCCCTGAACTACTATACAACAGTGGGGTCCCCGAACTGCTATACAACAGTGGGGTCTCAGAACTACTATACAACAGTGGGGCCCCAGAACTACTATACAACAGTGGGGCCCCAGAACTACTACACAACAGTGGGGTCCCAGAACTGCTAGACTGACTGCCGGTTCATAAGTTAAGAGAACTTCATCATGGGTCCCAGAACTGCTAGACTGACTGCCGCTTCACACGTTAAGAGAACTTCATCATGGGTCCCAGAACTGCTAGACTGACTGCCGGTTCAGAAGTTAAGAGAACTTCATCATGGGCCCCAGAACTGCTAGACTGACTGCCGGTTCACAGGTTAAGAGAACTTCATCATGGGTCCCAGAACTGCTAGACTGACTGCCGGTTCACAAGTTAAGAGAACTTCATCATGGGTCCCAGAACTGCTAGACTGACTGCCGGTTCACAGGTTAAGAGAACTTCATCATGGGTCCCAGAACTGCTAGACTGACTGCCGGTTCACAGGTAAAGAAAAACTTCATCATGGGTCCCAGAACTGCTAGACTGACTGCCGGTTCACACGTTAAGAGAACTTCATCATGGGTCCCAGAACTGCTAGACTGACTGCCGGTTCACAGGTAAAGAGAACTTCATCATGGGTCCCAGAACTGCTAGACTGACTGCCGGTTCACAGGTTAAGAGAACTTCATCATGGGTCCCAGAACTGCTAGACTGACTGCCGGTTCACAGGTTAAGAGAACTTCATCATGGGTCCCAGAACTGCTAAACTGACTGCCGGTTTCACAGGTAAAGAGAACTTCATCATGGGTCCCAGAACTGCTAGACTGACTGCCGGTTCACAGGTTAAGAGAACTTCATCATGGGTCCCAGAACTGCTAGACTGACTGCCGGTTCACAGGTTAAGAGAACTTCATCATGGGTCCCAGAACTGCTAAACTGACTGCCGGTTCACAGGTAAAGAGAACTTCATCATGGGTCCCAGAACTGCTAGACTGACTGCCGGTTCACAGGTTAAGAGAACTTCATCATGGATCCCAGAACTGCTAAACTGACTGCCGGTTCACAGGTAAAGAGAACTTCATCATGGGTCCCAGAACTGCTAGACTGACTGCCGGTTCACAGGTTAAGAGAACTTCATCATGGGTCCCAGATAAACTAAAAGTTTAAAATTTATGACCCTCGACACTGCTGAACACTGTAGCCGATCTTGACAGGTGTAGACTGGTGATGGTCTTGACAGGTGTTGACTCGTGTTGATCTTGACAAGTGTTGACTGGTGTTGGTACTGACAGGTGTTGACTGGTGTTGGTCTTGACATCAGATCACTGGGACTGACAGGTGATCATTGGTGTTGAGAGGTGTTGACTGGTGTTCACAGGTGATCACAGGTTATCACATGTGTTCACAGGTGTTGACAGGTGATACAGGTGTTGACAGGGGATCACAGGAGTTGACAAGTGTCAACAGGTTATCACAGGTGTTCACAGGTGTTGACTGGTGTTGGCAGGTGTAAACGGGTGGTCACAGGTAATCATGTGTGTTGACAGGTGCTACGAGGTGTCGACAGGAGTGGACAACTGATCACAGATGATCACAAATGTTGACAGGTATTAACTAGTGTTGACAGGTGATCAAATGTGTTGACAGATGATCACAGGTGTTTTCAGGTGATCACGGGTGTTTACAGGTGATCACAGGTGTTTACAGGGTTTTCATAGATGATACCAGGTGTTGACTGGTGTTCATAGGTGATCACAGGTGTTGAACGGTGTTGACAGGTGAACACATGTGTTGACTGCTGTTGACAGGTATACCTACCTGGAATATACCTAGAAAGGGTTTCTGGGGTCAACGCCCCCGTGGCCCGGTCTGTGACCAGGACTCATGGTGGATCAGGATCTGATCAACCAGGCTGTTACTGTTGGCCGCACTCAACCCGACGTACGAACCACAGCCCGGTTGGTCAGGTACTGACTATAGGTGCCTGTCCAGTGCCTTCTTTAAGACAGTCAGGGGTTTGTTGGTAATCCCCCTTATGTATGCTGGGAGGCAGTTGAACAGTCTTGGGCCTCTGACACTTATTGTATTGTCTCTTATCGTGCTAGTGACACCCCTGCTTTTTATTGGGGGGATGTTGCATCGTCTGCCGAGTTTTTTCTTTCATACGGAGTGATTTTCGTGTGCAAGTTCGGTACTAGTCCCTCTAGGATTTTCCAGGTGTATATAATCATGTATCTCTCCCTCCTGCGTTCCAGGGAATACAGGTTTAGGAACCTCAAGCGCTCCCAATAATTGAGGTGTTTTATCTCCGTTATGCGCGCCGTGAAAGTTCTCTGTACATTTTCTAGGTCAGCAGTTTCACCTGCCTTGAAAGGTGCTGTTAGTGTGCAGCAATATTCCAGCCTAGATAGAACAAGTGACCTGAAGAGTGTCATCATGGGCTTGGCCTCCCTAGTTTTGAAGGTTCTCATTATCCATCCTGTCATTTTTCTAGCAGATGCGATTGATACAATGTTATGGTTCTTGAAGGTGAGATCCTCCGACATGATCACTCCCAGGTCTTTTAAATTAGTTTTCCGTTCTATTCTGTGGTTCGAAATTGTTTTATACTCGCTTATAATTTTAATTTCCAGTCATTTTCCATATGAACTTCATATTGTTTTCTGCAGCCCACTGAAAGATTTGGTTGATGTCCGCCTGGAGCTTTGCAGTGTCTGCAATGGAAGACACTGTCATGCAGATTCGGGTGTCATCTGCAAAGGAAGACACGGTGCTGTGGCTGACATCCTTGTCTATGTCGGATATGAGGATGAGGAACAAGATGGGAGCGAGTACTGTGCCTTGTGGAACAGAGCTTTTCACCGTAGCTGCCTCGGACTTTACTCTGTTGACGACTACTCTCTGTGTTCTGTTAGTGAGGAAATTATAGATCCATCGACCGACTTTTCCTGTTATTCCTTTAGCACGCATTTTGTGCGCTATTACGCCATGGTCACACTTGTCGAAGGCTTTTGCAAAGTCTGTTTGTACAACACCTGTGTTTCATTTATCTTCTAGAGCGTCCAGGACCTTGTCGTAGTGGTCCAGTAGCTGGGACAGGCAGGAACGACCTGTTCTAAACCCATGTTGCCCTGGGTTGTGCAATTGATGGGTTTCTAGATGGGTGGTGATCTTGCTTCTTAGAACCCTTTCAAAGATTTTTATGATATGGGATGTTAGTGCTATCGGTCTGTAGTTCTTTGCTATTGCTTTACTGCCCCCTTTGTGGAGTGGGGCTATGTCTGTTGTTTTTAGTAACTGTGGGACGACCCCCATGTCCATGCTCCCTCTCCATAGGATGGTGTTAGCACGTGATAGCCCCTATCACTTGCAGTTCTTGATGAACACGGAGTGCCATGAGTCTGGCTCTGGGGCAGAGTGCATGGCCATGTTATTAATTGCCTTTTCTAAATCATTTGGTGTCACAAGTATTGAAAGGTGATCACAGGTGTTGACTAGTTTTGACATGTGATCACTTGTGTTGACAGGTAATAACTGCAGCAGGAATTGAGAGGTGATGACAGGTGTTTACTGGTTTTGACAGGTGATCAAAGGTGTTGATTACTGCTGGCAGGTAAACACTTGTGTTGACATGTGATCACTGGTGTTGACAGGTGATTACCGGTGTTGACAGGTGATCATAAGTATTGGCAGGTGATCACCGGTGTTGACAGGTGATCACTGGTTTTGACAGGTGATCAATAGTGTTGACAGGTGATCAGTGGTGTTGACTGGTGATGACAGGTGATCACAAGTATTGGCAAGTGACCACTGGTGTTGACAGGTGATCACCGGTGTTGACAGGTGATCACTGGTGTTGACAGGCGATCAATGGTGCTGACAGATGATCACTGGTGTTGACAGGTGATCACTGGCGTTGACAGGTGATTAATGGTGTTGATAGGGGATAACGGGTGTTGAGAGGTGATCA
>NC_069463.1:4688947-4716447 GCF_026875155.1 Cherax quadricarinatus | reverse complement strand
CACTTCACGCCTTACGAGCGATCGTACCCGAAGACGCTGGAGTCGCTGGCAGAGCGAGTACACTCCTTCTACGGTCCACCGCCAGGGGAACTCGTGGACCCGATGGCCCAAGTCGCTGGGCGCCAGGTGAGAGCTGCGGAGGCTCCGATGTACGGAACACTGGGACGGAGTAGCGTGGGAAGGCCTAGGCTGGCCCGTACTCTCAGCGACCAGCGACTTCCGGCTACGGAACGCGAAAGTCTCAGTGATTTCGAGGGTTCCGGTCCATCAGCGCGACGCCACAAGACGTTGCAGTATCCTTCCGGTGCGCAAGTTACGGACCGCGCGACGCTGGAGCGCTACCAGGAGACGATGCGGCGGCTGAGCGCGCTGCGCCAGCGCACACGTTCCGTCGACTACGCCAGCGACACGGAAGTGACGCTGCCAAGGTCGTCGTTACTGTCGCGTGCGCGAGGTGCGCATCACCCCGGCGCAGAACGCGGGCCCACCGCGAGGTCCAACTCGCTGCCGCGACATTCCTCGCGGCATCGCGGAACATCGCATGTGCGCTTCGAGGCGCGCGGTGGACCGGCGGTCAGCGAAGACGAGAGTGACGGAGCCGTCAGTGCACCGGAAATGCCCACCGGAAGTGAGAGAGGTAAGCTACCGCCCACCCTGCCACCCACCCAGCAGCCTACCCTGCCACCCACCCAGCAGCCTACCCTGCCACCCACCCAGCAGCCCACCCTGCCACCCACCCTGCCACCTACCCTGCCACCCACCCAGCAGCCTACCCTGTCACCCACCCAGCAGCCTACCCTGCCACCCACCCAGCAGCCTACCCTGCCACCCACCCAGCAGCCCACCCTGCCACCCACCCAGCAGCCTACCCTGCCACCCACCCTGCCACCTACCCTGCTACCCACCCAGAAGCCCATCCTGCCACCAACCCAGCAGCCTACCCTGCCACCCAAACAGCAGCCTACCCTGCCACCCACCCAGCAGCCTACCCTCCCACCCACACAGCAGCCTACCCTGCCACGCACCCAGCAGCCTACCCTGCCACCCACCCACCCAGCAGCCTACGCTGCCACCCACCCGGCAGCCTACCCTGCCACCCACCCAGCAGCCTACCCTGCCACCCACCCAGCAGCCTACCCTGCCACCCACCCTGCAGCCTACCCTGCCACCCGCCCTGCCACCCACCCTGCAGCCTACTCTGCCACCCACCCTGCCACCTACCCTGCCACCCACCCTGCAGCCTACCCTGCCACCCACCCAGCAGCCTACCCTGCCACCCACCTAGCCACCCGCCCTGCCACCAACCCTGCCACACACCCTGCCACCCACCCTGCAGCCTACTCTGCCACCCACCCTGCCACCTACCCTGCCACCCACCCTGCAGCCTACCCTGCCACCCACCCAGCAGCCTACCCTGCCACCCACCTAGCCACCCGCCCTGCCACCCACCCAGTCACCCACCCTGCCACACACCCTAGCACCCACCCTGCCACCCACCTTGCCACACACCCTGCCACACACCCTGTCACCCACCCAGCAACCCACCCTGCAGCCTACCCTGTAGCCCACCCTGCCACCCACCCAGCCACCCACCCCGCAGCCTACCCTGCCACCCACCCAGCCACCCACCCTGCAGCCTACCCTGCTACCCACCCAGCCACCCACCCTGCCACCCACCCAGCCACCCACCCTCTAGCCTATCCTCCCACTCTCCATGCCAACTACCCTACAGCCTACCCTGCCACCCACCCTGCGAACCACTCTGCTATCCACTGTATTACCCACCTTGCTGCCCACCCTGCCACGCACCTTGCCAATTACCCTGCTATCCATCTTGCAACCCACCCTCTCACACACCTTGCCATCAACCATGCTACCCACCTTGCAACCCACCCTGCTACCCACCATGCCACCCACCCTGCCAACCACCCTGCTACTCACTGCTATCCACCCTGCCGCCCACCCTGCCACCAACCCTGCCACCCACCCAGCCACCCACCCTGCCACCCACTCAATCACCAACCCTGCAGCTTATCCTGCTACCCACCCTGCCACCCACCCTGTCAACCACTCTGCTATCCATCTTTCAACCTGCCCTCTCACACACTTTGCATCAACCCTGCAACCCACCCTGCAACCCACCCTGCTACCCACTCTGCTACCCACTATGCTACCCGCCCTGCCGCCCACCCTGCCACCTACCCTGCCACCCACCCTGCCAACCACCCTGCAGCCTACCCTGCCGCCCACCCTGCCGCCCACGCTGCCACCCACCCAGCCACCCACCCAGTCACCCACCCTGCCATCCACCCTGCAGCCTACCCTGCTACCCACCTTGCCGCCCATCCTGCCACCCACTCTGCCAACTACCCTACTATCCACCTTGCAACCCACCCTCTCACACACTTTGCAATCAACCACGCTACCCACCCTAGCACGTACCCTGCCACCCACCCTGCCAACCACCCTGTTACCCACCCCCTCATCGAACCTGCCACCCGCCCTGCCTTCCACACTGTCGCCCATCCTGCAACCCACTTTTCCAACCATCCTGCCACCCACCTTGCCACCCACCCTGGCACCCACACTGCCACCCACACTGCCATCCACCCTGCCACACACCCTGCCATCCACACTGCCACCCACCCTGCCACCCACCCTGCCACACACTCTGCCACCCATCCTGCTCCCACACTGCCACCCACACTGCCACCCACCTGCCACCCACCTGTCACCCGCCTGCCGCCCTAATGCCACCCACTTGCCACCCACCTGTCACCCGCCTGCCACCCACATGCCACTCACCTGCCACCCACCTGCCACCCACCTGCCACCCACCTGTCACCCACCTGCCACCCACCTGTCACCCGCCTGCCACCCACATGCCACCCGCATGCCACCCACCTGTTACCCACCTGCCACCCACATGCCACCCACCTGTCACCCGCCTGCCACCCACATGCCACCCACCTGCCACCCACATGCCACTCACCTGTCACCAACCTGCCACCCACCTGTCACCCACATGCCACCCACCTGTCACCCACATGCCACCTACATGCCACCCACCTGCCACCCACATGCCACCCACATGCCACCCACCTGCCACCCACATGCCACCCACCTGCCACCCACCTGCCACCCGCCTGCTACCCACATGCCACCCACCTGCCACCCACCTGCCACCCACCTGCCACACACATGCCACCCACCTGTCACCCGCCTGCCACTCACATGCCACTCACATGCCACCCAACTGCCACCCACATGCCACCCAATTGCCACCCACATGCCACCCACCTGCCACCCACCTGCCACCCACCTGTCACCCACCTGCCACCCACCTGTCATCCGCCTGCCACCCACCTATCACCCGCCTGCCACCCACCTGCCACTCACCTGGCACCCACATGCCACCCACCTGCCACCCACTGCCACCCACCTGTCACCACATGCCACCCACCTGTCACCCGCCTGCCACCCACATGCCACCCATGTGCCACCCACATGCCACTCACATGCCACCCACATGCCACCCGCCTGCCACCCACATGCCACCCACCTGTCACCCGCCTGCCACCCACCTGCCACCCACCTGCCACACACCTACCCACATGCCACCCACCTGCCACCCACATGCCACTCACATGCCACCCACCTGCCACCAACCTGCCACCCGCCTGCCACCCACATGCCACTCACATGCCACCCACCTGCCACCCACCTGCCACCCACATGCCACCCACCTGCCACCCACCTGCCACCCACATGCCACCCACATGCCACCCACCTGCCACCCACCTGCCACCCACATGCCACCCACATGCCACCTACCTGCCACCCACATGCCACCCACATGCCACTCACCTGCCACCCACATGCCACCCACCTGCCACCCACCTGCCACCCACATGCCACCCACATGCCACCCACATGCCACCCACCTGCCACCCACATGCCACCCACCTGCCACCCACCTGCCACCCACATGCCACCCACATGCCACCCACATGCCACCCACCTGCCACTCACATGCCACCCACCTGCCACCCACCTGCCACCCACATGCCACCCACCTGCCACCCACCTGCCACCCACCTGCCACCCGCATGCCACCCACATGCCACCCACCTGCCACCCACCTGCCACCCACATGCCACCCACATGCCACCCACATGCCACCCACCTGCCACTCACATGCCACCCACCTGCCACCCACCTGCCACCCACATGCCACCCACCTGCCACCCACTGCAATTCACAGTCACATTAACTGAAATTCATCACAAATATTATAAATATTATTAGTATTATTGTTATAATTACTATTATCATTATTATTAATTTATTTATACTTAGGTAGATAAGATATTAGTAGATACTAGAAGATAATGGTAGGTACTGGTAGACACTGGCAGATGCTGGTAGATACTGGTAAATACAGGTAGATACTGGTAGATACAGGTAGACACAGATAGATACTGGTAGATACAGGTAGGTACTGGTAGATAATTGTAGATACATGTAAATACTGGTAGATACAAGTGCATTCTGGTAGATGGTGGTAGATACTGATGCATACTTGTAGATACTGGTAGATGATGGTAAATACTGGTAGATCAAGGTAGATATTGCAGACACTGGTAGATACTGTACATCCTCTTAGATTTGTAGATGAATGGTTCAGAGAACCGACATGTTGATATATTAGACACATGTGCAACTCTTGGGTATCTTTATTGTGGAAACGTTTCGCCACACAGTGGCTTCATCAGTCCATACGTAGGAGAAACTAGAAGAACATAAGAACATAAGAACGAAGGAACACTGCAGCAGTCCTACTGGCCCATGCGAGGCAGGTCCAACTCTCCTACCGGCTTAAGCCAATGCACCCAACCTAGTCAGGTCAGGTCACATTGACTTAAGGGAGGAACACGGCAACCGACCTGGTAGCACAAGCTATCAGGTCTAACTCACACCCACCCACATCTACTCATGTATTTATCCAACCTATTTTTAAAGCTACACAACGTTCTGGCCTCTATAACGGTACTTGGGAGTTTGTTCCGCTCATCCACAACTCTATTACCAAACCAGTACTTTCCTATATCCTTCCTTATTATTTTATTATTATTATTATTATTATCATCACACTGGCCGATTCCCACCAACGCAGGGTGGCCCGAAAAAGAAAAACTTTCACCATCATTCACTCCATCACTGTCTTGCAAGAAGGCTGCTTTACACTACAGTTTTTAAACTGCAACATTAACACCCCTCCTTCAGAGTGCAGGCACTGTACTTCCCACCTCCATCAATCTATTCAAGATTGATGGACTGAACACATTGACTCTAGGTTGAGGGACTGATTACCTCGTTCTCCTCCTGTTCTTCTAGTTTCTCCTACGTATGGACTGATGAAGCCACTGTGTGGCGATACGTTTCCTCAATAAAGGTACCCAAGAGTTGCACATGTGTCTAATATATCATCCTCTTAGATACCGGGGGTCAACGCCCCCGCGGCCCGGTCAGTGACCAGGCCTCATGGTGGATCAGGGCCTGATCAACCAGGCTGTTACTGCTGGCATAACGCAATCCTACGTACGAACCACAGCCCGGATGGTCAGGTACTGACTTTAAGTGTCTGTCCAGTGCCAGCTTGAAGACTGCCAGGGGTCTGTTGGTAATCCCCCTTATGTGTGCTGGGAGGCAGTTGAACAGTCTCGGGCCCCTGACACTTATTGTATGGTCTCTTAACGTGCTAGTGACACCCCTGCTTTTCATTGGGGGGACGGTGCATCGTCTGCCAAGTCTTTTGCTTTCGTAGTGAGTGATTTTCGTGTGCAAGTTCGGTACTAGTCCCTCTAGGATTTTCCAGGTGTATATAATCATGTATCTCTCCCGCCTGCATTCCAGGGAATACAGGTTTAGGAACCTCGAGCGCTCCCAGTAATTGAGGTGTTTTATCTCCGTTATGCGCGCCGTGAAGGTTCTCTGTACATTTTCTAGGTCGGCAATTTCACCTGCCTTGAAAGGTGCTGTTAATGTGCAGCAATATTCCAGCCTAGATAGAACAAGTGACCTGAAGAGTGTCGTCATGGGCTTGGCATCCCTAGTTTTGAAGGTTCTCATTATCCATCCTGTCATTTTTCTAGCAGATGCGATTGATACAATGTTATGGTCCTTGAAGGTGAGATCCTCCGACATGATCACTCCCAGGTCTTTGACGTTGGTGTTTCGCTCTATTTTGTGGCCAGAATTTGTTTTGTACTCTGATGAAGATTTAATTTCCTCACGTTTTCCATATCGGAGTAATTGAAATTTCTCATCATTGAACTTCATATTGTTTTCTGCGGCCCATTTAAAGATTTGGTTGATGTCCACCTGGAGTCCTGTAGTGTCTTCGATGGAGGACACTGTTATGCAGAATCGGGTGACATCGGCATCCTAATATCTGACATAGACATCCCTGTCTATGTCAGATATGAGGATAAGGAACAGGATTGGAGCGAGTACTGTACCTTGTGAAACAGAGCTTTTCACCGTAGCTGCCTCGGACTTTACTCTGTTGACTACTACTCTTTGTGTTTTGTTTGTTAGAAAATTATAGATCCATCTACCAACTTTTCCTGTTATTCCTTTAGCACACATTTTGTGTGCTATTACACCATGGTCACACTTGTCAAAATCTTTTGGAAATTCTCTGTACACTACATCTTCTAGAGCATCCAAGACTTTGTCGTAATGGTCCAGTAGCTGGGACAGACAGGAGCGACCTGCTCTAAACCATGTTGCCGTGGGTTGTGTAACTGATGGGTATCTAGATGGGTGGTGATCTTGCTTCTTAGGACCCTTTCAAAGATTTTTATGATATGGGATGTTAGTGCTATTGGTCTGTAGTTCATTGCTGTTGTTTTACTGCCACCTTTGTGGAGTGGGGCTATGTCTGTTGTTTTTAGTAACTGTGGGACGACCCCCGTGTCCATGCTCCCTCTCCATAGGATGGAAAAGGCTCGTGATAGGGGCTTCTTGCAGTTCTTGATGAACACGGAGTTCCATGAGTCTGGCCCTGGGGCAGAGTGCATGGGCATGTCATTTATCGCCTGTTCGAAGTCATTTGGCGTCAGGATAACATCGGATAGGCTTGTGTTAACCAAATTTTGTGGCTCTCTCATAAAAAATTCATTTTGATCTTCGACTCTCAGTCTGGTTAGCGGCTTGCTAAAAACTGAGTCATATTGGGACTTGAGTAGCTCACTCATTTCCTTGCTGTCATCTGTGTAGGACCCATCTTGTTTAAGTAGGGGCCCAATACTGGGCGTTGTTCTCGACTTTGATTTGGCATAAGAAAATAAATATTTTGGGTTTCTTTCAGTTTCATTTATGGCTTTTAGTTCTTCCCGCGTTTCTTGTCTCATGCAAGATTCCTTTGGCTTAAGTTCAGTTTTTGCTATTTCTCTGAGCAGTGTCTCCCTTTGTATTACGGATATATTGGCCTCTTTTAGCCGCTCTGTTATTCTTTGACTTTACCTGTATAGGGAGCGCCTGTCTCTTTCTAGTTTACATCTTCTCTTCTTTTTTCTTAAAGGAATAAGCCTTGAGCATACATCGAGTGCCACCAAGTTAATCTGTTCTAGGCATAAGTTGGGGTCTGTGTTGCTTAGTATATCTTCCCAGCTTATATCGGTTAGGACTTGGTTTACTTGGTCCCACTTTATGTTTTTGTTATTGAAGTTGAATTTGGTGAATGCTCCCTCGTGACTAGTCTCATTTTGTCGGTCTGGGGCTCCACGCATACATGTCTGAACCTCAATTATGTTGTGATCTGAGTATATTGTTTTTGATATGGTGACATTTCTTATCAGATCATCATTGTTAGTGAAGATGAAGTCTAGTGTATTCTCCAGTCTAGTAGGCTCTATTATTTGCTGGTTTAAATTGAATTCTGTGCAGAGATTTAAAAGCTCGTGTGAGTGTGAGTTTTCATCAGAGCTGCCTCCTGGTGTTATTACTGCAACAACATTATTTGCCATATTCCTTCATTTTAGGTGTCTTAATTAAAATCCTCCAGGAACAAGATGTTGGGGGCAAGAGCTGGAAGATTTTCCAGACAGTGGTCAATTTTCAAAAGCAGTGCCTGGAATTGTTGAGAAGTTGCATCTGGAGGCTTGTATACCACCACAATGACAAGGTTTTGGTTCTCGATCTTTACTGCTAAACTTCAAATACATCATTTGACCATTTAGTAGCTCCGAGCATGTAAGTGACTCTGTGACGTACAGGCCAACCCCCCTTCCTTTTGCCTGTTCACTCTGTCACATCCGTATAGGTTATAACCCGGGATCCATATTTCATTGTCCAAGTGATCCTTTACGTGGATCTCTGTAACAACTGCGAACATTACGTTTGACTCTGTAAGCAGTTAACAGATGAAAGATATTTTGTTGTTACTTGCTGGATTTAGACCCTGTATATTTGCAAAGATGAATGTCGTCGTATCGGTGGTATGGGGGAAGATCTTTTTACCCTGGCACTAATATCTGTTGTGTTGGAGTGGAGGTCACTGACTGTGACACAACTCCAGAAATGATCAGATTTGGTGTATGATTTCTGTCATTTCCTGCCAGCATACTGGTAGATTCTGTAGATACTAGTAGATCCAGGTAGATACTGGTAGATCCTCTTAGATACTGTTAGATCCTGGTAGATACTAGTAGATCCTCTTAGATACTGGTAGACACAGATAGATGCAGGTAGATCCTGGTAGATAATGGTAGATACAGGAAGATACAGTTAGATCCTGGCAGATACTGGTAGATCCTCTTAGATACTGGTAGATTCTGGTAGATCCTGGTAGACCCTGGTAGATACTGGTAGATCCTCTTAGATACTGGTAGATCCTGGTAGATATGGATAGAAACTGGTAGATACTGGTTGATACTCATAAATACAGTTAGATACTGGTTGATACTCATAAATACAGTTAGATACAGGTAGATACTAGTAGATCCTGGTAGATACTGGTAGATCCAGGCAGACACAGGTAGAAACTGGTAGATACTGGTAGATAAAAGTAGATACTGCAAGATACTGGTAGATACAGGTAGGTAGTGGTAGATATGGTAGATATAGGTAGATGATGGTAGATACTAGTAGAAACTGATAGATGCTGGTAGATACAGATAGATACTAGTCGATACTGGTAGATACTGGTAGATCATGGTAGATCCTGTAGATACTGGTAGATACTGGAAGATCCTGGTAGATACTGGTAGATACTGGTAGATACAGATAGATACAGGTCTGCTACAAGGTAATCAGGTACATGCCTGTGGTTCACATGAACGTAATATCCAGGAAAGCCTCTGATAAGCTTTCAGATCTGATTTTCAGCAGCAACTAACTAGTCAGAGACATTAGAGGCTGGAACCAGGTACTTAGAGCATGAAACAACAGTTAGATTTACCGCATCAGACCACTCAGACCTCAAGTGACTGTCCAGAGGCGATCAGGCAAGCAATCTGATCTCCCAGGGAAATCAGTTCTCATACTAAGGTCCACCATATACTCTATGTCAGTTACATACCATCAATACTACTATATTTATCTTGGCAAATATACAGGATCTAAAGCCATCAACAAACAACAAAATACCTTAGATGAGTGGACTGCTCATGGAGTCAAATGCAATGTTTGTGACAGTCACAGAGACCCACGTAAAGGATCACTTTAACAACGAAATATGGATCCCGGGGTATAACCTGTTCAGATGCAACAGAGTGAAGAGGCAAGAAGGGGGGGTTGGTCTGTGTGTCACAAAGTCGTTCATTTGCTCGGAACTACTAAACACATTAAACGATGTAATTGAATGTTTATTAGTAAAGACTGAAAACTAAAACCTTGCCATTATTGTATACAAACTTCCTGGTGGAACTTCCCAACAGTTCCAGGAACAGCTTTTGAAAATCGACAACTATCTGGAAAATCTCCTAATTCCTGCCACAGATATCTTGTTACTGGGTAATTTCAACTTAACCTAAAATGGAGGAATGTAGCAAATAATGTTGGAGCAGAGATCAGCCCAGGATGCAGCAGCAGCTCAGATGAAAAGTCACACACACATGAGTTATTAAATCTCTGCACCAAATTCACCTTAAACCAGCAAATAGTGGAACCAACAAGACTGAAAAATATACCAGATATTATCTCCAGAAACTATGATGATCTGATACAAAATATAACAGTGTCAAAGACAATACAGTCAGATCACAACATAACAGAGGTACAGACATGTATGCACAGGGCTCCTGACCAGCATAAGGTGATCAGTTATGAGGATGTCTTCACCAAATTCAACTTCAATAGCAAAAACACACAGTGGGAGCAAGTTAACTATGTCCTAAATGAAACAAGCTGCGGAGATATCCTGAATAACACAGATCCAAACCTTTGCCAAGAAAGAATTAAGTCTGTGGCACTTGAGGTCTGCTCAAGGCACATTCTTTTAAGAAAAAAGAGAGAGATGCTGAGAGAGGCGAGATTATCTGGAACACGAAGGAAGGCACTGGTCAGAGAAATAACAAATATCGAACTTAAGCATAAGGAATCATACAGGAGACAAGAAACACAGGAAGAACTTAAAGCCATAAATAAAATTGAAAGAAACCCAAAATACTTTTTTTCTTATGCAAAATTTAGGGCAAAAACCACATCCAGTATTAGACCCGAGCATAGACGAGAAGGGTCTTACACAGATGACAACGAACAAACGAGCAAGATAAAGTGCCAGTGTGACTCAGTGTTTAGTGAGACATTAACCGGACTAAGAGTCGGTAATCTAAACGAATTTTTTATGACCTATAATCAACATTTGGTTAATTTAAAACTCTCAGATATCATCTTAACACCAAAAGACTTTGAAAAAGCGACAAATGCCATGCCCATGCACTCTGCCCCAGGGCCAGACTCATGGCACTCAGTGTTCATCAAGAACTGCAAGAAGCCCCTATCATGTATTTTTACCATCCTATGGAGAGGGAGCATGGACACGGGGGTCGTCCCACAGTTACCAAAAACAACAGACATAGCCCCACTCCACAAAGGTGGCAGTAAAGCAACAGCAAAGAACTACAGACCGATAGCACTAACATCCCATATCATAAAAATCTTTGAAAGGGTCCTAAGAAGCAAGATCACCAACCACCTAGATACCCATCAATTGCACAACCCAGGGCAACATGGGTTTAGAACAGGTCGCTCCTGTCTGTCCCAGCTACTGGACCACTACGACAAGGTCCTGGATGCTGTAGAGGATAAACAAAATACAGATGTAGTATACATAGACTTTACAAATACCTTCGACAAGTGTGACAAAATAAGTGATAAATGAATAACAGGAAAAGTTGATAGATGGATATATAACTTCTTAACAAACAAAACACAAAGAGTAATAGTAAACAGAGTAAAGTCCGAGGCAGCTACGGTGAAAAGCTCTGTTCCACAAGGCACAGTACTAGCTCCCATCTTGTTCCTCATCCTCATATCCGACATAGACAAGGATGTCAGCCACAGCACCGTGTCTTCCTTTGCTGATGTCACCCGAATTTGCATGACAGTGTAAATTCGGGTTTTCCGCTATGGAAAACTCGAGAAAATTAAAACTGCATCGGAGTATAAAACAAATTCCAGCCACACAATTCAGCGAAAAACTAATGTGAAGGACCTGGGAGTGATAATGTCAGAGAATCTCACTTTCAAAGATCACAATAATGTATCTACCACATCTGCTAGGAAAATGATAGGATGGCTAATGAGAACCTTCAAAACTACGAATGCCAAGCCCATGATGACTCTCTTCAAATTGATGGTTCTCACTAGGCTGTACACTAACTGCCCCTTTCATGGCAGGCGAAATTGCAGACCTGTAGAATGTGCGGAGAACTTTCACGGAACGTATAAGTAAAAAGTACCTGTATTACCTAGAACAGTTGAAGTCTTTTGATTTGTACTCCCTGGAACGCAGGCGAGAAAGATACATGATAATATGCACTTGAAAAATCCTAGAGGGATTAGTGCCAAATCTGCACATAGAAGTCACTCCCTATAAAAGTATAAGACTCGGCAGACGATGCAACATCCCCCGATGAAAAGCAGGGGCGCCACAAGCACGTTAAGAGACAACACAATAAGTGTCTGGGGCCCAAGACTGTTCAACTGCCTCCCAGCATACATAAGAGGGATTACCAATAGATTCCTGGCTGTCTTCAACACCCAAGGCTGTCTTCAAGACCCCTGGCTGTCTTCAAGACCCCTGGCTGTCTTCAAGACCCCTGGCTGTCTTCAAGACCCCTGGCTGTCTTCAAGACCCCTGGCTGTCTTCAAGACCCTGGCTTGTCTTAAAACCCCTGGCTGTCTTCAAAACCCCTGGCTGTCTTCAAAACCCCTGGCTGTCTTCAAAACCCCTGGCTGTCTTCAAAACCCCTGGCTGTCTTCAAAACCCCTGGCTGTCTTCAAAACCCCTGGTCTGTCTTCAAAACCCCTGGCTGTCTTCAAAACCCCTGGCTGTCTTCAAAACCCTGGCTGTCTTCAAAACCCCTGGCTGTCTTCAAAACCCCTGGCTGTCTTCAAAACCCTGGCTGTCTTCAAAACCCCTGGCTGTCTTCAAAACCCCTGGCTGTCTTAAAAAACCCTGGCTGTCTTCAAAACCACTGGCTGTCTTTAAAACCCCTGGCTGTCTTAAAAAACCCTGGCTGTCTTTCAAAACCCCTGGCTGTCTTCAAGAAGGTGCTGGACAGGCACCTAAAGGCAGTACCTGGCCAGTCAGGCTGGTCAGGTACGCGCGGCCAGTTAACGTGCAGCCAGCAGTAACAGCCTGGTTGATCAGGTCCTGATCCACCATGAGGCCTAGTCATAGATCGGGCCGCGGGGGCGTTGACTCCCGAGGCCCTCTCCAGGTATACAGTCAGTTCTCTTAATGAGTGGTTAGTAGGTGTATATCTCAGTGTATATACACTGACAGGTGTATATCTAGTGTATATACACTGACAGGTGTATATCTCAGTGTATATACACTGACAGGTGTACATCTCAGTGTATATACACTGACAGGTGTATATCTCAGTGTATATACACTGACAGGTGTATATCTCAGTGTATATACACTGACAGGTGTATATCTCAGTGTATATACACTGACAGGTGTATATCTCAGTGTATATACATGCAGTGTATCAGTGTATATCTGAAGTGTATTCTCAGTGTATATACACTGACAGGTGTATATCTCAGTGTATATACACTGACAGGTGTATATCTCAGTGTATATACACTGACAGGTGTATATCTCAGTGTATATACACTGACAGGTGTATATCTCAGTGTATATACACTGACAGGTGTATATCTCAGTGTATATACACTGACAGTGTATATCTCAGTGTATATACACTGACAGTGTAATCTCAGTGTATATACACTGACAGCTGTATATCTCAGTGTATATACACTGACAGGTGTATATCTCAGTGTATATACACTGACAGGTGTATATCTCAGTGTATATACACTGACAGGTGTATATCTTTTCACTGACAGGTGTACATCTCAGTGTATATACACTGACAGGTGTATATCTCAGTGTATATACACTGACAGGTGTATATTTCAGTGTATATACACTGACAGGTGTATATCTCAGTGTATATACACTGACAGGCGTACATCTCAGTGTATATACACTGACAGGTGTATATCTCAGTGTATATACACTGACAGGTGTATATCTCAGTGTATATACACTGACAGGTGTATATCTCAGTGTATATACACTGACAGGTGTATATCTCAGTGTATATACACTGACAGGTGTATATCTCAGTGTATATACACTGACAGGTGTATATCTCAGTGTATATACACTGACAGGTGTATATCTCAGTGTATATACACTGACAGGTGTATATCTCAGTGTATATACACTGACAGGTGTATATCTCAGTGTATATACACTGACAGGTGTATATCTCAGTGTATATACACTGACAGGTGTATATCTCAGTGTATATACACTGACAGGTGTATATCTCAGTGTATATACACTGACAGGTGTATATCTCAGTGTATATACACTGACAGGTGTATATCTCAGTGTATATACACTGACAGGTGTATATCTCAGTGTATATACACTGACAGGTGTATATCTCAGTGTATATACACTGACAGGTGTATACTCAGTGTATATACACTGACAGGTGTATATCTCAGTGTATATACACTGACAGGTGTATACTCAGTGTATATACACTGACAGGTGTATATCTCAGTGTATATACACTGACAGGTGTATATCTCAGTGTATATACACTGACAGGTGTATATCTCAGTGTATATACACTGACAGGTGTATATCTCAGTGTATATACACTGACAGGTGTATTCGTGTAATACATGACAGGTGTATATCGTGTATATACACTGACAGGTGTATATCTCAGTGTATATACAATGAAGGTGTATAATCTCAGTGTATATACACTGACAGGTGTATATCTCAGTGTATATACACTGACAGGTGTATATCTCAGTGTATTTACAATGAGAGGTGTATAACTCAGTGTATATACACTGACAGGTGTATATCTCAGTGTATATACACTGACAGGTGTATATCTCAGTGTATATACAATGAAGGTGTATAATCAGTGTATATAC
Source organism: Cherax quadricarinatus (assembly GCF_026875155.1). NCBI lineage: Eukaryota > Metazoa > Arthropoda > Malacostraca > Decapoda > Parastacidae > Cherax > Cherax quadricarinatus. The sequence goes on along the minus strand of NC_069463.1, from coordinate 4,701,735 downwards.
ACTGACAGGTGTATATCTCAGTGTATATACAACTGACAGGTGTATAACTCAGTGTATATACAATGAAGGTGTATATCTCAGTGTATATACACTGACAGGTGTATATCTCAGTGTATATACAATGAGAGGTGTACATCTCAGTGTATATACACTGACAGGTGTATATCTCAGCATAGTTACATAACACTGACAGGTGTATATCTCAGTGTATATACATGAGAGGTGTAATCTCAGTGTATATACACTGACAGGTGTATATCTCAGTGTATATACACTGAGAGGTGTACATCTCAGTGTATATACACTGACAGGTGTATATCTCAGTGTATATACACTGACAGGTGTACATCTCAGTGTATATACACGTATAATTTACATTAGTCAGCATTTTAGGTATTAAAGTATTCTTGACTGGTGGTGACCAGGTGACCTGCAGTCTTAATGACCCTGGTGTAGTAGATAGACTTTAAACCCCATTAACACCAACTACTTAAGACCCTTGTGTTAGATAGACTTAACCATTAACTACCACATCTTATGACTGGTGTAGTAGATAGACTTTAAACCCCATTAACTAACCAACCAGTCTTAATGACCCTTGTGTAGTAGATAGACTTTAAACCCCATTAACTAACCAACCAGTCTTAATGACCCTGGTGTAGTAGATAGACTTTAAACCCCATTAACCAACCAATCAGTCTTAATGGATTTAAACATCATTTACTTACCATTAACCTTAAAGGCTGAAGGTCAAATGAGTGCTGAACCCATCAGCGAGGTCACCAGAATAGAATGTAAGGGGAGAGGCTAATGGATGAGGCTAAGGGATAAGGCTAAGGGGTGAAGCTAAGAAGGAAAATTAATGGTTGACGCTAAGGATGTGGCTAAGAGGTGAGGCTATGGGGGAGTCTAATGGGTGAGGCTACGGGATGAGGCTAAGGGTGAGGTTAAGGGGTGAGGTCAAGAAGTGAAGCTAAGGATGAACCTAAGAGGTGAGGCTAAGGGGTGAAGTTAAGGAGGTGAGGCTAAGGGGTGATCCTAAGGGGTGAGGTTAAGAGGTGAACCTAATGAGTGAGACTAAGTGGTGAGACTAAGGGGTGAGGTTAATGGGTGAACCTAAGGGGTAAGGTTAAGGGGTGAGTCTTAGGAGTGAGGCTAAGGGGTGAGACTAAAGGGTGAGGTTAATGGGTGAGCCTAAGGGGTGAGATTATGGAGTGGGAGTGAGATTAAACAGTGAGAGTAAGAGGTGAGTCTAAGGGGTGATTCTAAAGGGTGAGTCTAAGGGGTGAGCAAGGCACCTTTAACCCCTGACTGCTCTAGCCTGGCCCAGGCACTGTACCTGCTGCTTTAAGCAGGTACCTGCCTCACTCTGTTCGTACCTGCGTACCAATAAGTGTACCTACGTCCCTTTGGGTGTATCAAGTGTTATCTGTGTCACTCTGGTGGTACCTGTGTCACCCTGGTGGTACCTGTGTAACTCTGCTGGCATCGGTGTCACCCTGGTGGTACCTGCGTCACCCTGGTGGTACCTGTGTCACACTGGAGGAACCGTGTCACCCTGGTGGTACCTGTGTCACTCTGGTCGTGCCTGTGTCACCCTGGTGGTACCTGTGTCACCCTGGTGGTACCTGTGTCACCCTGGTGGTACCTGTGTCACACTGGTGGTACCTGTGTAACCCTGTTCTTACCTGTGTAACCCTGTTCTTACCTGTGTCACTCTGGTGGTACCTGTGTCACCCTGGTGGTACCTGTATCACCCTGGTGGTACCTGTGTCACTCTGCTGGTATTGTGTCACCCTGGTGGTACCTGTGTCATCCTGGTGGTACCTGTGTCACTCTGGTGGTACCTGTGTCACTCTAGTCGTGCCTGTGTCACCCTGATGGTACCTGTGTCACTCTGGTTCTTCCTGTGTCACCCTGGTAGTACCTGTGTCGCCCTGGTGGTACCTGTGTAACCCTGGTGGTACCTGCGTCACACTGGTGGTACCTGTGTCACCCTGTTGGTACATGTGTCACTCTGGTGGTACCTGTGTCACTCTAGTCGTGCCTGTGTCACCCTGATGGTACCTGTGTCACTCTGGTTCTTCCTGTGTCACCCTGGTAGTACCTGTGTCGCCCTGGTGGTACCTGTGTCACTCTGGGCGTGCCTGTGTCACTCTGGTGGTACCTGTGTCACCCTGGTGGTACCTGTGTCACCCTGGTGGTACATGTGTCACACTGGTGGTACCTGTGTAACCCTGTTCTTACCTGTGTCACTCTGGTGGTACCTGTGTCACCCTGGTGGTACCTGTATCACCCTGGTGGTACCTGTGTCACTCTGGTGGTACCGTGTCACCCTGGTGGTACCTGTGTCACCCTGGTGGTACCTGTGTCACTCTGGTGGTACCTGTGTCACTCTAGTCGTGCTTGTGTCACCCTGATCGTACATGTGTCACTTTGGTTCTTCCTGTGTCACCCTGGTAGTACCTGTGTCGCCCTGGTGGTACCTGTGTAACCCTGGTGGTACCTGTGTCACACTGGTGGTACCTGTGTCACCCCGTTCGTACCTGTGTCACTCTGGTGGTACCTGTGTCACCCTGGTGGTACCTGTGTCACCCTGGTGGTACCTGTGTCACACTGGTGGTACATGTGTCACCCTGGTGGTACCTGTGTCACACTGGTGGTACCTGTGTAACCCTGTTCTTACCTGTGTCATTCTGGTGGTACCTGTGTCACCCTGGTGGTACCTGTATCACCCTAGTGGTACTTGTGTCACTCTGGTGGTACTGTGTCACCCTGGTGGTACCTGTGTCACCCTGGTGGTACCTGTGTCACACTGGTGGTACCTGTGTCACCCTGTTCGTACCTGTGTCACTCTGGTGGTACCTGTGTCACCCTGGTGGTACCTGTGTCACCCTGGTGGTACCTGTGTCACACTGGTGGTACCTGTGTCACCCTATTCGTGCCTGTGTTACCCTGGTGGTACTATGTCACCCTGGTGGTACCTGTGTCACCCTGGTGGTACCGGTGGCACCTTGGTGGTACCTGTGTCACCCTGGTGGTACCTGTATCACCCTGATGGCACCTGTGTCACACTGGTGGTACCTGTGTCACCCTGTTCGTATCTGTGTCACTCTGGTGCTACCTGTGTCACCCTGGTGGTACCTGTGTCACTCTGTTGGTACCTCTGTCACCCTGGTGGTACCTGTGTCGCCCTGGTGGTACCTGTGTCATCCTGGTGGTACCTGTGTCACTCTGGTGGTACCGGTGGCACCTTGGTGGTACCTGTGTCACCCTGGTGGTACCTGTATCACCCTGATGGCACCTGTGTCACACTGGTGGTACCTGTGTCACCCTGTTCGTATCTGTGTCACTTTGGTGATACCTGTGTCACCCTGGCGGTATCTGTATCACCCTGGTGGTACCTGTGTCACTCTGGCGGTACCTGTGTCACTCTGGTGGTACCTATGTCACTCTGGTGGTACCTGTGTCACTCTGGTGGTACCTGTGTCACCCTGGTGGTACCTGTGTCACTTCTGGCGGTACCTGTGTCACTCTTAGGTGGTACCTATGTCACTCTGGTGGTACCTGTGTCACTCTGGCGGTACCTGTGTCACTCTGGTGGTACCTATGTCACTCTGGTGGTACCTGTGTCACTCTGGTGGTACCTGTGTCACTCTGGTGGTACCTGTGTCACTCTGGTGGTACCTGTGTCACCCTGGTGGTACCTGTGTCGCCCTGGTGGTACCTGTGTCGCCCTGGTGGTACCTGTGTCGCCCTGGTGGTACCTGTGTCGCCCTGGTGGTACCTGTGTCGCCATGGTGGTACCTGTGTCACCCTGGCGGTACCTGTATCACCCTGGTGGTACCTGTGTCGCCCTGGTGGTACCTGTGTCGCCCTGGTGGTACCTGTGTCGCCCTGGTGGTACCTGTGTCGCCATGGTGGTACCTGTGTCACCCTGCTGGTACCGAATTATGTAGGTTTGAATCCTGTCTAATGATTAGTTATTAGGGTTTAAAGTCTTTAATATATAATATAATGTAATATAAAATACTATAATAATATTACCAGAAATTGTTAAATGTTGATGAAGATAGTGATGTGCGTTGGGCAGGGAGGTACAACATCTTGTAGGAGTGAGGAAGAGCCAGTTGTGAGTGTGGGGGAAGTTTGTGAGGCAGTGTGAGTGTGGTGGAAGTTTGTGAGGCAGTGTGAGTGTGGGGGAAGTTTGTGAGGCAGTGTGAGTGTGGGGGAAGTTCGTGAGGCAGTGTGAGTGTGGGGGAAGTTTGTGAGGCAGTGTGAGTGTGGTGGAAGTTTGTGAGGCAGTGTGAGTGTGGGGGAAGTTTCGTGAGGCAGTGTGAGTGTGGGGGAAGTTTGTGAGGCAGTGGTGAGTGAGGGGGAAGTTTGGTGAGGCAGTGTGAGTGTGGGGAAGTTCATGAGACAGTGTGAGTGTGCGGAAGTTCGTGAGGCAGTGTGAGTGTGGGGGAAGTTTCTGAGTCAGTGTGAGTGTGGGCGAAGTTTGTGAGGCAGTGTGAGTGTTGGGAAGTTCATGAGGCAGTGTGAGTGTGGGGAAGTTCGTGAGGCAGTGTGAGTGTGGGGGAAGATTATGAGGCACTGTGAGTGTGAGGGTAGTTTCGTAAAGCAGTGTGAGTGCGGGGAAGTTCGTGAGGCAGTGTGAGTGAGGGGGAAGCTTGTGAGGCAGTGTGAGTGTGGGGAAGCTTGTGAGGCAGTGTGAGTGTGGGGGAAGTTCATGAGGCAGTGTGAGTGTGGGGAAGTTCATGAGGCAGTGTGAGTGTGGGGGAAGTTTATGAGTCAGTGTGAGTGTGGGGGAAGTCCGTGAGGCAGTGTGAGTGTGGAGGAAGTTTGTGTGGCAGTGTGAGTGAGGGGGAAGTTTGTGAGGCAGTGTGAGTGTGGGGGAAGTTCATGAGACAGTGTGAGTGTGGGGAAGTTCGTGAGGCAGTGTGAGTGTGGGGGAAGTTTTTGAGTCAGTGTGAATGTAGGCGAAGTTTGTGAGGCAGTGTGAATGTTGGGAAGTTCATGAGGCAGTGTGAGTGTGGGGGAAGTTCGTGAGGCAGTGTGAGTGTGGGGGAAGTTCGTGAGGCAGTGTGAGTGTGGAGGAAGTTTGTGAGGCAGTGTGAGTGTGGGGGAAGTTCATGAGACAGTGTGAGTGTGCGGAAGTTCGTGAGGCAGTGTGAGTGTGGGGGAAGTTTTTGAGTCAGTGTGAGTGTGGGCGAAGTTTGTGAGGCAGTGTGAGTGTTGGGAAGTTCATGAGGCAGTGTGAGTGTTGGGAAGTTCGTGAGGCAGTGTGAGTGTGGGGGAAGATTATGAGGCACTGTGAGTGTGAGGGTAGTTCGTAAAGCAGTGTGAGTGCGGGGAAGTTCGTGAGGCAGTCTGAGTGTGGAGGAAGTTTGTGAGGCAGTGTGAGTGTTGGGGAAATTCATGAGGCAGTGTGAGTGTGGGGGAAGTTCGTGAGGCAGTGTGAGTGTGGGGGAAGTTTATGAGGCAGTGTGAGTGTGGGGGTAGTTCGTGAGGCAGTGTGAGTGTAGGGGAAGTTCGTGAGGCAGTGTGAGTGTGGGGGAAGTTTATGAGGCGTATGAGTGTGGGGAAGTTCGTGAGGCAAGTGTGAGTGTGCGGGAAGTATGTGAGGCAGTGTGAGTGTGGGGGAAGTTTGTGAGGCAGAGTGAGTGTGGGGAAGTTCATGAGGCAGTGTGAGTGTTGGGGAAGTTCGTGAGGCAGTGTGAGTGTGGGAAAAGTTTGTGAGGCTGAGTGAGTGAGGGGGAAGTTTGTAAGAGAGTGTGAGTGTGGGGAAGTTCATGAGGCAGTGTGAGTGTGAGGGAAGTTCGTGAGGCAGTGTGAGTGTGGGGGAAGTTCGCGAGGCAGTGTGAGTGTGGGGGAAGTTCGTGAGGCAGTGTGAGTGTGGGGGAAGTTTGTGAGGCAGTATGAGTGTGGGGGAAGTTCGTGAGGCAGTGTGAGTGTGGGGGAAGTTTGTGAGGCAGTGTGAGTGTGGGGGAATTTTGTGATGCAGTATGAGTGTGGGGGAAGTTCATGAGACAGTGTGAGTGTGGGGAAGTTCGTGAGGCAGTGTGAGTGTGGGGAAGTTTGTGAGGCAGTGTGAGTGAAAGGGAAGCTTGTGAGGCGTGTGAGTGTGGGGAAGTTCATGAGGCAGTGTGAGTGTGGGGAAGTTCATTAGGCAGTGTGAGTGTGGGGAAGTTTATGAGTCAGTGTGAGTGTGGGGAAGTTCGTGAGGCAGTGTGAGTGTGGAGGAAGTTTGTGAGGCAGTGTGAGAGAGGGGGAAGTTTTGTGAGGCAGTGTGAGTGTGGGGAAGTTCATGAGACAGTGTGAGTGTGGGGAAGTTCGTGAGGCAGTGTGAAGTGTGGGGGAAGTTTTTGAGTCAGTGTGAATGTGGGCGAAGTTTGTGAGGCAGTGTGAGTGTTGGGAAGTTCAATGAGGCAGTGTGAGTGTGGGGGAAGTTCGTGAGGCAGTATGAGTGAGGAGGGAAGTTTGTGAGGCAGTGTGAGTGTGGGGGAAGTTCATGAGGCAGTTGTGAGTGTTGGGGAAGTTCGTGAGGCAGTGTGAGTGTGGGGGAAGTTTATGAGGCAGTGTGAGTGTGGGGGAAGTTTATGAGGCAGTGTGAGTGTTGGGAAGTTCATGAGGCAGTGTGAGTGTGGGGTAAGTTTGTGAGGCAGTATGAGTGTGGGGGAAGTTCGTGAGGCAGTGTGAGTGTGGGGAAGTTTGTGAGGCAGTGTGAGTGAGGGGAATTTTGTGATGCAGTGTGAGTGTGGGGAAGTTCATGAGACAGTGTGAGTGTGGGGAAGTTCGTGATGCAGTGTGAGTTGTGGGGGAAGTTTGTGAGGCAGTGTGAGTGAGGGGGAAGCTTGGAAGCTTGGGAAGTGTGAGTGTAGGGGAAGTTCATGAGGCAGTGTGAGTGTGGGGAAGTTCATGAGGCAGTGTGAGTGTGGGGAAGTTTATGAGTCAGTGTGAGTGTGGGGAAGTTCGTGGGGCGGTGTGAGTGTGGGGGAAGTTTGTGAGGCAGTGTGAGTGAGGGGGAATTTTGTGATGCAGTGTGAGTGTGGAGGAAGTTCATGAGACAGTGTGAGTGTGGGGAAGTTCGTGAGGCAGTGTGAGTGTAGGGGAAGTTTGTGAGGCAGTGTGAGTGAAAGGGAAGCTTGTGAGGCAGTGTGAGTGTGGGGGAAGTTCATGAGGCAGTGTGAGTGTGGGGAAGTTCATGAGGCAGTGTGAGTGTGCGGGAAGTTTATGAGTCAGTGTGAGTGTGGGGGAAGTTCGTGAGGCAGTGTGAGTGTGGAGGAAGTTTGTGAGGCAGTGTGAGTGAGGGGAAAGTTTGTGAGGCAGTGAGAGTGTGGGGGAAGTTCATGAGACAGTGTGAGTGTGGGGAAGTTCGTGAGGCAGTGTGAGTGTGGGGGAAGTTTTTGAGTCAGTGTGAATGTGGGCGAAGTTTGTGAGGCAGTGTGAGTGTTGGGAAGTTCATGAGGCAGTGTGAGTGTGGGGGAAGTTCGTGAGGCAGTCTGAGTGAGGCGGGAAGTTTGTGAGGCAGTGTGAGTGTGGGGGAAGTTCATGAGGCAGTGTGAGTGTGGGGGAAGTTCGTGAGGCAGTGTGAGTGTGGGGGAAGTTTATGAGGCAGTGTGAGTGTGGGGGAAGTTTGTGAGGCAGTGTGAGTGTTGGGAAGTTCATGAGGCAGTGTGAGTGTGGGTAAGTTTTGTGAGGCAGTATGAGTGTGGGGGAGTTCGTGAGGCAGTGTGAGTGTGGGGAAGTTTGTGAGGCAGTGTGAGGTGAGGGGGAATTTTGTGATGCAGTGTGAGTGTGGGGAAGTTCATGAGACAGTGTGAGTGTGGGGAAGTTCGTGATGCAGTGTGAGTGTGGGGGAAGTTTGTGAGGCAGTGTGAGTGAGGGGGAAGCTTGTGAGGCAGTGTGAGTGTGGGGGAAGTTCATGAGGCAGTGTGAGGTGGGGAAGTTCATGAGGCAGTGTGAGTGTGGGGGAAGTTTATGAGTCAGTGTGAGTGTGGGGGACGTTCGTGAGGCAGTGTGAGTGTGGAGGAAGTTTGTGAGGCAGTGTGAGTGAGGGGGGGAAGTTTGTGAGGCAGTGTGAGTGTAGGGGAAGTTCATCAGGCAGTGTGAGTGTGGGGAAGATCGTGAGGCAGTGTGAGTGTGGGGGAAGTTTTGAGTCAGTGTGATTGTGGGCGAAGTTTGTGAGGCAGTGTGAGTGTTGGGAAGTTCATGAGGCATGTGAGTGTGGGGGAAGTTCGTGAGGCAGTCTGAGTGTGGAGGAGTTCGTGAGGCAGTGTGAGTGTGGGGGAAGTTCGTGAGGCAGTGTGAGTGTGGGGGAAGTTCATGAGGCAGTGTGAGTGTGGGGGAAGTTCGTGAGGCAGTGTGAGTGCGGGGGAAGTTTATGAGGTAGTGTGAGTGTGGGGGAAGTTTGTGAGGCAGTGGTGAGTGTTGGGAAGTTCATGAGGCAGTGTGACTGTGGGGGAAGTTCGTGAGGCAGTGTGAGTGTTGGGGAAGTTCATGAGGCAGTGTGAGTGTGGAGGAAGTTTGTGAGGCAGTGTGAGTGTTGGGGAAGTTCATGAGGCAGTGTGAGTGTGGGGGAAGTTCGTGAGGCAGTGTGACTGTGGGGCAAGTTCGTGAGGCAGTGTGAGTGTGGGGGAAGTTCATGAGGCAGTGTGAGTGTGGGGGAAGTTCGTGAGGCAGTGTGAGTGTAGGGAAGTTTATGAGGCAGTGTGAGTGTGGGGGAAGTTCGTGAGGCAGTGTGAGTGTGGAGGAAGTTTGTGAGGCAGTGTGAGTGTTGGGGAAGTTCATGAGGCAGTGTGAGTGTGGGGGAAGTTCTTGAGGCACTGTGAGAGTGAAGGAAGTTTATGAGGCTGTGTGAGTGTGGGGGTAGTTCGTGAGGCAGAGTGAGTGTTGGAAGTTCATGAGGCAGTGTGAGTGTGGGGGAAGTATGTGAGGCAGTGTGACTGTGGGGGAAGTTCGTGAGGCAGTGTGAGTGTGGGGGAAGTTCATGAGGCAGTGTGAGTGTGGGGGAAGTTCGTGAGGCAGTGTGAGTGTGGGGGAAGTTTATGAGGCAGTGTGAGTGTGGGGGAAGTTCGTGAGGCAGTGTGAGTGTGGAGGAAGTTTGTGAGGCAGTGTGAGTGTTGGGGAAGTTCATGAGGCAGTGTGAGTGTGGAGGAAGTTCGTGAGGCAGTGTGAGTGTGAAGGAAGTTTATGAGGCAGTGTGAGTGTGGGGGTAGTTCGTGAGGCAGTGTGAGTGTAGGGGAAGTTCGTGAGGCAGTGTGAGTGTGGGGGAAGTTTATGAGGCAGTGTGAGTGTGGGGGAAGTTCATGAGGCAATGTGAGTGTGGGGGAAGTATGTGAGGCAGTGTGAGTGTGGGGGAAGTTTGTGAGGCAGAGTGAGTGTGGGGGAAGTTCATGAGGCAGCGTGAGTGTGGGGAAGTTCGTGAGGCAGTGTGAGGGTGGAGGAAGTTTGTGAGGCAGTGTGAGTGTTGGGGAAGTTCATGAAGCAGTGTGAGAGTGGGGGAAGTTCGTGAGGCAGTGTGAGTGTGGGGGAAGTTCATGAGGCAGTGTGAGTGTGGGGGTAGTTCGTGAGGCAGTGTGAGTGTGGTGGAAGTTCGTGAGGCAGTGTGAGTGTGGGGGAAGTTTATGAGGCAGTGTGAGTGTTGGGGAAGTTCGTGAGGCAGCGTGAGTGTGGAGAAGTTAATGAGGCAGTGTGAGTGTGGGGTAAGTTGATGAGGCAGTTTGAGTGAGGGGGAAGTTCATGAGACAGTGTGAGTGTGGGGGAAGTTCGTGAGGCATTGTGAGTGTGGGGGAAGCTTGTGAGGCAGTGTGAGAGTGGGGGAAGTTTGTGAGGCAGTGTGATTGAAAGGGAAGCTTGTGAGGCAGTGTGATTGAGGGGGAAGCTTGTGAGGCAGTGTGAGTGTAGGGGAAGTTCATGAGGCAGTGTGAGTGTGGGGAAGTTCATGAGGCAGTGTGAGTGTGTGGGAAGTTTATGAGTCAGTGTGAGTGTGGATGAAGTTCGTGAGGCAGTGTGAGTGTGGGGGAAGTTTGTGAGGCAGTGTGAGTGAGGGGAAGTTTGTGAGGCAGTGTGAGAGTATGGGAAGTTCATGAGACAGTGTTGTGTGGGGAAGTTCGTGAGGCAGTGTGAGTGTGGGGGAAGTTTTTGAGTCAGTGTGAATGTGGGCGAAGTTTGTGAGGCAGTGTGAGTGTTGAGAAGTTCATGAGGCAGTGTGAGTGTAGGGGAAGTTCGTGAGGCAGTGTGAGTGTGGAGGGAAGTTCGTGAGGCAGTGTGAGTGTGGGGGAAGTTTGTGAGGCAGTGTGAGTGTGGGGGAAGTTCGTGAGGCAGTGTGAGTGTGGGGGAAGTTCATGAGGCATTGTGAGTGTGGGGGCAGTTCGTGAGGCAGTGGGAGTGTGGAGGAAGTTTGTGAGGCAGTGTGAGTGTTGGGGAAGTTCATGAGGCAGTGTGAGTGTGAGGGAAGTTCGTGAGGCAGCGTGAGTGTTCGGGAAGTTTATGAGGCAGTGTGAGTGTAGGGGTAGTTCGTGAGGCAGTGTGAGTGTAGGGGAAGTTCGTGAGGCAGTGTGAGTGTAAGGGAAGTTTATGAGGCAGTGTGAGTGTTTACCTGGAGTTTACCTGGAGAGAGTTTCGGGGGTCAACGCCCCCGCGGCCCGGTCTGTGACCAGGCCTCCTGGTGGATCAGCGCCTGATCAACCAGGCTGTTGCTGCTGGCTGCACGCAAACCAACGTACGAGCCACAGCCCGGCTGATCAGGAACTGCCTTTAGGTGCTTGTCCAGTGCCAGCTTGAAGACTGCCAGGGGTCTGTTGGTAATCCCCCTTATGTGTGCTGGGAGGCAGTTGAACAGTCTCGGTCCCCTGACACTTATTGTATGGTCTCTTAACGTGCTAGTGACACCCCTGCTTTTCATTGGGGGGATGGTGCATCGTCTGCCAAGTCTTTGCTTTCGTAGTGAGTGATTTTTCGTGTGCAAGTTCGGTACTAGTCCCTCTAGGATTTTCCAGGTGTATATAATCATGTATCTCTCCCTCCTGCGTTCCAGGAATACAGGTTTAGAAACCTCAAGCGCTCCCAGTAATTGAGGTGTTTTATCTCCGTTATGCGCGCCGTGAAAGTTCTCTGTACATTTTCTAGTCGGCAATTTCACCTGCCTTGAAAGGTGCTGTTAGAGTGCAGCAATATTCCAGCCTAGATAGAACAAGTGACCTGAAGAGTGTCATCATGGCTTTGGCCTCCCTAGTTTTGAAGGTTCTCATTATCCATCCTGTCATTTTTCTAGCAGATGCGATTGATACAATGTTATGGTCCTTGAAGGTGAGATCCTCCGACATAATCACTCCCAGGTCTTTGACGTTGGTGTTTCGCTCTTTTGTGGCCAGAATTTGTTTTGTACTCTGATGAAGATTTAATTTCCTCATGTTTACCATATCTGAGTAATTGAAATTTCTCATCGTTGAACTTCATATTGTTTTCTGCAGCCCACTGAAAGATTTGGTTGATGTCCGCCAGGAGCCTTGCAGTGTCTGCAATGGAAGACACTGTCATGCAGATTCGGGTGTCATCTGCAAAGGAAGACACGGTGCTGTGGCTGACATCCTTGTCTATGTCGGATATGAGGATGAGGAACAAGATGGGAGCTAGTACTGTGCCTTGTGGAACAGAGCTTTTCACCGTAGCTGCCTCGGACTTTACTTTTGTTGACGACTACTCTCTGTGTTCTGTTAGTGAGGAAATTATAGATCCATCGACCAACTTTTCCTGTTATTCCTTTAGCGCGCATTTTGTGCGCTATTACGCCATGGTCACACTTGTCGAAGGCTTTTGCAAAGTCTGTATATATTACATCTGCATTCTTTTTGTCTTCTAGTGCATTTAGGACCTTGTCGTAGTGATCCAGTAGTTGAGACAGACAGGAGCGACCTGTGGGGGAAGTTCGTGAGGCACTGTGAGTGTGGGGGAGGTATGTGAGGCAGTGTGAGTGTGGGGGAAGTTTGTGAGGCTGTGTGAGTGGGGGAAAAGTTTGTGAGGCTGAGTGAGTGAGGGGAAGTTTGTGAGAGAGTGTGAGTGTGGGTAAGTTCGTGGGGTAGTGTGAGTGTGAGGGAAGTTTGTGAGGCCGTGTGAGTGGGGAAAAGTTTGTGAGGCTGAGTGAGTGAGGGGAAGTTTGTGAGAGAGTGTGAGTGTGGGTAAGTTCGTGGGGTAGTGTGAGTGTGAGGGAAGTTTGTGAGGCCGTGTAAGTGTGGGGAAAGTTCGTGAGGCAGTGTGAGTGTGGGGGAAGTTCGTGAGGCAGTGTGAGTGTGGGGGAAGTATGTGAGGCAGTATGAGTGTGGGGGAACTTCGTGAGGCAGTGTGAGTGTGGGGGAAGTTTGTGAGGCAGTGTGAGTGAGGAGGAAGTTTGTGAGGCAGTGTGAGTGTGGGGGAAGTTCATGAGACAGTGTGAGTGTGGGGAAGTTCGTGAGGCAGTGTGAGTGTGGGGGAAGTTCATGAGTCAGTGTGAGTGTGGGCGATGTTTGTGAGGCAGTGTGAGTGTTGGGAAGTTCATGAGGCAGTGTGAGTGTGGGGGAAGTTCGTGATGCAGTGTGAGTTTGGGGGAAGTTCATGAGGCAGTGTGAGTGTAGAGGAAGTTTGTGAGGCAGTGTGAGTTTGGGGAAGTTCATGAGGCAGTATGAGTGTTGGGGAAGTTCGTGAGGCAGTGTGATGTGGAAAAGTTGTGAGGCTGTGGAGGAGGGGGGGTTTTGAAAGAGTGTGAGTGTGGGGACTTCCTGGGGGGGTGTGAGGGGAAATTCGTGAGGCTT
>NC_069463.1:4668193-4688447 GCF_026875155.1 Cherax quadricarinatus | reverse complement strand
TCATTACATCTTTCACTCACATTACCTTCTTGTTGTTGTCTTATATAGTGGAGCGTTTCCCTTTGAAAGTTTTCTTCATTCAATTTACGTTGAGCCTCAATTTGAGCAGTCTGTAAAATAAATAGTCGCTGTAATTTCTCAAACTGACTTTGAGAAATATGCCCCGATGGTATCGAAAAGGAAGGAATTGAACTGGCGGTATGTGGATATTCCTTTGGACGTGCACCTTGGTGAGTGACAGACTGACCATTAATAGGAATTCCTTCAGTAACGGGCGAATGCAGAACAGCGGCTGCATCCTGCAATACTTCATCTACTTGACTAGAAGCCAAAGCGGGACCTGATCTATTGGGTTCAGTTTCAAGATTAACTCCTTGAAATTGTTCTTCTAATTCTTCGAATCTTGACTGGTAGCTGACTTGAGAAACTCAACTTTCAGAGTCAGAATCTTCTGCTACATGATCGTCAGAGGCCCCCGGAAACAATTTGTTTCTAATTATTGCCCTTACGGTATTGGCTGTGTAATGTCTGTCATATGGTACTCCCAATTTACGGGCTATCTGCCAGCACGTTTGAAGTTTCAAGGAGTCCAGCTTTGACAATGTTAAATCTTCAAATAAATGTTTAATGTGATCTTCCATGATAAAAACTTTGAAATTAACTAGAGAAGATAAATTCCTAGTACAGTGGACCCCCGGTTTACGATCAGCTCCCAATGCGACCAGTTACGTAAGTATATTTATGTAAGTACGTTTGTATGTGTATGTTTGGGGGTCTGAAATGGACTAATCTAATTCACAATATTCCTTATGGAAACAAATTCGTTCAGTACTGGCACCTGAACATACTTCTGGAATGAAATAATATCGTAAACCGGGGGTCCACTGTATACAGTGGACCCCCGCAGCTCATTGTTATGCGAAATTATCCTGAGAGCTCATTGTTATGCGAAATTATCGTTATGCGAATGAATTTTCCCCATAAGAAATAATGGAAATCAAATTAATCCGTGCAAGATACCCCAAAGTATGAAAAAAAAAATTTTTACCACATGAAATATTAATTTTAATACACACAAACTGAAAAAGGCATGCACAGTTACATGACACTTACCTTTATTGAAGATCTGGTGATGATTGATGGGATGGGAGGAGGAGAGAGTCTTAGTGTTTAGAAGGGGAATCCCCTTCCATTAAGACTTGAGGTGTCAAGTCCTTTTCTGGGGTTACTTCCCTTCTTCTTTTAATGCCACTAGGACCAGCTTCAGAGTCACTGGACTTCTGTCGCACAACATATCTGTCCATAGTGGCCTGTACCTCTCGTTCCTTTATGACTTTCCTAAAGTGTTTCACAACAGTGTCAGTGTAATAGTCACCAGCACGGCTTGCAATAGCTGTGTTAGGGTGATTGTCATCAAAAAAGGTTTGCACTTTAAGCCACATTCCACACATTTCCTTAATCTTTGAAGTAGGCAACTTCAATTTCTCTCTCCCCTCCTCCAAAGCAGTTTCCTCAGGTCTAGCCTCTTGCTGTTGAAGTTGATCTAGCAGCTCATCAGTGGTTAGTTCTTCATTGTCCTCCTCCACCAACTCTTCCACATCATCCCCACTAACCTCCAACCCCAAGGACTTTCCCAATGCCACAATGGATTCCTCAACTGGCATAGGATTCCCAGGGTTAGCCTCAAACCCTTCAAAATCCCTTTGGTCTACACATTCTGGCCACAGTTTCTTCCAAGCAGAGTTCAAGGTTCTCTTAGTCACTCCCTCCCAAGCCTTACCTATAAGGTTTACACAATTGAGGATATTAAAGTGATCTCTCCAAAACTCTCTTAGTGTCAATTGAGTTTCTGGGGTCACTACAAAGCACCTTTCAAACAGAGCTTTTGTGTACAGTTTTTTGAAGTTTGCAATAACCTGCTGGTCCATGGGCTGCAGGAGAGGAGTGGTATTAGGAGGCAAAAACTTCACCTTAATGAAGCTCATGTCCCCATAAAGTAGCTCTGCCAAGTCTGTAGGATGACCAGGGGCATTGTCTAACACCAGGAGGCAATTAAGGTCTAATTTCTTTTCAGTTAGGTAATCTTTCACATTGGGGGCAAATGCTTGGTGTAACCAGTCATAGAAAAAGTCCCTAGTGACTCATGCCTTACTGTTTGCCCTCCACAGCACACACAAATTAGCCTTAAGGATATTCTTTTGCCTGAACGCTCTGGGAGTTTCTGAGTGATACACTAATAAAGGCTTCACTTTGCAATCACCACTAGCATTGGAACACATCAACAGAGTAAGCCTGTCTTTCATAGGCTTATGTCCTGGGAGTGCCTTTTCCTCCTGAGTAATGTAGGTCCTGCTTGGCATTTTCTTCCAAAACAGGCCTGTTTCATCACAATTAAACACTTCTTCAGGTTTCAGTCCTTCACTGTCTATGTACTCCTTGAATTCCTGCACATATTTTTCAGCTGCTTTGTGGTCCGAACTGGCAGCCTCACCATGCCTTATCACACTATGTATGCCACTACGCTTCTTAAATCTCTCAAACCAACCTTTGCTGGCCTTAAATTCACTGACATCATCACTAATTGCAGGCATTTTTTTAATTAAATCCTCATGCAACTTCCTAGCCTTTTCATTTATGATCACTTGAGAGATGCTATCTCCTGCTATCTGTTTTTCATTTATCCATACCAATAAGAGTCTCTCAACATCTTCCATCACTTGCAATCTCTGTTTCGAAAACACAGTTGAACCTTTGGCAAGAACAGCTTCCTTGATTGCCGTTTTGTTGGACACAATAGTAGCGATGGTTGATTGGGGTTTACTATACAACCTGGCCAGCTCGGAGACACGCACTCCACTTTCATACTTAGCAATGATCTCTTTCTTCATCTCTATAGTAATTCTCACCCTTATTCCTGTAGGGTTGGCACTAGAAGCTTTCTTGGGGCCCATGGTCATTTATTTTGCAGATAAAATCACCAAAAACACTGTAATAATACGAAATGTTCCGATTGTATGCTTGGATGTTACTGCGGAGGCTGGCTGGTAAACAATGCCACCGGCGGAACATGTGAGGCTGGCTCAGGCCGCACATTAGACGCGTCTCGGACGACTAGCGTTGGTCGGGTTTTTTAGCGGTATGCGAGGCAAAATCTTAGCGATAAAATGTATCGGTATGAGGATTTAACGTTATGTGATGCCAACAGTATGCGAGGGTCCACTGTATAGCTTTAATATTGTTGTTTTGATCAATGTCTTAGTACAACATAGCTCCCGGACAGGTACCCCATTTGTTGCGAATAAGAAATTTTATAAAGAACTTCAGAATGTGGTCTGTTACTATTTTCTTCATAGGCAATAAGATTTTGGATCAGAGTTAGTTAAAGGTATTTTAGAGTCTAGGGGAAATAATTTCGACTGGGAAACTCCATAGAATAATATTCAAATTTATTAAAGTATTTAAATACAATACTTTATCTTCTCTCTGCACCTAATATTATATCTTAATACTTTATGTACAATAAATTTACAAGAATATATATATATATTTAGTTCAAATTCATAGAAGTATCACATTAATAAGGAAGATTAATTTTTCCTCCTGTAATTAAGTCTTCACTAACATTTACGTCTTTGTCTTAACAAGACTGTGTAAATTCAAACTACAAAATGTACAAGATTCAACAAGACCTTTGAATCCAGCCGTAAAGGAAGTAGAAAGCAAGAGTTTGTCTGAGAAGACGTATCTCTATGGATTACTGAACCGACCAAGAATATAAATATCAAAACAACCTTTCAGATCAATGAGGAACAAATTGAATCAGTTCTAGAGCCTAATTCTCAAACCCATTCAAACTTTACACCCTAAGAGAGAGAACCAATATACTATCAGTTGTAAAGGCTAGAGAGGGAGCTGACGACACCGCCGTTTTTTGACCATCGTCGGTTGGACATTGCCCCCAAAACGCAGAGCCGGACATAAAAAAATTTTTTAACAATTTACTGATGGTTCCGAGATTTTGTATGCTCTTTTAACATAAAATCTACCTAACAAATAAAATAATAATAAAAGTAAAAATCATCGTATCGTACTAAAATAGTGATAAACGGTATATTTATATTAAAAAATAAAAATTTAACGCGAAAGTCTCTTTTTAGCTTAAAGGGGGACTTTCGCCTTAATATTAAGTGATGATAAATTTTCCTTACAATTTATTTATTTTTTTTATTTATTTAGAAATTTTAAAGCATAAAAACAGGGGTAAAAAAAAATAAGGTAAGTCAGCATGCAAACCCACTTATAGATAGCATTGGGTGGCTTAAAATTAATTAAGTTTAAAATAAGAAAATGATGAAATCAGTGAAAAAACATTATTGAAAAACAGAAAACTATAAAGCAAAAAATGGTTTTACAAAGACAGGTCAAAATTTTTGTTGCATTGCTGTCATTCAGTTGAAGGGTACACGATTCGTTGGGTGTGTATTTAAAAAAATAATAAGTTGATTGGGTCCTAGGTTTAACTTTGTGTGATAATTGTGAGTAAAATATAGGATATACATTTATGGTTTCAGTTATTCAGTTTTTTTTGGTTTTTGAGTGGAATGACTTGAGAAGAGATTGTAGTGTTGTAGAAACGGGTAGTGTTTTTTTTATATTTACAGGAAATGAATTCCAGTTTTAGGGCCTTTTATGTCTTTGGTTTTTTTGCATAGCGTGAGAGGACACGAGGAACATCAAAGATGATCTGTCCCTTTTGTGTTATGGTCATTTTGTTCTGTTGGGGTTGGAAGGAGATGTTTGGGGGAGGGTTAATATCAGATTTAAAGTGTTTTGTATGTAATAGGTGCAATAATAAGTATGGTGTTTTGTATGGTGAGTAGGTGAGTTTTTTAAAATATTGTGGAGTGTGTTCCCTGATGAGAATTTTGTTACATTTAACTGCACCTTTTGTTGGAAAATTATGGTCGAGATGGTTTAATTGTTGTTGAGCCCCATGAAAAAATTTCCATAGGTGAGATGGGGTAAATAAGAGAGTAAAAAGGGGGCAGGGGGGCTGACTGTGGAACATGTACCGTATCTTTGATAGTATGCCCCACAGTCTTGGAGTTTTCTTAGAAATTTGTTTTTATGTGTATGAATTTGAGCTTTATCGAGGTGGATTCCTAGGTACTCTGTATCTGTTACCCCAAAAGAATGAAGTAGGTTTTTGTAAAGTTTGTGTAAGTTGTTGTGCCCCCCAGGTAGTATTTTCTGTTTTTTCGGTGTTTAAGTATTTGGGAGCGTGACTGGGCTCGGGTGAGAGAAGACGTATGTATGTCATCTGCAAAAAGTGTGGGTTTGAGTAATTGCGAAGCATTTGGTAGGTCATTTATGTATAGGAGAAAGAGAAAAAGGGCCAAGGGACACTTTCCCTTTGGGGGAAACCACTGTAATTTGGGTTTTACAGAAAACTTGCCCCCTTTTTTTTTTTTATTATTTCACACCGGCCCATTCCCACAAGGCAGGGGGCCCGAAAAAAAAAAAAACTTTCACCCTCATTCACTCCCCCACTGTCTTGCCAGAAGGGGGCTTTACACTACAGTTTTTTAAAATGCAACATTAACACCCCCCCTTCAGAGTGCAGGGACTTACTTCCCATCTCCAGGATCAAGTCCGGCCTGCCCGGTTTCCGATCCCCTTTTATAAATTTACTTTGCCCCCACCCCAGACGTCAAATATTAAAAAACCATTTGTCCCATTCACTCCTATCAAACACGCTCACACATGCCTGCTGGAAGTCCAAGCCCCGCACACAAAAAACCCCCTTTTTCCCCTCCTCAACCCCTTCCAGGCCGACCCCACCCCCCCCTTTCCCTTTCCCCTACAGATGTACACTCTTGAAGTCATTTGTTTCGCTCCCTTCTCTTCATGTCCGAAACCCCCCTCAACAACCTTCCTCGCCCCCAAAACAACCCGTTTTTTGGGAATCCCCCACCTCCTCCTAACTTCCAAAAATACGAACTGCATTATATTCACACCACCAAATTGCCTCAGACATGACATCTCCACTGCCCCCAGCCCCTTCTCCCCCGCTGCAAAAATTCATACCCACGTTCACACCCTATAAGAGCGTTGGTAAAAACTTCCCCTCATCATTCCCCTCTTTGCCCCCAAGGACAAATTTTTTTTTTTCTCCCCCCGACCCCTAAGTGCACCACCACTTTTTTTCCCTCATCAATTCTTTATTCACCTTCTTTTCATAGACCCATCCGCTGACACGTCCCCTCCCAAATATTGAAAAACGTTCCCCTCCTCCAACTCTCTCCCTCCAATCTGATATTTAATCTTTCATCACCTAATCTTTTTGTTATCCTCAAACCTTACTCTTTCCTGTTTTACCTTTAAAATTTTCTTTTTTTTGCCCCCCCCTCCAAATTCATCCCCCAAACTCTGCAACTTCTCTTCAGAATCTCCCAAAAGCACAGTGTCACACAAAGAGCAGCTGTGACAATCCCCCTTTGGTGGATTCTTTATCTTTTAACTCACGCCTCTTGCCCAAGACCCCCGCATTTATTTTTTTACAACCCCATCTATAAAAAATTTTTAAACAACCACGGTGACATCACACATTCCTTGTCTAAGGCCTACTTTTACTGGGAAAAAATTTCCCTCTTTCCTACATACTCTAACTTGAGCCTCACTATCCTCGAAAAAACTCTTCACTGCTTTCAGTAACCTACCTCCAAACACCATACACTTGCAACATCTGCCACTTGCCCCCTATCCCCCCTGTCATACGCCTTTTCCAAATCCATAAATGCCACAAAGACCTCTTTAGCCTTATCAAAAATACTGTTCAATTATATGTTTCACTGTAAACCCCTGGTCCACACCCCCCCTCCCTTTTTCCTAAAGCCTCTTGTTTCATCTGCTATCCTATTCCCGTTTTTACTCTTAATTCTTTCAATTATAACTCTACCATACACTTTCCAGTACACTCAACGGGACTTATCCCCTTAATTTTTGCACTCTCTTTTATCCCCTTTGCCTTTATACAAAGGAAACTATGAATGCTCTCTGCAATCCCTAGGTACCTTACCCTCTTCCATACATTTATTAAATAATTGCACCAACCACTCCAAAACTATATCCCACCTGTTTTTAAACATTTCTATCTTTATCCATCAATCCCGGCTGCCTTACCCCCTTTTTTTACCTATGCCTCACGAACTTCCCCACACTCACAACTGGCTCTTCCACTCCTACAAGATGTTATTCCTCCTTGCCCTATAACCGAAATCACAGCTTCCCTATCTTCATCAACTTTTTAACAATTCCTCAAAATATTCCTTCCATCCCCCAATACCTCTAACTCCCATTTAATAACTCTCCTCTCCTATTTTTTAACTGACAAATCCATTTTTTCTCTAGGCTTTCTTAACTTGTTAATCTCACTCCAAAACTTTTCTTATTTTCAACAAAATTTGTTGATAACATCTCACCACTCTTCATTTGCTCTCTTTTTACTTTTGCTTCACCCTTTTCTTAACTTCTCTCTTTTTCTCCATATACTCTTCCCTCCTTGCATCACTTCTACTTTGTAAAAACTTCTCATATGCTAACTTTTTCTCCCTTACTAAATCTCTTTACATCATCATTCCACCAATCGCTCCTCTTCCCCCCTGCACCCACTTTCCTGTAACCCCCAAACTTCTGCTGAACACCTAACACTACATTTTTAAACCTACCCCATACTCTTCAACCCCATTGCCCATGCTTCCCCATTAGCCCATCTATCCTCCAATAGCTGTTTATATCTTACCCCAACTGCCTCCTCTTTTTTGTTTATAAACCTTCACCTCTCTCTTCCCTGATGCTTCTTTCTCCTTGTATCCATCTACCTTTTACTCTCAGTGTAGCTACAACTAGAAAGTGATCTGATATATCTGTGGCCCCTTATAAAAAATGTACATCTGAAGTTTTACTCAACAGTCTTTATCTACCCAAAACATAATCCAACAAACTACTGTCATTTCGCCCTACATCATATCGTTTTATACTTATTTATCCTCTTTTTCTTTAAAATATGTATTACCTATAACTAAACCCCTTTCTATACAAAGTTCAAACAAAGGGCTCCCATTATCATTTACACCCGGCACCCCCAAAATTACCTACCACACCCTCTCTAAAAGTTTCTCCTACTTTAGCATTCAAGTCCCCTACCACAATTACTCTCTCACTTGGTTCAAAGGCTCCTATACATTCACTTTAAAATCTCCCCAAAATCTCTCTCTCTCCTCTGCATTCCTCTCTTCTCCAGGTGCATAAAACGCTTATTTTGACCCCCTTCTCGAATCCAACCTTTACTTTAATCCACATAATTCTTGAATTTACACATTCATATTCTCTTTTCTCCTTCCATAACTGATCATTTAACATTACTGCTACCCCTTCCTTTTGCTCTAACTCTCTCAGATACTCCCGATTTTTAAACCCATTTATTTCCCCCACTGAAACTCTCCCACCCCCCCCTTTAGCTTTGTTTCGCTTAGGGCCAGGACATCCAACTTCTTTTTCATTCATAAATCAGCAATCATCTGTTTCTTGTCCCTCCGCACTACATCCACGCACATTTAAGCAACCCAGTTTATAAAGTTTTTCTTCTTCCTTTTTTAGTAATTGTATACAGGAGAAGGGGTTACTAGCCCATTGCTCCGGCATTTAGTCGCCTCATACGACACGCATGGGTTACGGAGGAAAGATCTTTTCCCTTCCCCATGGAGGACAATTAAGAAGAAATAAAAAAGAACAAGAGCTATTTAGAAAAGGAGGACAATACTAGATGGTATGTATTTTATATATTTTGTTGTGCGTGTCTGATGTGTGTGGACCAAAGTGTAAAGTAGGGAAGTAGCAAGATATCCTTGTTATCTTAGCGTGTTTTTGAGACAGAAAAAGAAAACCAGCAATCTACCATCATGTCAAAACCCAGTTACAGGTTTTTGTTTCACCGTATCTGGAGGACGGTAGTACTTCCCTGGGTGGTTGCTGTCTACAACTATACCTACATATTGGCTTCAGTTTGCTGAGGTCAAGACTTGAGGGGTAGTTGAGGAGAGTGCCCTCTATACCATAGTGTGTGACAATTTTAGTGGCGAAGTTCATGGTCAACTATCTCAAAAGCTTTAGTAAGTCAATGAAGATCCCCAGTGGGATTTTTTTTTGCTCTATTGCCCAGTGTATATATGTTCTTGATGTGTTATAATAGCATCATTAGGTATTTTGATAGGCCTGAATCCAAATTGGCAGGGGTGAAGGGTTGAGATTGTTTTGGGCAGATCGAGTAGGAGTAGATTAGTTTATGAATTAATTTTTCGAAGATTTTGAGAGTGGGTGTAAATTGGATATTGGCCTATAGTTATTCAACTCTGTTTGGTGTGTTTGGTCTCCGCCTTTAGGTATCGGGGTGACCCTTGTATTTTGAGAACTGTAGGGAAGGTGGAGGATTCAATGGTTTCGTTAAAGTGTGTTGCAAGATTGGTGATAGTACTTGTGACGCTTTTTTGTATATAAAGGGTGGTAAGGTATTTAAATCTCACTGCCTTGTTTTTTCAGTGCGTTGAAATAAGGGAGACTTCATATGGGTTAGTCGGAGTAGAACAGTGTGCTCGGGTAGTTGCCAGTGAGGTAGTCATTGGTGGGGATATCTGAGCTTGGGATTTTATGGACGGTTGTGACCTATAGTGGAGAAGAAATCATTGCGTCTGTTTGCTTTTTCTGTTGGTGGGAGTTGGGGTTCATCTGATTTTGCTAATTTTATTTGCTATGTCGTGATATCTTTTTTGTTCCCAGAATTTCTGATTGGGTCTTCCAGGTCTTTTTTATATCACTCGTATGTTGGATAATCTGTTCTCATATACAAATTTTTTGCCCTTCTTATCAGGCCTGGTTAGGATGACGAAGTACCGTTTTGTTTGGTCTCTGTTTATGTGGACCATTCTGTACTGTTTTTCATATCGGTGTTTTGTATTTATGGATTTGATATGCTGGGTGTTTAGCCTGGAACTGGTCATTATCTTAGCTGTCATTGTTTAGTTTTTTTTAGGGCAGTAGCTGTTATAAAGGTATTGGGTCTTTTTTAGTAAATTATTAAAACATTCGTCCAATATCTGTATAGATTTCTTAGCTCAGTGTGCGTCAATGTTTGTTACTGCTGTTGTGAAAGTTTTAATGGCTGCCTCATTGTGAAGTTGAAGGTGACTTTTGTAGTGTTTGGGGTATTTTCCAAGAGTTGTTATGAGGAAAGTAGGGTAGTGGTCTGTGGTAATTATCTGTAATTATGCCTGATTTTAAAGGGGATATGGTGTTGGTCCAGGATGTGGTCAGTAGGGAAACACTAGTCTCCACTAACTTTGGTAGGTTTGTTACTGTTGGTAGCAACATGCAGTTACTCTTTGTGTTTGGTGAATTCAGTAACGTGTGGTTTCCTTAGTCTTGCAGGAGATTATATTGAAGTCACCTGAGAGTAGTAGTGATCTTTGTTCATTGCGTGCATCAGTTTATATACTCCTAGGTTTTGACTTAATTGCCTAATGTTGATTGGAAATCTGTTGATGTTTTATCACTGTGAGAGGTTTTTGTAGGTAGTTGGTTTTGAATTTAGCTAATATTTATTCCCATGTTCATCCCTTGTGCAGTATTAGTGTACATTCTAGTTGGTCTGAGTAGTATATAGCTGTGCACCCTTTGGTCTGCCTACAGTTGTGTATGGGGGCTTGGTGTTAACCAGGAATGGCATAGACATTGTAGTATTTCGGCTTTAGCCAGGTTTCAGTTAGTGTAATGATGGACATATTGGCATGCAAGGAATTAGTATTGCTAGGAGGTCTCATAATGCTTGCTTAAAGATCTTGATATTGTAGTTAAAAGATAGTTTTGTTGTTGTTGGCTCTGAGAAGTGCCTTTGATTGTTCTGCTGTGTAGTAATTACAGTAACTGTTTGAATCATTTAAGTCATTAAATAAGAGGTTGGTATCAGGATCAATGCTTGTAATCATAAGATTTGTAGTGAATCTATAGTTAGAATTAAGTATAAAACAAAGTAAATATTCTAAAGCTAAAAAAAATAGCACCTGAATTATTTAACAAATGTAAAAATAATGAGCTAAGGTAGTTTTTTAAAGCTAAAATAAAGGAGACAATATAAAAGGGACTAAAATAATTTGTGGTGAACAAATAAAGTGATGATCAAATAATGGAGCTTGGGAATATGATAGTAGGTAGTACTTTAAAGGTAATTCTTTAAAGTTAGAATTATAATATAAAATTATAATATAAAAGGGACTAATATAAGTTGTGGTGAACAATAAAGTGGTAATCAAATAATTGCACTAAGGTCTAATATAATGACTTTTGTGGAGTCTATGTTTTGAGCTAGAATGAGCTATAGTACAACTAGATTTAATCTAATAATATAACAATACAAATTAAAAATAGCACCAGTCTCTCACTAGTAATTGCAATATGGTCTAATATAATGAATTTGGTATTGACTATAGTACAACTGAGTTTAATCTAATAATATAAAAAAGGCACAAGACTCTCAATTGTAATTGCACTAAGGTGTTATATAAGTTGTTTACAAGAATTAGAGTATAACTAGATTTAAATTGACAAGATAAAATATACAAGTTAAGGTAGCAAAAGAATAAAAAAAGTAGAAAAAAAAATATATGAGGTAGTTGGTACTAGTTAGCAAAAGATAGTTAAGGGCCTTGAACAATAATATAATTGAAATATACACTAATTGCACACACAATATAGTCACTAAGAAATGGAAACAATCTTAGAGTATGAATTATATATATAAACTTATAATATAAAAATAACAAATTGAGAATGTACTTGCCTATTGCACTAGAGTCTGGAATAGGTTGTTGACAAGATCAGGAGTAATAACTAGATTTAAATGACAAAATAATAATTCACAATTTAAGTAACCAAAAAGAATAAATAGTAAAACATAACAAGGGTAATGTCTTGGTTATAATATGATAGTAAATGTAGACAGGTACACAGAATAATATAAAAAAAGTTGGAGTTTGAATATCAAACTTGAAAATTTGGCAACAAAATGTTATGGGAAGTATAAAATAATGGTTTAATGTAAAAAGTAAAATTGACTGGTAGTAAATATGGTGTTTTTAATAAAATTTAGTAAGTAATAATGATTACAAAAAATGAAAAAGTAATGTTTATTTCATTCAATATTAGCACTGGTAGTTATACTAGAGGTTCTATGGCAGTACACAGGTACTTAAGAGTACTCTAATATAGTAAATGTGTATTAAAACAGTAAAGTAATTTAGACAAGTAATGGTTTTAAATGTCAAAAAATGTTAAGATTAAATTGAAAATTAAGTAAAAATGATAATAATTAATTTTAGTAGTAATATCAAGTTGATAGTATTTAAAAAATTGAGGTAATAATAGACATAGAAATATCAATTCAAGCTAATTTTTAAGCAAACAATAGTAAGTAAGAAAATAACTAAGGTGACTTATGCTTACTAGTCAAATCACAAAATGAGGTAATTGATTTTTTAATTACTAAGAGATTGTAAAATGAAATTTGAACAATAATGGAGCAAAACATTCACACACATACGTAGGCTTTTAGGTTGGCCATTGTTTTATTTATTCCTCTGTAAGATTAGTAAAAAAAAAAAAAAAAAAAAAAAAAAAAAAACAAAAACCCCTGTATAAATCGGATAGATCATTCACTTCGTTATTGGTACAGTTTTGACCTACAATTGTTTTTCCTAACAAGAATTTTCCCATCCTCGTGTGAAGCATTGGTGTATTGTGTCATATTCTCTCCGCTTAATTTTTTCTGACCTATAACAGGAGGTTCTGACTTTTTGGTAAGACATCGTTTATTTATACTCTATCTTTTACTTTAATAGAAGCCAAATTAAGTCTTTTTTCCTGTCATGTAGTGGAATCAAGCATAACACTTTTTCCTACCATGGGATCCTAGTAACCTGCCTTTCTTTTATTTCTGACTCTGGACAATAACACTTTGTTTGGTCCTTTATGATCTGCAGAGTAATTCTTTACTGTTCTGTTTGCTTCATATCACTGGGAAACAAGTGAACTGTTAACTATTACTGCGTTGATAGTTATCTTTTTCAGTTTTATCTTCTTGGAGAGCAAAAGTAGTCACTGAACATAGTATCCTAAGTTGTTCTTCCATTCCTTTACTGCTTCTTCAACATTGATTAAGAGATAGTATTTTGTTGGGTATGGCTTATCTATGACGACTGGAATTGTCTTGGCCACAGCTAGGTCATCCTGGGTGTTGAAACTTTGTTCAAGACTGAGGAATTTGTTTCCTTGAGTTTGTTCAACCTGGTGTCCCCTTGTTTTTGTTAGCGTCTTCGAAGATTCCATATTATCATAACTAAGTTTTTGGAGATGCATGTTTTTTAGGGTATCTGGATCGTTGGTCATACCGAGAGTCTACTTGGTAGGTGAGTACCGGGAAGAGATGGGGAGGATGGCTGGTGGCAGTCCCTGCCATGTTTGGTTTCTTAAGTTGTGGTGTCGCCTTGAGCTGAGAGGTGGGGTTTTGCTGGGAGGCGTCCTCCTGCCTACACTTGTTGAATAGTTGTTATTTCGGTGTTTCTGCTGATGCCATGGTGCTGTTACCTCTAGATTGCACCTCATAATACTACAGGAATTGTTGTAAGTATGAAGAAGTTGTAGTTTTATACAAAGCTTAGGGTTAAGGTTGTTCGGGCTATTTTTACAATAATACAGTGGTCTGGCATAACAGTAAATTTTGTATTTTTTTGTATAATAAAAAATCAAAATAGAAAGCAATAGTAATATAAGAGGTCCTAGTAGACATACTAATGACTAGAGGATATGTTAATTTAGTGCCAAGATGTGTCTACATTGTTTATTTCTGACCCAATTTTGAAACGGCATCTTTTTTAATATGCGTGAAATTGGGGCCAAATTGTCAATTTCTGACCACTTTATTGGGTCAGGTTCAAAATCGGTAAATAGGCGGTTTCTTGAACGTTCAATGATAGAAAAAAATGGAGTTCAAAGAAATAGCTATTAGTTTGTCAACTGAAACAACGGAATTGGCCAAAAGCAGGGCTCATAACTTCGGTGAAATTGCCGATGCGTATAATATCACCAAGAACCCGCTAACTTTGTGGTGAGCGTAATCCCGTGAGTTCTTCGCAAATTTCAACTTTTTGATGTCATTACCAATCGGAAAAGACTCTATCATTTCATAAAGATGAAATAATGTTTTTTTCCCAAAAATTTTAGAGTGTGACGTAGATGACAGTTTCAGAAAGGGGCTTGTCCAACAGCAAAGGTTAAATTGTCCAAATGTAATCTATGTTTTCATGGTGGTGCTCCAACCTTGATTTTCCTAATAAGAAAGCATATGGAAAAAACATAGATCTGCGTTCGGAACGCTAGTGGTGCAAACGTAGATCTACGTTTGTACAATTTAAGGGTTAAAAGGGGCAGCACTAAAATTGTTCATTTGCCCACGAAGAAAAATATTTCACCAAAATTGGACTCTCATATTTTCAAAAACTAATATTAAATGTTGTTGCTTACATAAGAAATATAATACAGTGGACCCCCGCATAGCGATTTTAATCCGTGCAAGAGGGCTCATTGTTATGCGAAATGATCGGTATGCGAATGAATTTTCCCCATAAGAAATAATGGAAATCAAATTAATCCGTGCAAGACACCCAAAAGTATGAAAAAAAAATTTTTACCACATGAAATATACATTTTCCTACACACAAAGAGAAGGATACATGCACAATAGTAGAGTAGTGCATGCACAATATATATTGTGCATGTACTACTCTACTAAATGAAGAATAAATGACACTTACCTTTATTGAAGATGCAGCAATGACTGATGAGACACTGTGTCCTGGAGTGCCTTTTCCTCCTGAGTACTGTAGGTCCTGTTTGGCATTTTCTTCCAGAACAGGCCTTATCACACTGTGTATGCCACTACGATTCTTAAATCTCTCAAACCAACCTTTGCTGGCTTTAATTCACCAATATGAGCACTATTTCCAGGCATTTTTCCCTGTTCACCTGGGCGTTAGTCGACTGGTGTGGGTTGCATCCTGGGAGGCAAGATTAAGGACCCCAATGGAAATAAGTTAGACAGTCTTTGATGACACTGACTTTTTTGGGTTATCCTGGGTGGCAAATCCTCTGGGGTTAATTGTTTCTTGGTATTCTCAATAAGCCACACCAACAACGGTGCTAAAGCAGCAGCAGCAGCAGCAGCAGCTGACAGTGCTACAGCAGCAGCAGACGATGCTACAGCAGCAGCAGATGATGCTACAGCAGCAGCAGCAGCTGACAGTGCTACACCAGCAACAGACGATGCTACAGCAGCAGCAGACGATGCTACAGCAGCAGCAGCAGCTGACAGTGCTACAGCAGCAGCAGACGATGCTACACAGCAGCAGACGATGCTACAGCAGCAGCAGATGGTGGTACAGCAGCAGCAGCAGCTGACGGTGCTACAGCAGCAGCAGCAGCTGACGGTGGTACAGCAGCAGCAGCAGCTGTACCACCAATAGTAGCGATGGTTGATTGGGTTTTTTATACAACCTGGCCAGCTCGGAGACACGCACTCCACTTTCATACTTATCAATGATCTTTTTCTTCATCTCTATAGTAATTCTCACCCTTATTGCTGTAGGGTTGGCACTAGAAGCTTTCTTGGGGCCCATGGTCACTTATTTTGCAGATAAAATCACCAAAAACACTGTAATAATACGAAATGTTCCGATTGTATGCTTGGATGTTACCGCGGAGGCTGGCTGGTAAACAATGCCACCGGCGGAACATGTGAGCGTGGCTCAGGCCGCACATTGGACGCGTCTCGGACGAACAGCGGTGAGCGGGTTTTTGAGCGGTATGCGAGGCAAAATTTTTGCGATAAAAGCGAGCGGTATGCGGATTAAATGTTATGTGATGCCAACGGTATGCGGGGGTCCACTGTACTACTACTATTATTATTATTATTATTATTATTATTATTATTATCACACTGGCCGATTCCCATCAAGGCAGGGTGGCCCGAAAAAGAAAAACTTTCACCATCATTCACTCCATCACTGTCTTGCCAGAAGGGTGCTTTACACTACAATTTTTAAACTGCAACATTAACACCCCTCCTTCAGAGTGCAGGCACTGTACTTCCCATCTCCAGGACTCAAGTCTGGCCTGCCGGTTTCCCAGAACCCCTTCATAAATGTTACTTTGCTCACACTCCAACAGCACGTCAAGTACAGTGGACCCCCGCATAGCGATATTAATCCGTGCAAGAGAGCTCATTGTTATGCTAAATTATCGTTATGCGAATGAATTTTCCCCATAAGAAATAATGGAAATCAAATTAATCCGTGCAAGACACCCAAAAGTATGAAAAAAACATTATACCACATGAAATATACATTTTCCTACACACAAAGAGAAGGATACATGCACAATAGTAGAGTAGTACATGCACAATATATATTGTGCATGTACTACTCTACTAAATGAAGAATAAATGACACTTACCTTTATTGAAGATGCAGCAATGACTGATGAGACAGTGTCCTGGGAGTGCCTTTTCCTCCTGAGTACTGTAGGTCCTGTTTGGCATTTTCTTCCAGAACAGGCCTTATCACACTGTGTATGCCACTACGATTCTTAAATCTCTCAAACCAACCTTTGCTGGCTTTAAATTCACCAATATGAGCACTAGTTCCAGGCATTTTTCCCTGTTCACCTGGGTGTTAGTCGACTGGTGTGGGTTGCATCCTGGGAGACAAGATTAAGGACCCCAATGGAAATAAGTTAGACAGTCTTCGATGACACTGACTTTTTTGGGTTATCCTGGGTGGCAAATCCTCTGGGGTTAATTGTTTCTTGGTATTCTCAATAAGCCACACCAACAACGGTGCTACAGCAGCAGCAGCAGCTGACAGTGCTACAGCAGCAGCAGACGATGCTACAGCGGCAGCAGACGGTACTACAGCAGCAGCAGACAGTACTACAGCAGCAGCAGCAGCAGCTGATGGTGGTACAACAGCAGCAGTAGCAGCAGCTGACAGTGCTACAGCAGCAGCAGACGATGCTACAGCAGCAGCAGACGGTACTACAGCAGCAGCAGCAGCAGCAGCAGCTGATGGTGGTACAACAGCAGCAGCAGCTGACAGTGCTACAGCAGCAGCAGACGATGCTACAGCAGCAGCAGACGGTACTACAGCAGAAGCAGCAGCCGACGATGGTACAGCAGCAGCAGCAGCTGACAGTGCTACCGCAGCAGCAGACGATGCTACAGCAGCAGCAGACAGTACTACAGCAGCAGCAGCAGCTGACGGTGGTACAGCAGCCGCAGCTGACAGTGCTACAGCAGCAGCAGACGATGCTACAGCAGCAGCAGACGATGCTACAGCAGCAGCAGACGGTACTACAGCAGCAGCAGCAGCTGACGGTGGTACAGCAGCAGCAGCAGCTGACGGTGCTACAGCAGCAGCAGCAGCTGACGGTGCTACAGCAGCAGCAGCAGCTGACAGTGCAGCAGCAGCAGCAGCTGATGGTGGTACAGCAGCAGCAGCAGCTGTACCACCAATAGTAGCGATGGTTGATTGGGGTTTATTATACAACCTGGCCAGCTCGGAGACACGCACTCCACTTTCATACTTATCAATGATCTTTTTCTTCATCTCTAGTAATTCTCACCCTTATTGCTGTAGGGTTGGCACTAGAAGCTTTCTTGGGGCCCATGGTCACTTATTTTGCAGATAAAATCACCAAAAACACTGTAATAATACAAAATGTTCCGATTGTATGCTTGGATGTTACCGCGGAGGCTGGCTGGTAAACAATGCCACCGGCGGAACATGTGAGCGTGGCTCAGGCCGCACATAGACGCGTCTCAGACGAACAGCGTTGAGCGGGTTTTTTAGCGGTATGCGAGGCAAAGTCTTAGTGATAAAATGTAGCGGTATGCGGATTTAACGTTATGTAAGGCCAACGGTATGCGGGGGTCCACTGTATTAAAAACCATTTGTCTCCATTCACTCCTATCAAACACGCTCACGCATGCCTGCTGGAAGTCCAAGCCCCTCGCACACAAAACCTCCTTTACCCCCTCCCTCCAACCTTTCCTAGGCCGACCCCTACCCCGCCTTCCTTCCACTACACACTGATACACTCTTGAAGTCATTCTGTTTCGCTCCATTCTCTCTACATGTCCGAACCACCTCAACAACCCTTCCTCAGCCCTCTGGACAACAATTTTGGTAATCCCGCACCTCCTCCTAACTTCCAAACTACGAATTCTCTGCATTATATTCACACCACACATTGCCCTCAGACATGACATCTCCACTGCCTCCAGCCTTCTCCTCGCTGCAACATTCATCACCAATGCTTCACACCCATATAAGAGCATTGGTAAAACTATACTCTCATACATTCCCCTCTTTGCCTCCAAGGACAAAGTTCTTTGTCTCCACAGACTCCTAAGTGCACCACTCACCCTTTTTTCCCTCATCAATTCTATGATTCACCTCATCTTTCATAGACCCATCCGCTGACATGTCCACTCCCAAATATCTGAATACATTCACCTCCTCCATACTCTCTCCCTCCAATCTGATATCCAATCTTTCATCACCTAATCTTTTTTTTATTCTCATAACCTTACTCTTTCTGTATTCATTTATTTTTCTTCTTTTGCATACCCTACCAAAATTCATCCACCAATCTCTGCAACTTCTCTTCAGAATCTCCCAAGAGCACAGTGTCATCAGCAAAGAGCAACTGTGACAACTCCCACTTTATGTGTGATTCTTTATCTTTTAACTCCACACCTCTTGCCAAGACTCTCGCATTTACTTCTCTTACATCCCCATCTATAAATATATTAAAAAACCATGGTGACGTCACACATCCTTGTCTAAGGCCTACTTTTACTGGGAAATAATTTCCCTCTTTCCTACATACTCTAACTTGAGCCTCACTATCCTCGTAAAAGCTCTTCACTGCTTTCAGTAACCTACCTCCTACACCATACACCTGCAACATCTGCCACATTGCTTCCCTATCCACCCTGTCATATGCCTTTTCCAAATCCATAAATGCCACAAAGACCTCTTTAGCCTTATCTAAATACTGTTCACTTATATGTTTCACTGTAAACACCTGGTCCACACACCCCCTACATTTCCTAAAGCCTCCTTGTTCATCTGCTATCCTATTCTCTGTCTTACTCTTAATTCTTTCAATAATAACTCTACCATACACTTTACCAGGTATACTCAACAGACTTATCTCCCTATAATTTTTCACTCTCTTTTGTCCCTTTTGCCTTTATACAAAGGAACTATGCATGCTCTCTGCCAATCCCTAGGTACCTTACCCTCTTCCATACATTTATTAAATAATTGCACCAACCACTCCAAAACTATATCCCCACCTGCTTTTAACATTTCTATCTTTATCCCATCAATCCCGGCTGCCTTACCCCCTTTCATTTTACCTACTGCCTCACGAACTTCCCCCACACTCACAACTGGCTCTTCCTCACTCCTACAGATGTTATTCCTCCTTGCCCTATACACGAAATCACAGCTTCCCTATCTACTACTAGTACTACATTATATAAAACTTAATACATGTACCATAATATAACAGTCATAAAATATTCTTTAAAATGATGTATGACAAGGCTTCATTGACAGATGTTGTTTATGTCGTACTGTACACACACAGATAATCTCATTTACTGGTATGTAGTGTGCTATATACTGGTATATATGGTGCTGGTTGTGGTGGTAGTTGTGATGCTAGTGGGTGGTGGTGAGTGTGGTGGTGGTGGTGAGTAGATTGTAGTGATGTGTGTGGTGGTGGTGGTGAGTGGGTTGTCGTGGTGAGTGTGGTGGTGGTGGAGGTGGAGTGTGTGGTGGTGGTGGTGGAGAGTGTGTGGTGGTGGTGGAGAGTGTTGTAGAGGTGGAGAGTGTGGTGGTGGTGGAGAGTGTGGTGTAGGTGGAGAGGGTGGTGGAGGTGGAGTGTGTGGTGGTGGTAGAGAGTGTGGTGTGGTGGAGGTGGAGAGTCTGATGGTGGTGGAGTGTGTGGTCGTGTGGAGAGTGTGGTGGTGGTGGAGAGTTTTGGTGTAGGTGGAGAGTGCGGTGGGGTGGAGGTGTGGGTA
>NC_069463.1:4636969-4667693 GCF_026875155.1 Cherax quadricarinatus | reverse complement strand
ATTTAAGCTTTTCCCAACATGTTTCGTTTAGGACATGGTTTACTGGTCCCATTTGTGTTTTGTTGTTGAAATTGTATTTTGTGAAGACACCTTCACGGGAAAATGATTTTGTGTTCGGACCCCTATGCTGTCGTTGGATTCGATTAGATTGGATGGGAAATTAGTTGTTTTTGATATTCTTATGTCTCTTATCGGGTCCCTCATTATTTGTGAAGATAAGGTCAAGTGTGTTTTCTAGTTTTGTTGGCTCCATATCTCGGGCTTAAGGTGTGTTTTTCGCAAACTTAGTACTCAGGGGTGGTGTGACCTTTCACTGCGCTACCTCCGGGGATTTTTTTCAGTAAAAACACTATTTGCTACATTCTTCCATTTTGATGCCTTAGGTTGAATCCCCAAAAGTATAAGATTTTTGGGGGGATGGAGTGGAAGGTTTTCCAAACAAAATCGTTTTTCAGTAGCTGTTCTTAAAACTTTTGGGTTTGCTCTGGTGGCTTGTATACAACCACAATGACTGGGTTTTTTGGTTCTCGATCTTTATTGATGAACTTCATATCTTTTTGTGGTGTTCACAACCCGTGCAGATAAGGGACCTTTGACAAAGGGCCCAAACCCCCCCTTTTTGTTGCCTTTTTTTTTGTGCATCTAAAAAGGTTGTAACCACTTATCCATATTTCACTGTCAAAGTGATCTTTTGTGTGAGTCTCTGTAAAGGGCTGCAAACATTCATTAGACTCCTCTAGAAGTCCAGTAAAAGGTTTTTTGTTGTTGTGGATGGTTTAAAGGGGCCCTGTATTTAGCAAATATGAACGGGTTGTATTTTGTGTTTGTGGGGGCATTTTTTTATTGGCGTCGTAGTTGTAATTCTGGGGGGCCATGGGGGCCCGGCGGCCCCTCCAGTCCAAAAAGGCTCCAATTGGTGGACTTTTTTTTGTTATTTACTTTTTTTGTCTTGTGGGGTCTGTCCCCTGGTCCCTTTTAGAGGGTATGCGGGCACTCGATGTTGTAAAAACTGCTTCGGGAGACCGAGGGTGGCAATTTTTGGGTGAAAGAAAGAACGGGAAAGAAAAACGAACACCCCTTTAGACAGGGGTCGAAATTTTTTTTGGGATGGTCAAAGTTCAGTCCCTTTTTTCCCCTGTTATTCCCCTGCTTACAGACCCCCCCAAAGCATAATATTTCCCAAAATTCCCCTTTTGGGTTGAGAATTTTGGGAGGTGTGTTTCAATTTTTGCAGGTTCTGGCTGCACATAATCCTCGTATCCAAGCCAGGGGCCCCCCCCATCCTGGATTCCATCTACTTTCCCCCGTAGAGGAAGAAGGAGGAGACCTTCTCCAACATCTGTTGTGGGGGCCCGGGGCTTGTGCAATTTTTGGGGTTTTTATTTACTTTTAGATGGTTGTATATTTACTGTTTTTGTGGTGGTTTGGGGGGTTTTCCCCGGAGAGCTGGGCTGGGGAGTAAGGCTGGGGGCTGGGTCGGGGGCAGCACTGGGCTGGGGGCTGGGGCTGGGTCCTGGGGCACGGCTGGGCCGGGCCAGCACCAGCAGTGGGTATTAGTGCTTGAATGGGGGGCCTGGGCCAGCACCCACTTTTTGGGGATTGGGCTATGCCTGGGGAGCCGGGCCGCACCAG
Organism: Cherax quadricarinatus; assembly: GCF_026875155.1. Lineage (NCBI taxonomy): Eukaryota > Metazoa > Arthropoda > Malacostraca > Decapoda > Parastacidae > Cherax > Cherax quadricarinatus. Next base: position 4,666,061 of record NC_069463.1, on the reverse strand, counting down.
CACTGTGGGGGATTTGTGCTATGACTGGGGGGCCCGGGCCGCCCAGCACTTTGGGTATTGGGCTATGCCCGGGGGAGCCGGGGCCAGCACCCGCATGTGGGTTTAGTGCTTTTATGGGGGAATGGGCCAGCACCGCAATGGGGTATTAGTGCTATGATGGGGGAGCTGGGGCCCGCCCAGCATGTGGGGATTGTGCTTGACTGGGGGGGCCTGGGCCAGCACCGAAATGGGGTATTAGGTATGATGGGGGAGCCTGGGCCCGACCACACTGTGGGTTTTGTGCTATGACGGGGGATGGGGCTGGTTAGCACCCCTGTGGGGACTTGATAGTTTTTGGTCATTGTTTTGGTATGGATTCTGCTTTTTTTTATACACTATCTCTTGCTCCCGTTTTATATATTTTGGGTAACATCCAAAAGGTCATCCTTTTTTCTTTATTATTTTTATTTTATTACTTCCCCTTTGTACCTTTTGTACCTGCCCAAAGTTTAAAAATCTTTATTGCACAACCAGAAAAAACCCTTGTAGTTCGAGGTCATTTTTTTAGGCTTTTTTTTAGTCTTTACAAGAGATATGGTGTTTGGGAAAAGGCATAGGTTGAGTGATTTTGGATTTCCTTTCCCGGATTTTTTTTTACAGCCCACAGAATTGCTGTCTACATCCTGTCTGTATCCCACTACAGTAGCCACGGAAGGGGAAAAATGATTTCCACTTTTTCCTTTTCTTGTGGTGCCCCAATATGCAAGTGTATTTATACGAACCAAAATTTGCAGTATGTGGGTGGTGGGGGTTTGAGTGGGTGGTGGTGGGAGGGTGGGTTTGGGGGGTGTAGGGTGGTGGTGGGGGAGGGGGGGTGTGACCGGCAGGACTTGCCCACACTCCACACTTCACTATTATTTTTTTTTATATTTTATTATTATTATTATTTAAATTCCTTTTATTAGTGCTGTACACGTTTATCTCAAGGATTAAAACTGTATTCTTTCAAAATACACTTTTTTTACTGGTATTAAATTTGGGGGGTTGGTCTTACCCAACCCAACTACCACAGGATGGTAGACCTCCCTGGGTGGTTGCTGTCTACCAACAACTACCCCCAGGGCGGTAGTACCTCCCTGGGGGTTGTGTCTACCCAAACCAAATACCCCAGGACGGGGTACCCCCCATGGGGGGGGTTTTGTCTACCCAACCAACTACCCCAGGACGGTATACCTCCCCTGGGTGGTTTCTGCCCAACCAAATACCCCCAGGAGGAATCCCCCCCCGGGGGGTTGCTGTCACCAAACAACTACCCCCCGGTGGTAGTACCTGCCTGGGTGGTTGCTGCTACAAACCAAATACCCCAGGTGTAGTACCCCCCTGGGTGGTTGCTGTTTCCAACCAACTACCACAGGCGGTAGTACCTCCCGGGGGGTTGCTGCTACCCCAACCAAATACCCAGGACGGTAGACCTCCCCGGGTGGTTTGCTGTCTACCAACCAAACTACCACAGGAGGTAGTACCTGCCTGGGGGTTGCTGTCTACCAAACAACTTACCCCAGGATGGAGTCCGCCTGGGTGGTTGCTGCTACCAACAAACTACCACAGGACGGAAGTACCTCCCTGGGTGGTTGCTGTCTACCAACCAACTACCACAGGACGGCAGTACCTCCCTGGGTGGTTGTTGTCTACCAACTTACTACCACAAGACGTTAGTACCAACCTGGGTGGTTGCTGTCTACCAACCTACTACCACAGGACGGTAGTACCTCCCTGGGTGGTTGCTGTCTACCAACCAACTACCACAGGACTGTAGTACCTCCCTGGGTGGTTGCTGTCTACCAACCAACTACCACAGGACTGTAGTACCTCCCTGGGTGGTTGCTGTCTACCAACCAACTACCACAGGACGGTAGTACCTCCCTGGGTGGTTGCTGTCTACCAACCAACTACCACAGGACGGTAGTACCTCCCTGGGTGGTTGCTGTCTACCAACCAACTACAACAGGATGGTAGTACCTGCCTGGGTGGTTGCTGTCTACCAACAAACTACCACAGGACGGTAGTACCTCCCTGGGTGGTTGCTGTCTACCAACCAACTACCACAGGACGGCAGTACCTCCCTGGGTGGTTGTTGTCTACCAACTTACTACCACAAGACGTTAGTACCAACCTGGGTGGTTGCTGTCTACCAACCTACTACCAAAGGACGGCAGTAACTCCCTGGGCGGTTGGTGTCTACCAATCTACTACCACATGACAGTAAAAGCTCCCACGATGGTTGTTGTCTACCAACCTACTACCACAGGACGGTAGTACCTCCCTGGGTGGTTGTGGTCTACCAACCTGACACCACAGGAAGGTAGTACCTCACTGGGTGGTTGCTGTCTACCAACCTACTACCACAGTACGGTAGTACCTCACTGGGCTGTTGTCTACCAAACTAATACAAGACGGTAGTAACACCCTGGGTGGTTGCTGTCTACCAGCCAACTACGCCAGGACGGTAATACCTCCCTGGGTGGTTGGTGCCTACCAGCCTACTACCACTGGACGGTAGTACCTCCCTGTATGGTTGCTGTCTAAGAACCTACTACCACAGGACGGTAGTACATCCCTTGGTGGTTGCTGTCTACCTACCTGATTCCACAGGACGGTAGTACCTCCCTGGGTGGTTGTTGTCTACCAACCTACTTCCACAGGACGGTAGTACCTCCCTGGGTGGTTGCTGTCTATCAACCTACGACAGGACGGTAGTGTATCCCTGTGTGGTTCCTCTTTACCAACCTATACCAAAGGACGGTAGTACCTCCCTGAGTGGTTACTGTCTACCAACCTACTGCCTCAGGACCGTAGTACGTCCCTGGGTGGTTCCTGTCTACCAACCTACTACCACAGGACGGTAGTACCTCCCTGTGTGGTTGCTGTCTACCAACCTACTGCCTCAGGACCGTAGTACGTCCCTGGGTGGTTGCTGTCTACCAACCTACTACCACAGGACGGTAGGACCTCCCTGAGTGGTTGCTGTCTACCAACCTACTACCACAGGACGGTAGTACCTCCCTGTGTGGTTGCTGTCTACCAACCTACTGCCTCAGGACCGTAGTACGTCCCTGGGTGGTTGTTGTCTACCAACCTACTACCACAGGACGGTAGTACCTCCCTGAGTGGTTGCTGTCTACCAACCTACTGCCTCAGGACCGTAGTACGTCCTTTGGTGGTTGCTGTCTACCAACCTACTACCACAGAACAGTAGTACCTCCCTGAGTGGTTGCTGTCTACCAACCTACTGCCTCAGGACCGTAGTACCTCCCTGGGTGGTTGCTATCTACCAACCTACTACTACAGGACGGTAGTACCTCCCTGGGTGGTTGCTGTCTACCAATCTACTACCACAGAACGGTAGTACCTCCCTGGGTGGTTGCTGTCTACCAACCTACTAACACAGGACGGTAATACGTCCCTGGGTGGTTGCTGTGTACCAACCTACTACCACAGGACGGTAATACCTCCCTGGGTGGTTGCTGTCTACCAACCTACTACCACAGGACGGTAGTACCACCCTGGGTGGTTGCTGTCTACCAACCTACTACCACAGGACGGTAGTACCACCCTGGGTGGTTGCTGTCTACCAACCTACTACCACAGGACGGTAGTACCTCCCTGGGTGGTTGCTGTCTACTAACCTACTACCACAGGACGGTAGTACCACCCTGGGTGGTTGCTGTCTACCAACCTACTACCACAGGACGGTAGTACCTCCCTGGGTGGTTGCTGTCTACCAACCTACTAATACAGGACGGTAGTACCTCCCTGGGTGGTTGCTGTCTACCAACCTACTACCACAGGACGGTAGTACCTCCCTGGGTGGTTGCTGTCTACCAACCTACTACCACAGGACGGTAGTACCTCCCTGGGTGGTTGCTGTCTACCAACCTACTACCACAGGACGGTAGTACCTCCCTGGGTAGTTGCTGTCTACCAACCTACTACCACAATACTGTAGTACCTCCCTGGGTGGTTGCTGTCTACCAACCTACTACCACAGGACGGTAGTACCTCCCTGGGTGGTTGCTGTCTACCAACCTACTACCACAGGACTGTAGTACCTCCCTGGGTGGTTGCTGTCTACCAACCTACTACCACAGGACTGGAGTACCTCCCTGGGTGGTTGCTGTCTACCAACCTATTACCACAGGACGGTAGTACCTCAATGGGTGGTTGCTGTCTACCAATCTACTACCACAGGACGGTAGTACCTCAATGGGTGGTTGCTGTCTACCAACCTACTACCACAGGACGGTAGTACCTCCCTGGGTAGTTGCTGTCTACCAACCTACTACCACAGGACTGTAGTACCTCCCTGGGTGGTTGCTGTCTACCAACCTACTACCACAGGACTGTAGTACCTCCCTGGGTGGTTGCTGTCTACCAACCTACTACCACAACCTACTACCACAGGACTGTAGTACCTCCCTGGGTGGTTGCTGTCTACCAACCTACTACCACAGGACTGAAGTACCTCCCTGAGTGGTTGCTGTCTACCAACCTACTACCACAGGACGGTAGTACCTCCCTGGGTGGTTGCTGTCTACCAACCTACTACCACAGGACTGTAGTACCTCCCTGGGTAGTTGCTGTCTACCAACCTACTACCGCAGGACTGTAGTACCTCCCTGGGTGGTTGCTGTCTACCAACCTACTACCACAGGACTGTAGTACCTCCCTGGGTGGTTGCTGTCTACCAACCTACTACCACAGGACGGTAGTACCTCCCTGGGTTGTTGCTGTCTACCAACCTACTACCACAGGACGGTAGTACCTCCCTGGGTGGTTGCTGTCTACCATCCTACTACCACAGGACGGTAGTACCTCCCTGGGTGGTTGCTGTCTACCAACCTACTACCACAGGACGGTAGTACCTCCCTGGGTGGTTGCTGTCTACCAACCTACTACCACAGGACGGTAGTACCTCAATGGGTGGTTGCTGTCTACCAACCTACTACCACAGGACGGTAGTACCTCCCTGGGTGGTTGCTTTCTACCAACCTACTACCACAGGACGGTAGTACCTCCCTGGGTAGTTGCTGTCTACCAACCTACTACCACAGGACTGTAGTACCTCCCTGGGTGGTTGCTGTCTACCAACCTACTACCACAGGACTGTAGTACCCCCTGGGTGGTTGCTGTCTACCAACCTACTACCACAGGACGGTAGTACCTCCCTAGGTGGTTGCTGTCTACCAACCTACTACCACAGGACGGTAGTACCTCCCTGGGCGGTTGTTGTCTACCAACCTACTACCACAGGACGGTAGTACCTCAATGGGTGGTTGCTGTCCACCAACCTACTACCACAGGACGGTAGTACCTGCCTGGGTGGTTGTCTACCAACCTACTACCACAGGACGGTAGTACCTGCCTGGGTGGTTGTCTACCAACCTACTACCACAGGACGGTAGTACCTCCCTGGGTGGTTGCTGTCTACCAACCTACTACCACAGGACGGTAGTACCTCCCTGGGTGGTTGCTGTCTACCAACCTACTACCACAGGACGGTAGTACCTCCCTGGGTGGTTGTTGTCTACCAACCTACTACACACAGGACGGTAGTACCTCCCTGGGTGGTTGTTGTCTACCAACCTACTACCACAGGACGGTAGTACCTCCCTGGGTGGTTGTTGTCTACCAACCTACTACCACAGGACGGTAGTACTTCCCTGGGTGGTTGATGTCTACCAACCTACTACCACAGGACGGTAGTACCTCCCTGGGTGGTTGTTGTCTACCAACCTACTACCACAGGACGGTAATACCTCCCTGGGTGGTTGATGTCTACCAACCTACTACCACAGGACGGTAGTACCTCCCTGGGTGGTTGCTGTCTACCAACCTACTTCCACAGGACGGTAGTACCTCCCTGGGTGGTTGCTGTCTACCAGCCTACTACCACAGGACGGTAGTCCCTCCCTGGGTGGTTGCTGTCTACCAACCTACTACCACAGGACGGTAGTACCTCCCTGGGCGGTTGTTGTCTACCAACCTACTACCACAGGACGGTAGTACCTCCCTGGGTGGTTGCTGTCTACCAACCTACTACCACAGGACGGTAGTACCTCCCTGGGTGGTTGCTGTCTACCAACCTACTACCACAGGACGGTAGTACCTCCCTGGTGGTTGCTGTCTACCAACCTACTACCACAGGACGGTAGTACCTCCCTGGGTGGTTGCTGTCTACCACCCTACTACCACAGGACGGTAGTACCTCCCTGGGTGGTTGCTGTCTACCAACCTACTACCACAGGACGGTAGTACCTCCCTGGGTGGTTGCTGTCTACCAACCTACTACCACAGGACGGTAGTACCTCCCTGGGTGGTTGCTGTCTACCAACCTACTACCACAGGACGGTAGTACCTCCCTGGGTGGTTGCTGTCTACCAACCTACTACCACAGGACGGTAGTACCTCCCTGGGTGGTTGATGTCTACCAACCTACTACCACAGGACGGTAGTACCTCCCTGGGTGGTTGTTGTCTACCAACCTACTACCACAGGACGGTAGTACCTCCCTGGTGGTTGCTGTCTACCAACCTACTACCACAGGACGGTAGTACCTCCCTGGGTGGTTGCTGTCTACCAACCTACTACCACAGGACGGTAGTACCTCCCTGGGTGGTTGATGTCTACCAACCTACTACCACCGGACGGTAGTACCTCCCTGGGTGGTTGCTGTCTACCAACCTACTACCACAGGACGGTAGTACCTCCCTGGGTGGTTGATGTCTACAAACCTACTACCACAGGACGGTAGTACCTCCCTGGGTGGTTGCTGTCTACCAACCTACTACCACAGGACTGTAGTACCTGCCTGGGTGGTTGCTGTCTACCAACCTACTTCCACAGGACGGTAGTACCTCCCTGGGTGGTTGTTGTCTACCAACCTACTACCACAGGACGGTAGTACCTCCCTGGGTGGTTGTTGTCTACCAACCTACTACCACAGGACGGTAGTAACCTCCCTGGGTGGTTGTTGTCTACCAACCTACTACCACAGGACGGTAGTACCTCCCTGGGTGGTTGCTGTCTACCAACCTACTACCACAGGACGGTAGTACCTCCCTGGGTGGTTGTTGTCTACCAACCTACTACCACAGGACGTAGTACCTCCCTGGGTGGTTGCTGTCTACCAACCTACTACCACAGGACGGTAGTACCTCCCTGGGTGGTTGCTGTCTACCAACCTACTACCACAGGACGGTAGTACCTCCCTGGGTGGTTGCTGTCTACCAACCTACTACCACAGGACGGTAGTACCTCCCTGGGTGGTTGCTGTCTACCAACCTACTACCACAGGACGGTAGTACCTCCCTGGGTGGTTGCTGTCTACCAACCTACTACCACAGGACGGTAGTACCTCCCTGGGCGGTTGTTGTCTACCAACCTACTACCACAGGACGGTAGTACCTCCCTGGGTGGTTGCTGTCTACCAACCTACTACCACAGGACTGTAGTACCACCCTGGGGTTGCTGTCTACCAACCTACTACCACAGGACGGTAGTACCTCCCTGGGTGGTTGCTGTCTACCAACCTACTACCACAGGACTGTAGTACCTCCCTGGTGGTTGCTGTCTACCAACCTACTACCACAGGACGGTAGTACCTCCCTGGGTGGTTGCTGTCTACCAACCTACTACCACAGGACGGTAGTACCTCCCTGGGTGGTTGCTGTCTACCAACCTACTACCACAGGACGGTAGTACCTCCCTGGGTGGTTGCTGTCTACCAACCTACTACCACAGTACGGTAGTACCTCCCTGGGTGGTTGCTGTCTACCAACCTACTACCACAGGACGGTAGTACCTCCCTGGGTGGTTGCTGTCTACCAACCTACTACCACATAACGGTAGTACCTCCCTGGGTGGTTGCTGTCTACCAACCTACTACCACAGGACGGTAGTACCTCCCTGGGTGGTTGCTGTCTACCAACCTACTACGTAACTCATTATGAGACCAATCACAGAGTTTCTTTTGACTTAGATATAACAAGAGATCTACAATTATGACATTAAATATAACTGACCCTCTTGATGCCAGTTTTGAAACACCTCAAAAAATGTTCACAGCATTATCATCTTGACGTGCGTAATTATGTGGGAATTATAACATAAGAACTTAAGAAAGAAGGAACACGGCAACAGCCCTACTTACCCATGCGAAGCAGGTCTGTTTCCCCCCTATGTAGCCCAATGACGCACCTAGTCATGTCACTTCCACTTATGAAAGGATCAAGGTATCTGACCTAGTAGCACAAGCTAGTCAGGTATAACTCACACCCACCCACACCCACTCAAGTATTTATCCAACCTATTTTTAAAACTACACAACGTCTTAGCTTCTATAACTGTACTCGGGAGTTTGTTCCACTCATCCACAACTCTAATACCAAACCAGTGCTTTCCTATATCCTTCCTGAATCTGAATTTTTCCAATTTAAAACCATTGCTGCGCTATTTACATCCCCTTTATTTATTCCTGTTTTCCATTTATACACCTCGATCATATCCCCCCTAATTCTACGCCTTTCTAGAGAGTGCAGATTCATGGCCTCAGTCTGTCCTCATAGGGAAGATTTCTGATACATGGGATCATCTTTGTCATCCTCCTGTGTACGGTTTCCAGAACATTTATATCCATTCTGTAATACTGTGACCAGAACTGAGCAGCATAGTCTAAATGAGGCCTAAACAAGGATATATAGAGTTGAAGAACAACCTGAAGACTTCTATTATTTATACTTCTAGATATGAAGTCCAGATTTCTGTTAGCTTTATTGCGAACACTAATGCACTGTTGTCTTGGTTTTAGATTACTGCTAACCAGAACTCGTAAATCTTTTTCGCAATCCGTAATATTAAGATCTACATTATTTAGTTTATATATGGCATGGTTATTTACCTGTCCAACATTTAGAACTTTGCATTTGTCTATATTAAACTGCATCTGCCACTTCTCCGACCATTGTATCAGTGTATTCAAATCATCCTGGAGTGCTCTGGTGTCCTCATTAGAATGAATCGGATGGCCTATTTTGGTGTCATCAGCAGATTTGCTATGTCGCTATTTATTCCCTCATCTATGTCGTTTATGTAAAATGTGAACAACAACGGTCCCAACACTGACCCCTGTGGAACACCGCTGGTGACGTGTCCCCATTGATTTCTCTCCATTTATGCAAACTCTCTGCTGCCAATTTGTCAGCCATGCCTCTACCCAGGAAAAAATTTCTCCTCCTATTCCATGTGCCTTAAGTTTCCTTTATAGCCTGTGATGTGGAACTCTATCGAAAGCCTTACTGAAGTCCATATACACAATATCATATTCATTACCATGATCTACCTCCTCAAACACCTTAGTGAAAAAAGTTAGTAAATTGGTAAGACAGGAACGCCCCTTTGTAAAACCGTGTTGAGATTCACTAATCAATTTATGCCTATCAAGATTGCTACAAATTGCTTCGGCAATTATTGATTCCATAAATTTTCCCACTATGGAGGTAAGGCTTATTGGTCTGTAGTTCAAAGCCAAGGACCTGTCACCTACCTTGTAAATAGGTATTACATTTGCCATTTTCCACTTACCAGGCACTATGCCAGTTTGTAGTGATATGTTAAAAAGATTAGCCAAAGGTATGCTAAGTTCCTCTTTACATTCCTTTAAAACCCTTGCAAACAGTTCATCAGGACCTGGGGATTTGTTAGGTTTTAGTTTCTCTATTTGTCTGAGGACCATGTCACTAGTTACCGCTATCGTGCATAGTTTATTATCGTCCTGTTCTACATAATTTATTATTTCTGGAATTTCGTTAGTATTTTCCCAGGTAAAAACCGAGAGGAAGTAAATATTGAAAATTTCACACATCCTTATCACTGTCAGTGACCTGACCTGAGTTACTCTTAAGTGGACCTATCATGTCCCTAATCTTACTTCTGTATACCTGAAAGAACCCTTTTAGGTTAGTCTTCGAATCCCTTGAGACCTTAGCCTCATAATCCCATTTTACTTTTCTTATTCCTTTTTTTTCTCTCTTTAATTGAATATATTGATTTCTTAACTGCCCATCCCCTCTTTTGATATGCCTATATATGCCTCTCTTTTGACCAATGAGATATTTTAATCTCTTGTTCATCAATTTGGGATCATTTTTATTAGATCTAATTTCCCTACTCGGAACAAAAGTTGTCTGGGCAGCTAGAACTATGCTCTGAAAAACGTCATATTGGGAACCAAGATCACCTACCTGACCCATAGTCAGGACATCCCAATTTAGCCCACCCAGGTAATTTTTCAGTCCCATGAAGTCGGCCAAGCAAAAGTCTGGGACAGAGATTTTATTGCAGTTATCTGGGTAATTCCATGATATATTGAAACTAAGTGATTTGTTATCACTTTCCCCAAGCTCATCATTAGCCTCAGGATTATTAACCAGTGATTCTTTGTTGGCAAGAACCAGGTCAAGAACCAGCTTACTGCACTCCTTATCAAGGTTTGGAGGCCTATAAATCTCACCCAAAATTAATTTGTCATGACCCTCGAGAAACTGTAGCCAAAAAGTTTCTGTTTCCGATGTTTCTAATCTTATATCATGTCTAAGACTACAATTTAAATTTTCTCTGACATACATCGCCACTCCACCACCCTTCCTGTTGACCCTATCAGTGTGGAATAGTTTATAACCCTGTATGTTGCATTCAGAAGGCATTTCTCTATCTTACAGGTTGAACCAGGTCTCTGTTATTCCAATAATATCTATATTACCTACGCTTGCAAGTAATCTTAGCTCATCTATCTTATTTCTTAGACTCCCACTATTTGTATAGTAAACCTTAAGGGAGCTAGTCACTCGTTGCCCTCTACTATCTCTCTTTTTTTTGTTGACCAATTGATTTGCCTTTACTAGCAACTTTATCCTGGTAATATCTGCTGTTTTCAGCACTAATGCTGCAGCCTGATTGTTTCCCACAAACACCAATACCTCTATAATCTATCAGTTTAAAGTCCTAGACAAGTCATCAATTACCCCATCTATCGAATTGGCTAATGCAACCATTCCAGCCCCAGAGAGATGAACCCCATCCCTTGCATACATATCACGTTTGCCATAGAAGTTGTCTCAGTTATCAATGAATGGGATTGCAAATTCCTTGCAATACCTGTCTAGCCAGCAATTTATACCAGTTGCCCTAGACATCCATTCATTGCCCACTCCCTTTCTAGGCAAGATGCTACATATGACTGGGATCCCTCCCTTAGACCTGACTGCATCTATGGTTGACCTGTACTTATCCAGCAGCTCCTGTCTCCTGCCCTTTCCAGTGTCATTACCCCCAGCACTAAGACAGATAATGGGCTTGCTCCCATTACCTGACTTAATATTATCCAACCTGCTGATTATGTCACCAACACCAGCTCCTGGGAGGCACACTCTCTGTCTGACCTTTCTGTCTCTGTTACAAAAAACACAGTCCATATATCTTACCTGAGAGTCTCCCACAATTAGAATATTCTTACCTTGATTAGCAGGAAAATCAGTGGTACCTTTAACCCCACTAACCACTGAAGTACACTCGTCTTGAAGAACAGAAAATCGATTTCCTACCTTTACAACTTCTCTATTAACTCTCCTCATCTTCCTTCTTCCTGAACTGTGAACCACTTGCCACTTAAAGTGGCTGCCACTATCACTGCTGGTGACCATTTCCTCCTTACCAGCTAAATCCTTCTCACACTCACTCCCAAACTCATCTATACGAAGCTTCAGCTTCCTATTTTCCTCCTAAAGAAGTAGAATCTCCTTCTTCAACACTTGAACCTGAGAGTCTAAAACACTACAACAAACCATGGTGCTTGGTAACAGCCCACGCTAACTCCCAAGAACTTAGGCAGGTAGGACCACACGTGACCACTGAACTCAGCGTACTCACACTGGTATTTGTACATAATCTCCTATTATTTTTTCCGATTTTCTAATGAATTCCTTAGGCAGTGCTTCACCCCAAACACTTAAGCTTCCATGATTCTTGTATTAAGAGTTTCCGTCTTGTTGTAAGGGGCAACACTAGACCTAGTGGGTCACAGCACTGGAAATCTCAGCAAGCAACGTTCTCTTGGTCAGTTTATTGGGCATAGCGTAATTATTAGGGTTTAACAATAATAAATCTGGTTGGGTATCCCAGGTTAATAATATCTTATTACATCTAGTAACTTTATCTCCAGGATCATTCATATTTATTTTGTCTTTAATTTGGACGAATTACTCTTCCAGTCCCTGACTGGTATATTTACTCTCTGCATTAACTTGTTAGTCTGTATATGTCCTAATTAGTTCCTCTTCAGTTGATGTTACAACCAGGAAATTGTCCATATAAAACTGTTTACTCATTGATTCACTCAATGGATTTCTTGAATGTTTAAGGTGAGCATTTATAGTCACTTGACGTAAGAACGGACTGGATGTAGCGCCATATAGTACGATAATACGCTCCTAAAGTGGAAAGTTATCAGAGGGCTGAGTGGGTCACAAGGATCTCCAGACCTCAACACGAGTACAATCACAGTCTGTCTCCTGTAAACCCACTCTGAGGAAAACTTTACTTATACCAGCCGTAAAGTCATAATTCTTTACCCTGAAATTTAGCATATATATGCTAAATCATCTGGATTGTGAATTGTGGATGAGTGGAACAAACTCCCGAGTACCGTCATAGAAGATAAGACCTTGTGTAGTTTGAAAAGTAGGTTGGATAAGTACATGAGTGGGTGTGGGTGGGTGTGAGTTGGACTTGACTATCTTGTGCTACTAGGTCAGATGCCGTGCTCCTCCCTTAAGTGAATGTGACCTGACCTGACTAGGTCAAGGCATTAGCTTAAGCCGGTGGGAGAATTGGACCTGCCTTGCATGGGCCAGGAGGCCTGCTGCTGTGTTCCTCCTTCCTTATGTTCTTATTATGTCTACCAATGTTTCTGTCAACGACGGACCCGTCATAAACCAGTCATGTAGACTTTCTACATCCTCACTTTACTGCTGCAACTGGAAACTGTTCTCAGGGAAGTACAAACTGCTGAGTCCTTTTTAACTCCGTTGTGTGGTAAGCAATGACCATAAATCTTAGCCTGATCAGGACGTACTCTGGTGAACTTAGTCTTCAGCTGTTCATTAATTATTCATGATATGAGTCAATAATTCTGGTGTCTTGTTCAGCTCGTGAAGCTGCGCTTTTAATTAACCATAAACCATTGTATTAATTTGAAGGTAATTCTGAATGATTCAGTTTCCACGGGAGTTTGACCCAGTGTTGTCAACATTAATATTTAACAGTCTTCAAGTGTTGTTCCTGAGTACAAGAATCATCTGGAATTCTTTCATTCACATTAATTAACATGCTGTCCAGGTCCCATAATTGATATAGTACTCAACGTGCTTCTATGTTAAGGAATATTTAGACTGGGTCATTCATCAGCAACACTCACGGTGACCACAGTTACTCACGGTGACCACAGTTACTCACGGTGACCACAGTTACTCACGGTGACCACAGTTACTCACGGTGACCACAGTTACTCACGGTGACCACAGTTACTCACGGTGACCACAGTTACTCACGGTGACCACAGTTACTCACGGTGACCACAGTTACTCATGGTGACCACAGTTACTCACGGTGGCCACAGTTACTCACGGTGGCCACAGTTACTCACGGTGGCCACAGTTACTCACGGTGACCACAGTTACTCACGGTGACCACAGTTACTCACGGTGACCACAGTTACTCACGGTGACCACAGTTACTCGAGGTGACCACAGTTACTCACGGTGACCACAGTTACTCACGGTGACCACAGTTACTCACGGTGACCACAGTTACTCACGGTGACCACAGTTACTCGAGGTGACCACAGTTACTCACGGTGACCACAGTTACTCACGGTACCACAGTTACTCGAGGTGACACAGTTACTCACGGTTACCATCAGTTACACAGTGACCACAGTTTACTCAAGTGACCACAGTTACTCACGGTGACACAGTTTTCGGGTGACCACGTTACTCACGGTGACCACAGTTACTACGGTGACCACAGTTACTCACAGTGACCACAGTTACTCATTTACTCATGCATGGTTTCTCTCTGCTTTTTTTACCATACCTTTTAAAATGAGGCATAATAATTACTCTCTTAATATTTTTATTGTCTGTACTAAGTCATTATGTACAGAGTAGAGGTGTCAGTTCTACTGAGTCATTATGTACAGAGTAGAGGTGTCAGTTCTACTGAGTCATTATGTACAGAGTAGAGGTGCCAGTTCTACTGAGTCATTATGTACAGAGTAGAGGTTGTCAGTTCTACTGAGTCATTATGTACAGAGTAGAGGTGTCAGTTCTACTGAGTCATTATGTACAGAGTAGAGGTGCCAGTTCTACTGAGTCATTATGTACAGAGTAGAGGTGCCAGTTCTACTGAGTCATTATGTACAGAGTAGAGGTGCCAGTTCTACTGAGTCATTATGTACAGAGTAGAGGTGTCAGTTCTACTGAGTCATTATGTACAGAGTAGAGGTGTCAGTTCTACTGAGTCATTATGTACAGAGTAGAGGTGCCAGTTCTACTGAGTCATTATGTACAGAGTAGAGGTGTCAGTTCTACTGAGTCATTATGTACAGAGTAGAGGTGGCAGTTCTACTGAGTCATTATGTACAGAGTAGAGGTGTCAGTTCTACTGAGTCATTATGTACAGAGTAGAGGTGTCAGTTCTACTGAGTCATTATGTACAGAGTAGAGGTGTTAGTTCTACTGAGTCATTATGTACAGAGTAGAGGTGGTAGTTCTACTGAGTCATTATGTACAGAGTAGAGGTGGCAGTTCTACTGAGCCATTATTATGCAGAGTAGAGGTGGGAGTTCTACTGAGTCATTATGTACAGAGTAGAGGTGGCAGTTCTACTGAGTCATTATGTACAGAGTAGAGGTGGTAGTTCTACTGAGTCATTATGTACAGAGTAGAGGTGGCAGTTCTACTGAGTCATTATGTACAGAGTAGAGGTGTCAGTTCTACTGAGTCATTATGTACAGAGTAGAGGTGGCAGTTCTACTGAGTCATTATGTACAGAGTAGAGGTGGCAGTTCTACTGAGTCATTATGTACAGAGTAGAGGTGGCAGTTTTGAGTCATTTTGTACAGAGTAGAGGTGGCAGTTCTACTGAGTCATTATGTACAGAGTAGAGGTGGCAGTTCTACTGAGTCATTATGTACAGAGTAGAGGTGGCAGTTCTACTGAGTCATTATGTACAGAGTAGAGGTGGCAGTTCTACTGAGTCATTATGTACAGAGTAGAGGTGGCAGTTCTACTGAGTCATTATGTACAGAGTAGAGGTGGCAGTTCTACTGAGTCATTATGTACAGAGTAGAGGTGGCAGTTCTACTGAGTCATGTACAGAGTAGAGGTGGTAGTTCTACAGCATTTAGTGAAATCTATCTAATTATTTGACTAAGGCCAACTGTATGTATTTTGAGTGACAGCTTAACCAGTAAGTATTAAGACGACCCCTCACTGCCCACACCAACATTAACATACACTGTGTCCTACACTTGCCACTTTTTTCAGATAAAACTCCTGATTCTCAGGTTTTCAGCTTGTCCATTTTACACTGTGATGCCTCTAAGACGACTGTGTTATTACTGTGCTAAGACAACTGTGTTATTACTGTGCTAAGACAACTGTGTTATTACTGTGCTAAGAAAACTGTGTTATTACTGTGCTAAGACAACTGTGTTATTACTGTGCTAAGACAACTGTGTTATTACTGTGCTAAGACAACTGTGTCATCACTGTGCTAAGACAACTGTGTTATTACTGTGCTAAGACGACTGTCTTATTACTGTGCTAAGACAACTGTGTTATTACTGTGCTAAGACAACTGTGTTATCACTGTGCTAAGACAACTGTGTTATTACTGTGTTAAAACAACTGTGTTATTACTGTGCTAAGACAACTGTGTTATTACTGTGCTAAGACAACTGTGTTATTACTGTGCTAAGACAACTGTGTTATTACTGTGCTAAGACAACTGTGTTATCACTGTGCTAAGACAACTGTGTTATTACTGTGTTAAGACAACTGTGTTATTACTGTGCTAAGACAACTGTGTTATTACTGTGCTAAGACAACTGTGTTATTACTGTGCTAAGACAACTGTGTTATTACTGTGCTAAGACCACTCTGTTATTACTGTGCTAAGACAACTGTGTTATTACTGTACTAAGACAACTGTGTTATTACTGTGCTAAGACAACTCTGTTATTACTGTGCTAAGACAACTGTGTTATTACTGTACTAAGACAACTGTGTTATCACTGTGCTAAGACAACTGTGTTATTACTGTACTAAGACAACTGTGTTATTACTGTACTAAGACAACTGTGTTATTACTGTACTAAGACAACTGTGTTATTACTGTGCTAAGACAACTGTGTTATTACTGTACTAAGACAACTGTGTTATTACTGTACTAAGACAACTATGTTATTACTGTGCTAAGACAACTCTGTTATTACTGTGCTAAGACAACTGTGTTATTACTGTACTAAGACAACTGTGTTATCACTGTGCTAAGACAACTGTGTTATTACTGTACTAAGACAACTGTGTTATTACTGTACTAAGACAACTGTGTTATTACTGTACTAAGACAACTGTGTTATTACTGTGCTAAGACAACTGTGTTATTACTGTACTAAGACAACTGTGTTATTACTGTACTAAGACAACTGTGTTATTACTGTACTAAGACAACTGTGTTATTACTGTACTAAGACAACTGTGTTATTACTGTACTAAGACAACTGTGTTATTACTGTACTAAGACAACTGTGTTATTACTGTACTAAGACAACTGTGTTATTACTGTACTAAGACAACTGTGTTATTACTGTACTAAGACAACTGTGTTATCACTGTACTAAGACAACTGTGTTATCACTGTACTAAGACAACTGTGTTATCACTGTGCTAAGACAACTGTGTTATCACTGTGCTAAGACAACTGTGTTATCACTGTGCTAAGACAACTGTGTTATTACTGTACTAAGACAACTGTGTTATCACTGTGCTAAGACAACTGTGTTATCACTTTACTAAGACAACTGTGTTATCACTGTACTAAGACAACTGTGTTATCACTGTGCTAAGACAACTGTGTTATCACTGTGCTAAGACAACTGTGTTATTACTGTGCTAAGACAACTGTGTTATCACTGTACTAAGACAACTGTGTTATCACTGTACTAAGACAACTGTGTTATCACTGTACTAAGACAACTGTGTTATCACTGTGCTAAGACAACTGTTTTTATCACTGTGCTAAGACAACTGTGTTATCACTGTGCTAAGACAACTGTGTTATTACTGTGCTAAGACAACTGTGTTATCACTGTACTAAGACAAATGTGTTATCACTGTACTAAGACAACTGTGTTATCACTGTACTAAGACAACTGTGTTATTACTGTACTAAGACAACTGTGTTATCACTGTACTAAGACAACTGTGTTATCACTGTACTAAGACAACTGTGTTATCACTGTACTAAGACAACTGTGTTATTACTGTACTAAGACAACTGTGTTATCACTGTACTAAGACAACTGTGTTATCACTGTACTAAGACAACTGTGTTATCACTGTACTAAGACAACTGTGTTATCACTGTGCTAAGACAAACTGTGTTATTACTGTACTAAGACAACTGTGTTATCACTGTACTAAGACAACTGTGTTATCACTGTACTAAGACAACTGTGTTATCACTGTACTAAGACAACTGTGTTATTACTGTACTAAGACAACTGTGTTATCACTGTACTAAGACAACTGTGTTATTACTGTACTAAGACAACTGTGTTTATACTGTGCAAAGACAACTGTGTTATTACTGTACTAAGACAACTGTGTTATCACTGTGCTAAGACAACTGTGTTATCACTGTACTAAGACAACTGTGTTATTACTGTACTAAGACAACTGTGTTATCACTGTACTAAGACAACTGTGTTATTACTGTACTAAGACAACTGTGTTATTACTGTGCTAAGACAACTGTGTTATTACTTTACTAAGACAACTGTATTATCACTGTGCTAAGACAACTGTGTTATCACTGTACTAAGACAACTGTGTTATTACTGTACTAAGACAACTGTGTTATTACTGTGCTAAGACAACTGTGTTATTACTGTACTAAGACAACTGTGTTATCACTGTACTAAGACAACTGTGTTATTACTGTGCTAAGACAATTGTGTTATTACTGTACTAAGACAACTGTGTTATCTCCGTACTAAGACAACTGTGTTATAACTGTACTAAAACAACTGTGTTATTACTGTACTAAGACAACTGTGTTATCACTGTACTAAGACAACTGTGTTATTACTGTACTAAGACAACTGTGTTATCACTGTACTAAGACAACTGTGTTATTACTGTGCTAAGACAACTGTGTTATTACTGTACTAAGACAACTGTGTTATCACTGTACTAAGACAACTGTGTTATTACTGTACTAAGATAACTGTGTTATCACTGTACTAAGACAACTGTGTTATTACTGTGCTAAGACAACTGTGTTATCACTGTACTAAGACAACTGTGTTTTTACTGTGCTAAGACAACTGTGTTATTACTGTACTAAGACAACTGTGTTATTACTGTGCTAAGACAACTGTGTTATTTACTGTGCTAAGACAACTGTGTTATCACTGTACTAAGACAACTGTGTTATTACTGTGCTAAGACAACTGTGTTATTACTGTACTAAGACAACTGTGTTATCACTGTACTAAGACAACTGTGTTATTACTGTGCTAAGACAACTGTGTTATTACTGTACTAAGACAACTGTGTTATCACTGTACTAAGACAACTGTGTTATTACTGTGCTAAGACAACTGTGTTATCACTGTACTAAGACAACTGTGTTATTACTGTACTAAGACAACTGTGTTATCACTGTACTAAGACAACTGTGTTATCACTGTACTAAGACAACTGTGTTATCACTGTACTAAGACAACTGTGTTATCACTTTTACTAAGACAACTGTGTTATTACTGTGCTAAGAAAACTGTGTTATCACTGTACTAAGACAACTGTGTTATTACTGTACTAAGACAACTGTGTTATCACTGTACTAAGACAACTGTGTTATCACTGTACTAAGACAACTGTGTTATCACTGTACTAAGACAACTGTGTTATCACTGTACTAAGACAACTGTGTTATTACTGTGCTAAGACAACTGTGTTATCACTGTACTAAGACAACTGTGTTATTACTGTACTAAGACAACTGTGTTATCACTGTGCTAAGACAACTGTGTTATCACTGTACTAAGACAACTGTGTTATTACTGTACTAAGACAACTGTGTTATCACTGTGCTAAGACAACTGTGTTATCACTGTACTAAGACAACTGTGTTATCACTGTACTAAGACAACTGTGTTATTACTGTACTAAGGACAACTGTGTTATCACTGTACTAAGACAACTGTGTTATTACTGTACTAAGACAACTGTGTTATCACTGTGCTAAGACAACTGTGTTATCACTGTAATAAGAAAACTGTGTTATTACTGTACTAAGACAACTGTGTTATCACTGTGCTAAGACAACTGTGTTATCACTGTACTAAGACAACTGTGTTATTACTGTACTAAGACAACTGTGTTATTACTGTGCTAAGACAACTGTGTTATCACTGTACTAAGACAACTGTGTTATTACTGTGCTAAGACAACTGTGTTATCACTGTACTAAGACAACTGTGTTATTACTGTACTAAGACAACTGTGTTATCACTGTACAAAGACAACTGTGTTATTACTGTGCTAAGACAACTGTGTTATCACTGTACTAAGACAACTGTGTTATTACTGTACTAAGACAACTGTGTTATCACTGTGCTAAGACAACTGTGTTATCACTGTACTAAGACAACTGTGTTATTACTGTACTAAGACAACTGTGTTATTACTTTTACTAAGACAACTGTGTTATCACTGTACTAAGACAACTGTGTTATTACTGTACTAAGGACAACTGTGTTATCACTGTACTAAGACAACTGTGTTATTACTGTACTAAGACAACTGTGTTATTACTGTACTAAGACAACTGTGTTATCACTGTACTAAGACAACTGTGTTATTACTGTACTAAGACAACTGTGTTATTACTGTGCTAAGACAACTGTGTTATCACTGTACTAAGACAACTGTGTTATTACTGTACTAAGACAACTGTGTTATCACTGTACTAAGACAACTGTGTTATTACTGTACTAAGACAACTGTGTTATTACTGTGCTAAGACAACTGTGTTATCACTGTACTAAGACAACTGTGTTATCACTGTGCTAAGACAACTGTGTTATCACTGTACTAAGACAACTGTGTTATCACTGTGCTAAGACAACTGTGTTATCACTGTACTAAGACAACTGTGTTATCACTGTGCTAACACAACTGTGTTATTACTGTACTAAGACAACTGTGTTATCACTGTACTAAGACAACTGTGTTATCACTGTACTAAGACAACTGTGTTATCACTGTACTAAGACAACTGTGTTATCACTGTACTAAGACAACTGTGTTATCACTGTACTAAGACAACTGTGTTATCACTGTACTAAGACAACTGTGTTATCACTGTACTAAGACAACTGTGTTATCACTGTACTAAGACAACTGTGTTATCACTGTACTAAGACAACTGTGTTATTACTGTACTAAGACAACTGTGTTATCACTGTACGTTGAGATCCTTCATCTAACAAAATATTCATATATTTGATTTATGTCTATTATCTCGAATATTTACATTAACTATGGGTCAGCCTGCTTCAGTATTTTCATCATTTACATCAGCTGCTGCTTTTACAATAGTACCAGCTGTGCCAGGGTCATCATCATCATCATCATCATCATTATACAGACACATGCACATTACAGTATGGTGTCTTCTGACTCTGGTAACAATTATTTAATTTAGCACATCAATCCTTCACATTATAACTAACCAAAAATCTGATACATCTGTCAACTTCTTCCAGTTTTTCCAGCTTTACATTCCAGGAATCATATACATTACAATTTTCTGATAAGACATTCCCTTATTTTTTTTTGCTTCACTTGGCCATTATTAACCGGGTCACCCTTATTTACGTATTTATTCCTCTTAATTTCCTGTGCCGAACCTTTATTTCTGGTTCCTGCCACTTGATGTGTTCCAATATTATTTTTGGGGGGATGAATTATAATTAACATTAAGGTATTTCTTCCCTTTGTGGACTGTAACAGCTATGTCACAGTTATTATTTGTTACAATATAATTACTTGCTTGATTAGTCTGTAGTTAACAACATAAGAACATAAGAAACAGGGAACACCGCAGCAGGCCTACTGGCCCATGCGAGGCAGGTCCAATTCTCCCATCGGCTTAAGCCAATGCCTTGACCTAGTCAGGTCAGGTCATATTCACTTAAGGGAGGAGCACGGCATCTGACCTAGTAGCACAAGCTAGTCAGGTCCAACTCACAACCACTCAAGTATTTATCTAACCTATTTTTAAAACTACACAACGTTTAAGCTTCTATAACTGTACTCGGGAGTTTGTTCCACTCATCCACAACTCTATTACCAAACCAGTGCTTTCCTATATCCTTCCTGAATCTGAATTTGTCCAACTTGAAACCATTGCTGCGAGTCCTGTCTTGGCTGGACATTTATAGCACGTTATTTACATTCCCTTTATTTATTCCTGTCTTCCATTTATACACCTCGATCGTATCTTCCCTAATTCTACACCTTTCTAGAGAGTGCAGATTCAGGGCCTCAGTCTATCCTCATAGGGAAGATTTCTGATACATGGGATCAACTTTGTCATCCTCCTCTGTACGTTTTCCAGAACATTTATATCCATTCTGTAATACGGTGACCAGAACTGAGCAGCATAGTCTAAATGAGGCCTAACCAAGGATATATAGAGATGAAGAACAACCTGAGGACTTCTATTATTTATACTTCTAGATATGATGCCAAGAATTCTGTTAGCTTTATTGCGAACACTTATGCACTGTTGTCTTGGTTTCTGATTACTGCTAACCAGAACTCCTAATCTTTTTAGCAATCAACAGTATTAAGATCTATATTATTTAGTTTATATGTGGCATGGTTATTTAACTGTCCAACATTTAGAATTTGCATTTGTCTATATTTAAACTACATCTGGGCCCCTTCTCCGACCATTGCTCAGTCTATTCAAATCATCCTGGAGTGCTCTAGTGTCCATTAGAACGAAAATTGGACGGCCTATTTTGGTTTTCATCAGCAAATTTGCTTATGTCGCTATTTATTCCCTCATCTATGTCGTTCTTGTAAATTGTGAACAACAAGGGGGCCAACACTGACCCTGAGGAACCACTTGTGACGTGCCCCCATTCTGATTTCTCCCATTTATGCCCAAAATCTCTGTCCCTATTTGTCTACCATGCCTTCTACCCAGGAAAAAAAATTCTCCTCTATTCTGTGTTCTTAAGTTTTCTCAAAAGTCTCTGATGTGGAACTCTATCGAAAGCCTTACTGAAGTTCATATATTACTGAAGTTCATATACACAATATCATATTCATTACCTGATCTACCTCCTCAAATACCTTAGTGAAAAGTTAGTAAAATTTGTTAAAACAGGAACTCCCCTTTTTAAAACCGTGTTGAGATTCACACTTAATTCTTAGATGCGTACTCTTATTTCCTCAAAGAGAAGTATTTTTTATGTTACTTTTAACTAACCAATAGCACTCAATATCCAATAGATCCGTCAAGTCATACTTCTTACTAAACCATACCACGGGCGGGGCTTAAACCCGCAATTAGAGAGTCGTAAACTCCAGAGGGAAAGGTGTTAGCCACTGGGTCAGCCGGCTACAATAGATTCACCCAAAACTAGGTATATATTCGTGAGTCATTCTTACTCAAAATTTTAAGAGTGCTTTTCACTTTCACTCCAGATTGTTGTAAACTTTTGTAACTGTGCTCTGCCGTTATTTAAATTGACTAGAATAATTACTAGGTCCAACCTAGTTTGGTGCAAGTTACTACAGGTGACTAACAAGTCAACTGCTTCTGTGTGGGCATAAACTTTACCTCCCCTTTAAAGGTAAAATAATTAGGTGACACGCAAGATCGTTCCTATTATGTACAGCCGCCTTGAACATAGACCAGAATTGTTGGCAGTTGTCTCCCGGGTTTGATTATTATTATTATTATAATCAAGGGGAAGCTCTAAACCCGGAGGATTATACAGCGCTGGGGGGGGGGGATGTGGAGGCATTCAGGCTTAATTCGGGGAAAGGGTGCAAGATCCAATTCCCCAAAAACAAGAGCCCTCACCAACATCAAGGAACCTTCCTTGAGGGTCCCGGTTAGAGGTAGACTGGTTCTGGCAGTTGGTAATTAACATATTTTTTGCATTCTGGGGCTGGCTAACTGCTTTTTTTACAATTTTTATTTTATTTAACGCCCAAAACCCTTTAAAATTTCAAATTTTTTTTCCAGATCATAATATTGGCTGATCAGAGATCTATTATTCAGCTGCACAGCTTCAGGAAATTTTCAGCTTTATACACTAATGTGTATGATTCATATCTATTTCGTTAATGAATCTAAAAAAAGTTTTAAATAAACAATATTTCATAGTTATGCCCAAGTTATTACAGGATCTTTCCTTGCATTTAGTATTTTTTTCTCATTATGCGACTAGAGTCCTCCCTAGTTCATGTTCGGGTCTGACCTCAGACACTTATAAACTCTATTTACTCACAAATTATGCTATGACACAATTTTATAAAAGTAATTATTACAATTTGCCTTAAATATATCCTAGCCACATTTTCTGACCTAGCAAATTATTTATCACACAATTATAATTCCTCATCTAGGGTTATCATATTTAATATATAACGATTATAATCCTAACTCCATTTTGGGCTTTTCCAAATTGATTACTTATAACAATTACAATGCTAGGTCGTCTGGGCTTAGCACCAATTACACAATACACATTAATATTAAATTTATTGTGAACACAAACCAATTACTTCTCTCTACTCAAGTCACATTTATATATTTTTAATTTACTTAGATTTTTATGATCACATCCGGGTTTTGAAAGGACCAACGACATTTTGTGGGGAAAATTTTGTGGTAAATTTGACAGGTACAATCCTGAATTAACATTTCACACAC
The DNA here is from genome assembly GCF_026875155.1 of Cherax quadricarinatus. Taxonomy (NCBI): domain Eukaryota; kingdom Metazoa; phylum Arthropoda; class Malacostraca; order Decapoda; family Parastacidae; genus Cherax; species Cherax quadricarinatus. The sequence goes on along the minus strand of NC_069463.1, from coordinate 4,641,722 downwards.
ATGAGGAGAACTTTTGGCATATTAAAGCAGGTAACTATACTTGTGTACAGTGGAGCCCGGTTGTCGAATTTAATTCATTCGACAACCAAAGCAATTTTTCCCTAAAGAACAATGGAGCCCGGTTGTCGAATTTAATTCATTCGACAACCAAAGCAATTTTTCCCATAAAGAACAATGTAAAGGAGTTTAATCCATTCCAGTATACATAAAACAATGTATAAAATTTATACAGCACAGGGAAAATGTAAAATAAATACTAAATGATAATTTAACTGTCTTTACCTGTCAGTGGAGATTTAATGGTATACTGGAAGCAGCAGGTGGAGGAGAGGAGGGGGATGTTACTGCTTGGTAGGAGAGTCATCTGTTGATATGTCAGACAACTGTCTTTCTGGTGTTGTTTGTCTTCTTTGTCTCTTTTCACCACTAACGCCTTTTCTGGCTCACGGGTTCTTTGTCTCATTAAAAACCTGTCCAGTGAGGTTTGTTTCAGGGTCTGTTTTAACATTTGTCTAAAGTGAGACATTACAGTGTCACTGTACATATTGGAGAGACAGGTGGCCACTGCTTTGTCTGGATGGTATTTTACAGCAAACTCCTGCACTTGACGCCATTTAACACACATTTCCATGACAAGTGCAATGGGCACATCATCCCTTCCCTCCTCTTCCTCTGATGACAGTTCCTCCACTGCAGTCTGTTGCTGCTTCATCTGAAGGTCTGCAAGTTCTTCTGTGGTGAATTCAGTTCCGTGCTCCTAGACCAACTCCTCCACATCATCTTCAGTCACCTCTAGGTTCTGTGCTCCTAGACCAACTCCTCCACATCATCTTCAGTCACCTCTAGGTTCTGTGCTCCTAGACCAACTCCTCCACATCATCTTCAGTCACCTCTAGGTTCTGTGCTCCTCGACCAACTCCTCCACATCATCTTCAGTCACCTCTAGGTTGTGTGCTCCTAGACCAACTCCTCCACATCATCTTCAGTCACCTCTAGGTTGTGTGCTCCTAGACCAACTCCTCCACACCCTCTTCAGTCACCTCTAGGTTGTGTGCTCCTAGACCAACTCCTCCACATCTTCTTCAGTCAACTCTAGGTTCTGTGCTCCTAGACCAGACTTCTCCACATCCATCTTCAAGTCACCTCTAGGTTCGGTGCTCCTTGACATTCCTCACATTCCATCTTCAGGTCACCCTCTGGGTTCTGTGCTCCTCGACCAAACTCCTTCCACATCATCTTCAGTTACTCTTGGTTCAGGTGCTCCTAGACCAACTCTTACCAATTCATCTTCATTCACCTATAGGTTCAGTGCTCCTTAGACTTAAATCTTCCCATCATCATTCAGTAACTCTTAGGTTCTGTTGTCCTAAGACCAACGCTTCACATCATCTTCCCCGCCCCCCCCCTAGTCAACCTTAGGTTCAGGGGTCCTAGACCAACTCTTCCAAATCATCTTCAGTCCCTATAGGTTCTGTGCTCCTAGACCAATCCTCCATCATAGGTTCTGTGTCATAGGACCAACTCCTTCCACATAATTTCAGTACCTCTAGGATCATGGTCTGTCCCTGGGAAACAATTTTCCTGTCACCAGTCAGGCTTCATCTTCAAAGCCATTCTAAATCCATGGCTGCCCAAAGTCAGGCCCAATTTTTTCCATGCTGACTGTTTTATGGTCACTTAGGAAGACAAATTTCCCAAGACTTTCATCTTTGTACTCTTACTTTGGACCATTGATGGCGGGTGATCTTACAATTAAAAAAAAGGCATATAACAAAAACGTTTATGACATGTTTACATCACACGAAGTTTTGTGACTTACACTGACTCATACCCACGTTCTCTATCCCATTGTCAGTGAGCATTGTATGAAGCATTGTGGCCATGAAGATAACTTTGTCACCAGCCTCCATATTAACGAAAACTGTTGTCCTTTCATTCAACAGAGAAGTACGAAAACCAGGACATTTTGTTCTTGAATACTCAGTTTCTTAACCGTAGTGTAATCGCAAGTAATGCCATCACAACCGAGGTTCGACTGGAAGTTAGTACATGGGAGACAGGTGGGACTTCCAGCAAACAGCGGGGGAAACCTTGGTTGTACCTGTGGGACAGATGTGGGGTGACTTCAGCTAACAGCAGGAAACTGGCCTGTACCTGGTGAGAAGAACAGGTGGCAAACTTCAGCAAATGCGCGGTCACTACGCAATTGTCCCCTCCATGGTCGTTGTCCACCTTCTCAAACTCCCCAACTTAAACCTCTGGACTTAAATTCATGGGAACACTTAATTTTTAATTATTAAGCACAGAATATTTCCCGGGAGTAATGGTCTGGCTGTATTAAATTTGGTTCTTTGTTCAGGACTCGTGGATGGATCTGGGGTTCTGCCCAACCAGGTTGTTGCTACTGCGGCAGCACGCAAGTCGATGTTAGAACCGCAGTCAAGTTCGGTTGGTCAGGTCAATGGACTAATGTAATTGTCCAGTCTACCTCTAGAAGACAGCCTAGGAAATCTATTTGGTAATCCCTTTATGTATGCTAGGAGGCAGTCTGAACAGGTCACTTGAGGCCCCTGCCACATATTGTGTTGTCTCTTAGCATACTCGTGGCGCTCCTGATTTTGCATTTGGTGGACTTGCTTGCTTGCCTGTAGAGTCTTTTGATTTTGTACGGAGTGATTCTTCTTGTGTAGATTTAGATCCGTTCTCGCCTTTGTTCAGGTGAGTACAAATCGTGAAAGATGACTTCAATAAGTTCTCCGTAATTTAGGGCTTTTCATAATTATAAGTGATGTGAAAGTTCTTTGTATATTCCTCCTACGGTCAGCATTTTTGCCTCCTTGAGGGGGGGCCATTAGTGTACACAATATTCCAGCAAGTGAGAACAGCAATTTGAAAAGAATCATAACTGGCTTGGCATCTCTATAATTTTTGAAGGTTTTCTTTTATCCTTTCCTTGTCATTTTTCTTTCTCATGTGTAGATACAATTGTGGTGAGCTTTAAAAGTGAAATTCTCTGACATTATCATTTCCAGGTCCTCCACGTTATTTTTTGCTCTATTGTGTGTGTTGGAATTTATTGTATTACTTTTGATCCTTCAAGGGGGGCTCCATGGCGTTTGGTGAAGAGGCTCATGGTCTGAGGAATTAGACCTGTCGGTCTCCATTCCTTCAGGACTCGAATTATTACCCCTCCAATCCCCCTTACCTATCCCATCCTCCCCATCGCCTCCCCCTCCCCCACTTTTTCTTTCCTCCTCCTCTCCCCACCCTTCCCTTTTGCCCTTCCTTTTTTGGACACTTCGGGAATTTTCCACACATTTTCCTAGGCTTGGGGAAAGGGTACCACGTGGTCACATCCCATTCCATTGAGGTCTTGGTCGGTGGGTAGTTTGCTCGTGGAATATGGTTGCCCTGGGGATGTCCCAATCCCTCTGCCAGTATCCCGGAGGTGGCCTTTGGGTGTCTTTCGGGCGACGGATGGATCTCTGGAAGGCCAACCTTCGAATTCCAGGTGTGGTTGGCAGTACACAGGAGGTATGCTTTGGGGCGGCATATTCGGCAAGCCCCTCTCTCTTTTTTCACCGAGGTAGCTCGGACAGATGTGAGGTTGGCTATCCGGGATTGCTGGGTTTACTGGCATGAAGGGTAGGGTATGGCAGCAGGTTCCATTGCTGCATTGCGGTCTGAGGTCCTCTTTCAAAATTCAAAGTTTATTCTATATATGGGATGACAATGTGAGTTTACAGAATTTGGTTATGTGTGGTTAGATGTAGTAAATTCATTACAGAAGTGTACCACTAAGAACACTTAGCATGGCTAGGCATTTCGGGGCAGGACTTATATTAAATCTTAAGTTTACAAATTATTACAAAATTATGAGGTAAGTTGTGTATATGTATTATGGTCTAAGTGACTAAATACTAGTTTGGGAAGTTTAGCAATGTGAATGCTTTTGTTTTGGCACTATACATGTTTCAGTATTGGAGTATCACAGGCCAACTTATGACTAGTTAAGATTCATTATTTTGAGATTGAGATTGATAATTTCTGTTTACGGTCAAAAGGGTGAGTGGGGTGTAAGTGTGAACCACCAGGTGGTATTCGTATTTGTTGACAGGGTGTATCAGGGAGATAAGTTGTTTTTGATGGTAGTTTTGAAGGTGATGAATGTGTCCCGCAGTTTTAGAATTTTCAGGTAGGGTGTTCCAGTTTTTTGGGCCTTTGGGCATACATTGAATTTTTGTAAAGGTTTAGTCGGACACGGGGAATGTCATAGAGATGTTTGTGTCTGGTGTTGTGCCTGTGGGTTCTGTTGCAACTATCAAGAAAGCGTTTTAGGTCAAGGTTAATATTGGATTATTATTATTATAATCAAAAAGAACGCTAAGCCCCAAGGATATACAGCGCTGCAGGGCAGGAAGGAAGTGAGGGCATCAGGTGGCAAAAGGGAGATGGATGAGCAACAGGTTACGGGATAACAGCGGGGCAGTGGATGGTGGGAAAAGGGTAAAGGGCAGCAAGAGCTGAACAGAAAGGGCTGAGGGGGGTGCGAAAAGTATCATCAGAGTTTGTGGAGTAAATCAGTCGTTGTCAAGAAGTCAATGAGAGAGTCAGGATTAAAGGGGGGTCCATCAGCAAGAAGGGAAGGTAAAGAGAGAGTAGTAGAACGAAGAAAGACGTTGGAGGTAAATTCTGCGTGCTCGTTGATAGGAGGGGGGGTCTAACAGAATGTGGAAACGATACTGGAACTTGA
>NC_069463.1:4582515-4636469 GCF_026875155.1 Cherax quadricarinatus | reverse complement strand
AAATCACCTGGTGCTCAGTGTCCTCATTAAATAATTGGCGGCCTATTTTGTGTCATCAGCAAATTTTCTTATGTCGCTATTTATTCCCTCATCTATGTCGTTTATGTAAATTGTGAACAACAACGGGTCCAACACTGACCCCTGAGGAACACCGCTTGTGACGTGCCCCCATTCTGATTTCTCCCCATTTATGCAAACTCTCTGCTGCCTATTTGTCTACCATGCCTCTACCCAGGAAAAAAAATTCTCCTCCTATTCTGTGTCTCTTAAGTTTTCTCAAAAGTCTCTGATGTGGAACTCTATCGAAAGCCTTACTGAAGTCCATATACACAATATCATATTCATTACCATGATCTACCTCCTCAAATACCTTAGTGAAGAAAGTTAGTAAATTCGTAAGACAGGAACTCCCCTTTGTAAAACCGTGTTGAGATTCACACTTAATTCTTAGATGCGTACTCTTATTTCCTCCAAAGAGAAATATTTTTTATGTTACTTATTAACTAACCAATAGCACTCAATATCAATATGATCCGTCAAGATCATACTTCTTACTCAAACCATACCACGGGCGGGGCTTGAACCCGCAATTAGAGAGTCGTAAACTCCAGACGGAGGTGTTAGCCACTGGGTCAGCCGGCTACAATAAGATTCATCCAACTAGGTATATATTCCGTGAGTCATTCTTACTCAAAATTTTAAGAGTGCTTTTCACTTTCACTCCAGATTGTTGTAAATTTTTATAACTGTGCTCTGCAGTTATTTAAATTGACTAGAATAATTACTAGGTCCAACCTAGTTTGGTGCAAGTTACTACAGGTGACTAACAAGTCAACTGCTTCTGTGTGGGCATCACATCTTACCTGCCCTAAAAGGTAAAATAATTAGGTGACACGCAAGATCGTTCCTATTATGTACAGCCGCCTTGAACATAGACCAGAATTGTTGGCAGTTGTCTCCTAGGTTAGATTATTATTATTATTATAATCAAGGGGACGCTCTAAACCCGGAGGATTATACAGCGCCTGGGGGGGATGTGGAAGGCATTCAGGCTTAATTCGGGGAACTGGAGCACAGATCCAATTCCCTAAATCAAGAGCCCCTCACCAACATCAAGGAACCTTCCTTGAGGGGTCCCGGGTTAGAGGTAGACATGGTTCTGGCAGTTTGGTAATTAACATATTATTTGCATTACTGGGCTGGCTAACTGCATTATTTACAATTTTTATTTTATTTAACGCAAACCTTAACAATACAAAATTTTCTCTTCCAGATCATAATATTGGCTGATCAAGAGATCTATTATTCAGCTGCACAGCTTCCCAGGAAATTTTCATCTTTATACACTAATGTGTATGATTCATATCTATTTCGTAATGAATCTAAAAACAGTTTTAAATAAACAATATTCATAGTTATGCCCAAGTTATTACAGGATCTTTCCTTGCATTTAGTAATATTTTCTCATTATGCGACTCGAGTCCTCCATAGTTCATGTTCGGGTCAGACCTCAGACACTTAATAAACTCTGTTTTACTCACAAATTATGCTATGACACAATTCATAAAAGTAATTATTACAATTTGCCTTAAATATATCCTAGCCACATTTTCTGGCCTAGCAAATTAATTATTTATCACAATTATAATTCCTCATCTAGGGTTATCATATTGAATATATAACGATTATAATCCTAACTCCATTTGGGCTTACCAAATTGATTAATTATAACAATTACAATGCTAGGTCGTCTGGGCTTAGCAATTATAATACCAATTACAAATATAACACCAATTACACAATACACATTAATATTAAATTTATTGTGAACACAAACCAATTACTTCTCTCTACTCAAGTCACATTTATATACTTTTAATTCACTTAGATTTTTACTGATCACATCCGGTTTAGAAAGGACCAACGACATTTTGTGAGAAATTATGTGGTAAATTTGACAGGTACAATCCTGAATTAACATTTCACACACATGAGGAGAACTCTGGCATATATAAAGCAGGTAACATATACTTGTGTACAGTAGAGCCCCGGTTGTCGAATTTAATTCATTCGACAACCAAAGCAATTTTTCCCATAAAGAACAATGGAGCTCCGGTTGTCGAATTTAATTCAATCGACAACCAAAGCAATTTTTCCCATAAAGAACAATGTAAAGAGATTTAATCCATTCCAGAACTACATAAAACAATGTATAAAATTATACAGCACAGGGAACTGTAAAAATAAATACTAAATGATAATTTAACTGCCTCTTACCTGTCAGAGGAGAGTTAATGGTATACTGGAAGCAGCAGGTGGAGGAGAGGAGGGGGGATGTTACTGCTTGGGAGGAGAGTCATCTGTTGATATGTCAGACAACTGTCTTTCTGGTGTTGTTTGTCTTCTTTGTCTCTTTTCACCACTAACGCCTTTTCTGGCTCACGGGTTCTTTGTCTCATTAAAAACCTGTCCAGTGAGGTTTGTTTCAGGGTCTGTTTTAACATTTGTCTAAAGTGAGACATTACAGTGTCACTGTACATATTGGAGAGACAGGTGGCCACTGCTTTGTCTGGATGGTATTTTACAGCAAACTCCTGCACTTGACGCCATTTAACACACATTTCCTTGACAAGTGCAATGGGCACATCATCCCTTCCCTCCTCTTCCTCTGATGACAGTTCCTCCACTGCAGTCTGTTGCTGCTTCATCTGAAGGTCTGCAAGTTCTTCTGTGGTGAATTCAGTTCCGTGCTCCTAGACCAACTCCTCCACATCATCTTCAGTCACCTCTAGGTTCTGTGCTCCTAGACCAACTCCTCCACATCATCTACAGTCACCTCTAGGTTCTGTGCTCCTAGACCAACTCCTCCACACCCTCTTCAGTCACCTCTAGGTTGTGTGCTCCTAGACCAACTCCTCCACATCATCTTCAGTCACCTCTAGGTTGTGTGCTCCTAGACCAACTCCTCCACATCATCTTCAGTCACCTCTAGGTTGTGTGCTCCTAGACCAACTCCTCCACATCATCTTCAGTCACCTCTAGGTTGTGTGCTCCTAGACCAACTCCTCCACATCATCTTCAGTCACCTCTAGGTTCTGTGCTCCTAGACCAACTCCTCCACATCATCTTCAGTCACCTCTAGGTTGTGTGCTCCTAGACCAACTCCTCCACATCATCTTCAGTCACCTCTAGGTTGTGTGTTCCTAGGCCAACTCCTCCACATCATCTTCAGTCACCTCTAGGTTGTGTGCTCCTAGACCAACTCCTCCACATCATCTTCAGTCACCTCTAGGTTGTGTGCTCCTAGACCAACTCCTCCACATCATCTTCAGTCACCTCTAGGTTGTGTGCTCCTAGACCAACTCCTCCACATCATCTTCAGTCACCTCTAGGTTGTGTACTCCTAGACCAACTCCTCCACATCATCTTCAGTCACCTCTAGGTTGTGTGTTCCTAGGCCAACTCCTCCACATCATCTTCAGTCACCTCTAGGTTGTGTGCTCCTAGACCAACTCCTCCACATCATCTTCAGTCACCTCTAGGTTGTGTACTCCTAGACCAACTCCTCCACATCATCTTCAGTCACCTCTAGGTTGTGTGCTCCTAGACTAACTCCTCCACATCATCTTCAGTCACCTCTAGGTTCTGTGCTCCTAGACCAACTCCTCCACATCATTTTCAGTCACCTCTAGGTTCTGTGCTCCTAGACCAACTCCTCCACATCATCTTCAGTCACCTCTAGGTTGTGTGCTCCTAGACCAACTCCTCCACATCATCTTCAGTCACCTCTAGGTTCTGTGCTCCTAGACCAACTCCTCCACATCATCTTCAGTCACCTCTAGGTTCTGTGCTCCTAGACCAACTCCTCTACATCATCTTCAGTCACCTCTAGGTTCTGTGCTCCTAGACCAACTCCTCCACATCATCTTCAGTCACCTCTAGGTTCTGTGCTCCTAGACCAACTCCTCCACATCATCTTCAGTCACCTCTAGGTTGTGTGCTCCTAGACCAACTCCTCCACATCATCTTCAGTCACCTCTAGGTTGTGTGCTCCTAGACCAACTCCTCCACATCATCTTCAGTCACCTCTAGGTTCTGTGCTCCTAGACCAACTCCTCCACATCATCTTCAGTCACCTCTAGGTTCTGTGCTCCTAGACCAACTCCTCCACATCATCTTCAGTCACCTCTAGGTTGTGTGCTCCTAGACCAACTCCTCCACATCATCTTCAGTCACCTCTAGGTTGTGTGCTCCTAGACCAACTCCTCCACATCATCTTCAGTCACCTCTAGGTTGTGTGCTCCTAGACCAACTCCTCCACATCATCTTCAGTCACCTCTAGGTTGTGTGCTCCTAGACCAACTCCTCCACATCATCTTCAGTCACCTCTAGGTTCTGTGCTCCTCGACCAACTCCTCCACATCATAGGTTCTGTGCTCCTAGACCAACTCCTCCACATCATCTTCAGTCACCTCTAGGCTCATGGTCTTCCCCAGGGACACAATATCTTGTAGCAGCTCAGGCTCATCTTCAAAGTCTTCAAAATCCCTGGCTGCCACAAAGTCAGGCCACAATTTTTTCCATGCTGACTGTATGGTCCTGGAAGACACATTCCCCCAGACTTTCATCTTTGTATCCTTCTTTGGACCCATGATGGCTTATCTTACAATAAAAAAAAGGCACAACAAAAACTTACTGAAAAACAATTTGGCTTTAGAACACATAGAGGTACCAATCATGCAATAAATGTTATTTTCGATACTGTAGCAAGTCTAAAACATCAGGGCAATCTTGCCTTAATTGCCACCAGAGATGTTCATAAAGCTTTTGATAGCTTATGGCATGATGGCCTTATATACAAACTCATTGACCTACCAGACCATAACTGGACTTTCCTCAGAGTATTATATAATTTCTTAACTCAAAGAAAAATTATTCCCACCTTTCATGGCAAGTCGACAGAGCCTTTTATACCGACGGCTGGTGTCCCACAAGGATCTTGTCTAAGTCCAATTCTGTTCAACATTTATGTGAATGACCTTCCTCAACCAGAGTTTAATGACACAATTGTGACACAGTTTGCAGATGATGTTATTCATGTCGTCTCATCAACTCCGGTAACAGGAAAATACAAGTATGAGAGAGTCATAGAAAAAATGAATATTGAACTTCGTAGAACATCTAATTGGGAAAAGAAATGGAGAATTACGACTAATCCTGACAAGGTCCTTGTTAGCACGATAGGATGTTTTGCATCAACAATTGAAGATAAAGGAGGTATCTCCATCAGAGGTACACCTGTAGCCATTAAAAACCCTAACAAGATTTTGGGATATGAAATCGACAGGCTGCTCCATTCAACATCTCATGTAACTAAAAAGATCAACATAGCCAAAGCCGGTCTTAGCAGACTCTTTCGATTCAATCAAGCCCCTCAACATGTCAAAAAACATCTGTATAAAATGATAATAAGACCAATACTCGAATACCCTTGTGTCCCAATGACATTAACAACAAAGACCAACATGCTACGGTTACAAAGGGTCCAGAATAGAGCTCTTCGCTTCATTACCGATACCAGGAGGAGAGACAGAGTTAAAATGGCAGATTTACACATACAAGAAGATATTACTGCCATAAATGTACGCCTTGACACCCTAAAAAAGAAACAACTCTATACAATGCAAGAACTATACATGCCAGATAGAGAACATCCCATACAAGTGGTTAATACCACGGATTATACCATCAATACTCCTCCTCACAGGACTCAAAGAATGACTCTCCCACAAAGGGTCCGTCGTTTTATACATAAAGATGATTACCCACGACCCATGATATTGAGCAACCTCCCTGATGAAGAAGATTGGGTACCACCAGAACCCTTCTATGTTTACTGAAAATATCATCGCCCCCAATTAGGGAGACATCTTATATAACTTTCTAATAAAAAAAACTATGCTATTTACTATGGCTGGACACCACCTGTAAGAAGCCACTGTCACGAACTTTATAAACTGACCAGAAAATTATTGCCTTCCTTGTCGCATAAATATCCGTTGTGCAATAGCAAAAAAAAAAAAAGCAATTGCAACTTGTATAATTACTACCAATTCAGAGTCATGTACTTATATATCTGTTATATCTATGTGACTCTGATGGGTTAGTATTATACCCCTTAAATAAATATATTATCATTTTACGTACACTTTTTAAATTACACCAAAGTGGTTGGGCCACTTACCCTTATATCCTACCTCTCACCCCCCTCCCACCCTTTTCCAATATTTCCATCCTTACCCATCCTTGGACCTGTCGGTCTCCTTCCTCAGACCGAACCTAATTACCCCCCAATCCCCCCTTCCCTATTCCATCCTCCCCATCCTCCCCTTTTTCCTTTCCTCCTCCTCCTCCCCACCCTTCCCTTTTGCCCTTCCTTTTTTGGCCTTTGGGATTTTTCCCACATTTTTCCTAGGTAGGGGAAAGGGTACCGAGGTCCATCCCATTCCATTGAGGTTCTTGGTGGTAGCGTAGTTTGCCGTGGAATCTGGATGCCCTGGGGATGTCCCAATCCCTCTCCAGTATCCCGGAGGGTGGCTTTGGGTGTCTTTCGGGCGACGGGTGTATCTCTGGAAGCCACCCTTCGAATTCCAGGTGTGGTGGCCGAAGGAGGTATGCTTTGTGGCGGATATTCGGCAACCCTCTCTTTTGTCCACCGAGGTAGCTCGGCAGATGTGAGGTTGCTATCCCGGATTGCTGGTTTACTGGCATGAAGGGTAGGGTATGGCACAGGTTCCATGCTGCATCTGCGCTACTTGCGGTGCTGAGGTCCTCTTTCAAATTCAAATTCAAAGTTTATTTTCTATAAGGATTACAATGCTGAGTTTACAGAATTTGGTTATTGTGTGGTTTACATGTAGTAAAATAATAATTACAGAGTGTACCACTAGAACACCTAGCATGGCTAGGCATTTCGGGCAGACTTAAATTAAATCTTAAGTTTAAAATATTACAAAATTATGAGGTTAGTTGGTATTATGGCTAAGTGACTAAATACTAGTTTGTGAGTTTAGCAATGTAAATGCTTTTGTTTTGGCACTATACGTATTGTGCCTGTGGGTTCTGTTGCAACTATCAAGAAAGCGTATTAGGTCAAGGTTAATATTGGAATTTAAGGTCCTGTAGATGTAGATTGCACAGTAGTAAGTGTGGATGTACTGAACAGGGAGTAAGTTTAGATCTATGAAGAGTGGGGGGGGGGGTGTTGCCAGGGATGGGATTTAGTGATTATTCTTACTGCAGCTTTTTGTTGGGTTATTATTGGCTTTAGGTGTGTTGCTGCAGTTGAACCCCAAGCACATATAGCATAGGTGAGGTATGGAAATATAAGTGAATGGTATAGTGTGAGAAGGGCAGTTTGTGGCACGTAGTATCGTATCTTGGAGAGGATCCCAACCGTTTTGGATACTTTTTTGGTTATGTGTTGGATATGGGTGCTGAAGTTCAGGTTGTTGTCGAGGTATAGGCCTAGGAATTTGCCCTCATTATGCCTGGCAATTAGAGTGTTGTCGATCTTAATGTTGATTTGAGCATCTCCTGCTCTGCTACCAAACATAATATAGTAGGTTTTGTCAGTGTTAAGTGTAAGTTTATTGGCTGTCATCCAAGTCGATATTTTGATCAGCTCCTCATTAACAATGGTGTTGAGGGTGGCAAGATTAGGGTGAGAGATGACTTAAGTCGTGTCGTCAGCAAAGAGAATGGGGTTCAGGTGTTGAGATACGTTTGGAAGATCATTGATGTATATGAGGAAGAGCAGGGGACCAAGGACACTTCCCTGCGGAACTCCAGTATCAAGTGGCTGTGTTGTTGATGCTGTGTCTTTAATGGTGACATACTGATACCTATTAGTAAGGTAAGATTTGAAATATGCAAGCGCATGGCCTCTTATACCATAATGGTCAAGTTTGTGGAGTAGGATGCCGTGGTCTACTGTGTCAAAAGCTTTTCTTAGGTCAATAAAAATTCCTAGTGGATATTCCTTATTTTCCAATGCTGTGTAAAGCAGATCTAGCATTTTTATGATTGCATCGTTAGTGCTTTTATTTTTCCTGAATCCAAATTGGCAGGGGTTGAGTATGTTTTGTGCCATTATAAATGAATATAGTCTCCTGTGCACGAGTTTCTCAAAGATTTTGGATAGCAATGGTAAGTTTGATATTGGCCTATAGTTGTTTAAATCTGTAGGGTCACCACCTTTATGTATTGGTGCAACCCTTGCCATCTTGAGTAGTTTCGGGAAGGTGCTAGCTTCTAGTGACTTGTTAAAAAGTAATGAGATAGCATGTGAGAGGACATGGGCCGCTCTCTTGTACAGTAATGGTGGGACATGAGACAGATTCCCTGAGTTATTTTTAAGTGACTTTATAATCTCGGTGACTTCCGTGGGCTCAGTTGGAGCAAGATAGAAGGAATTTGGGAAATTTCCATCTAGGTAGTCCCTGGCATGGGCATTGGTACGTGGGATTTTATTGGCGAGATTAGAACCTATGGTTGAGAAGAAGTCGTTTATCTTGTTATCATTCCTCCTAGGAACTATCCCTCCCCTGTCCCCCCCTTTTTTTATTTTTTTTTATTTTTATTTTCTCTTTTTTAAAAAACAAAACAAAAAGAAAGTAACGTAACCATTGAGTTCCCAATCCATGACACCGCTACCCCCGGGCCCCTCATTGTTACTGCACCCCGTTCTGACCTCACCTCGTCTTTTGGCCACTCTTCGGACACTCCTAAGACCCCTGTACCTCTTGCTGGTGCTGTTTCGTCACCCGCTTCAGGTGCCGGGGTTTCGACTGACTCCTTTGATTTTTTGACCTCCGCTCTCCTTTGACTATGCTTCTGGCCCCTCCCTCTATGGTGTGGCAACTTTTGAATCGCCAGCCCATCCCACATTGGACCAACGCTCGTCCCACTTCTAAATGCCAACGACAATCTCCTGATGACATTACTTCGTTACCTTCCCATTCTATTCAGAAAAGACCGACACATCATGCACTTCCTCTCCACACTCAGTTTTGGACCACACAATGGATTAAATTCTTTACTTTAAGACCGACTTCTTCTACTGCCTATCTTTCCGACCATAGTATTTGTTGTGAGTAAGAAATTTTATAAAGAATTTCAGAATGTGGTCTGTTACTATTTTCTTCATAAGCAACAAGATTTTGGATCAGAGTTAGTTAAAGGTATTTTAGAGTCTAGGGGAAATAATTTCAACTGGGAAACTCCATAGAATAATATTCAAATTTATTAAAGTATTTAAATACAATACTTTATCTTTTCTCTGTAAGTAATATTATATCTTAATACTTTGTACAATAAATTTACAATATACATATTTAGTTCAAAATCATGGAAGTATCACGTTAATAAGGAAGATTAATTATTGTTCCTGTAATTAAGTCTTCACTAACATTTACGTCTTTGTCTTAACAAGACTGTGTAAACTCAAACTACAAAATGTACAAGATTCAACAAGACCTTTGAATCCGGCCGTAAAGGAAGTAGAAAGCAAGAGTTTGTCTGAGAAGACTTATCTCTATGGATTACTGAACTGACCAAGAATATAAATATCAAAACAATCTTTCAGAGCAATGAGGAACAAACTGAGTCAGCTCTAGAGACTAATTCTCAAACCCATTCAAACTGTACACCCTAAGAGAGAACCAATATACGATCAGTAGTCAAGGCTAGAGCAGGGAGCGGACTGACTACCTGCCAGTCTGTTGACCCGTCGTCAGGTTGGATCACCTGACCCAAACATCAGTCAGCCGGACATAAACAATTGAACAATTCACCGGATGGTTCCAAGACTTATGCTGTATATACATAAGAAATCCTACCTAACAATAATAATAATAAAATAGGGATAATACCATGGTATGATGATCATATTCTCTTACAATAGTTAAATATCACAGGATAACCAATCTCCAATATATAACCCCCCCCCCCGTACAACAATAGGTCGCAGTAGGGAGTTTGCAAGTGTCCTCGGTAATATCTCCTTTATAGTAAGCGTCCTCTTGGTAAAGGGATGTAGGACAACGGAAGAATGAAGATGAAAACTCGATCAGCATGGTTATTTGCCAGAGGATGAGCTTCTGGAACAATGGCCGGAAGAACTATCTGGAGTGGCATCCATCACAATTCGAGAATTGGAGTCTCAGACATACGACTGTCAGGGTCATCCATGTGAACTTAATACTTCGTCCCATCAATAAAATGGTTTTCATAATCATACTGTCAATATAAAAGAAAATCATTAACGAAAAAAAATATATATATATAAATTAGGCTCTAAGAGTACTCATCTCTTAACTTCATATTTTAAGGTGTATATATATTTTTTTTTCAGGGGCGAGAAAGGGCATCAGCAATTATGTTAAGAGTTCCACTTAAGTGTTGAATACTAATCAGATAAGGTTTAATCCTCAGAGCCCACCTGAGGATCTGGGTGTTCTTTGATTCCATAGAATTAATATAAATTAAAGGGTTGTGATCGGAAAATACCATAATTTTATGGGGGGAGGTTCCCAGATAAACGTCAAAATGCTCCAAAGATATTACTAGGGCAAGAGCTTCTTTCTCTACAGTGGCGTAATTCTTTTGGTGACGTTTCAACTTTGAAGAAAAATAAGATATAGGATGCAAAATATCAGTAGAGGGGGATTTCTGAAGTAACACTGCCCCCACAGCATAACCGCTGGCATCAATGTGTAAATAGAAGGGTTGATTAAAGTCAGGACTTTTCAATACGGGTGATGAAGAAAGCAACCGCTTCAACCGATTAAAAGCTATCTCACAATCTTTCGACCAGCAAAACTTAATCTTACTACTGGTCAACTCAGTAAGAGGAGATGCAACCTGAGAAAAATTAGGACAGAAACGTCGATAATAGCCAGTCATTCCAAGGAACCTCTGTACAGACTTTCTATCTTGAGGGATAGGAAACTCGGCAATGGCCCTAACTTTTACATACCTCGCCCTGGCCTATACAAAAACCGAGGTATTTAATCTTGGCTTGTCCAAACTGACACTTAGCTAAATTTATGGTGAAGTTGTACTTTTCTAACTTCTTAAATAAGGTTTCCAGGCGAATTAAGTGTTGCTCCCACTCATTGCTGTATATAACAAGATCTATATATGAATCCATTCCTAAGCCATTGGTCAGCAGGTTCATCAGGCACTGAAAGGTAGAGGCCGCGTTACACAACCCGAAGGGCATAAAGCGATAATTGAATAATCCGCCTTGTATAGTAAATGTGGATATTTCTTGGGCTCGCTGGGTAAGCGGCACTTGGTAATAGCCCCTTAATAAATCCAGGTGGGTAACATAGGCAGCTCCTGATACTCTGTCTATTAGATCATCAATATGGGGTAGTGGGAAACCATCCGGTACCGTGCGAGCATTAACCTTACGATAATCAGTGCACATTCTAGAAGTTCCATCAGGCTTGGGAACTAATATACAGGGTGAGGCCCACAGACTTTTACTCTGCTCTGTGAGTCCATGGGACAATAAAAAATCTACTTTGTTTAATGCTTCTTGTTTGAGTGGACTTGCCCTATAAGGTGACTGTTTGCAAGGCTTAGCTCCTTGTACATCTATGTCGTGAATTCCCAATGTGCAACATCTAGGGACGTCATCGAATAAAACCTCATAACATAATATCAAATCTTTGATATCTTTTGCTTTTTCCAAATCAAGGTCCATAAGAAAGGCATCAAGAGATTGCAATGTCTCTGAATTTTTTAAATGTACTTCTATCACTTTAGAGATGCTGGGCAGACGTACATTTTCAGTTTCAGCTAAAGGAAGAACTGTCGTAAATGGTATGAGACTAGGGTGGTAAGCCTTAAGTTGGTTTATGTGATAAGTACATTTTGCTTTTCTCTTTCCTGGAGTTTGTAGTACATAATTTACCTCATTGAGCCGCTCAATCACTTCTAAAGGACCTTCGTATCTAGGTTGCAGAGCGTGTCCAGGTAAGAATTTCTGTGCCATCACTGTCACCTGGTTTGAAGAAACGAGAGCGTGTGTGTTTGTCATAACAATGCTTCATCTTGGATTGGGCCTTAGCTAAGTTTTTTTAGGCTAATTCCCTCAGTTGTGACAAACGCTTTTGCATTAGAGTTGGAGTTGTTTTAAACGAGGGTTCTGATTTTCCCGAACATGAATCTTAGTATGGCGAGGGGGCCGCGTACTTGGTGTCCGTAAATTAATTCAAATGGACTAAACCCAGTGCTTTCTTGTTCACTTTCCCTTAAGGCAAACAAGAGAAATGGTATTCCCTCGTCCCAATCTCGGGAAAACTGCTCGCAGTACGCTCTCAACATTGATTCTAATGTTTGATGATATCGTTTGAGGGCTCCTTGCGACTGAGGGTGATATGCAACAGAAAATACTGACTTAATTCCGAGACGAGATAAGGCATCGTGAAACATCTTAGAGGTAAAATTTGAACCTTGGTCGGATTGAATTATTCGGGGAATCCCCACCTGAGAAAATTTTTTGCAAAGCTCGAACAATGATGCGAGAATTAATTTTTCTCAAAGGGATAGCCACAGGATATCGAGTAACGACATCCATAATTGTAAACAGATATTGATTCCCTTGTTTAGTCCTGGGTAACAGACCAACACAATCTATTATCAGGCGTGAGAAGGGCTCACCACTGACGGGAATCTGAATGAGGGGAACTGGTGGAGGTGTGTGCGAAGGTTTGCCGGTCACTTGGCCGACTTGACAACTTTTTAGATAGCTTTCCACAGTCTCCTTCATTCTGGGCCAATGAAAATGCTTGGCTATTTTCCCCAGCATTTTCTTTACTCCCAAATGTCCTCCCATGGAACTATGGTGGGCTGAACTAATAGCTAATTCTCTAAAGGAGTTAGGTAGCACAACTAGATGTTTGCTGGTAGACAGATGATCGTCGGAAGACAAAAGAGACTTTTCCTTTCTCATTAATATACCATTAGCAAGATAGTAACAATTGTCCAGGTCTTGGACATTGTCTTCTGTAATAGCTATCTCTCGTAATTTCTCTAGGGATGGATCAAGGAACTGATCCCTTATTAAATCTTCTTTCGATAGTATTTTAATATCCGAATCTTGAAAAGGGCCTATCATAGAATATTTCAAATTTGAAGATCCGGGTTGCAAGGATCGGCTGAACAATAAATCGAGACGTAAATCTTCGCCTTCACTTAGGACTTCAGTTGACAATGATTTTGAGGCGCTCTGGGACATTGCTTAGTTATAACATTGAGGGAAATAAGGTAGGAGCCTCTTTTCGAGCTTCTATGGCATAGTTAATGTCAGTAGAATTATCAATAACAGCTCTCGGCTTATACCCGGATAGTCTAGATCATTGCCTATGAGTAAGTCAACGCCCTGAATAGGAAAAGGTTCATGGATATACCTCCCAACACAAAGCCAGTATAGGTTGGTGTTTGGACGTATATCCTGTGAAGAGGCACTCTTATAATGGCGCCTCCATAGGCTTCTAATAACACATTAGTTTGGGTTTGTGAGTCATATCACTTACGGGAAGTATCCCCTCCTTTAATAAGGTTAAATAACTTCCAGTATCAGGGAAAGGGGAATTAACTTCAACTAATTGAGCCTCGTCTATCCCAACTTTCACTTTACCAAAGTGGGACTCATAGCCGAGTGAATATCTTGTTTTTGAAATAGCTCTAGTATTGAGTCATCTAGAATGACTACTGATTCGCTCTTGCGAACCTTGTTCGGTACTAGGGTTCAGTTTCTTTTGAGTTGTCGATTGAAGATATTCCCTGAGTTGGAAAACGAAGTCGCTCTTTCCCTGGTACCCCTCTCTAGCCAATAACAGTGTTTCCTTAATCCCCTTTTCTTATTACAATAAGTGCAGTTCAACTCACTGTTATGCCTTAGTGGTTTTGAATTTTTTCCTAGAGTTAGATCTAAATTTATCATTAATGGGTGTGGGGGGCAAAATAGGAGGTGGGGGCAAGGATTCTGTATGCGAGTATCTCCGTAAGATTGGATGTCCTTTCTTGGGGGGCATATTTTAGTCACTGTTTCCTTACTTTTTGTTTCGCCCAATCAATTGTTGAGATATTTCATAATTATGGGGGAGCGAGGCTGTTTCTAGTTATTTACTATGGGGCAACTAATCAAATCCCTATACAAGTCTTCTGGTAAATTATTTTTAGAAACCCTTATGCAGGATCAATTGGGAAAGACTTTCTATAGATTTACAGTTAGAAGCTCTACACCATCTCTCAAAAGCGATTTTCTTTTCACGTGCAAAATTTCCCCATACGACTGAGCTGGCTGGCGTTTTAATGCTCTAAAGGTTTTTTGATAACTTACTGGGAGGAGATCATAAGTCTTAGGATACCCTTCGTAACGGGAAATTTTAATCCACATTTTTCTCAAAAGGTAACGTAGCCGTACAGCTTTGGCTTTACCAGCAACGAAGTATGTAATAAGGTTGCCCAGTGTTGTCGGGGCCAGCTCATAGACGTGCTTGATTCTCAAAGACTTCAAAAAAAGTATCTAAATCTCCGTCATTAAATCTTGGAACCATAGATGCGGCTTTTTGTATATTGAAGAATCATTTGAGGATTCAGTAATCTTTCATTCACATTTCCTTGTTGTTGTTGTCCCTTTTATAGCGGAGCATTTCCCTTTGAAAGTCTTCTTCATTTAATTTACGCTGAGCCTCAATCTGAGCAGTCTGTAAAATAAATAGTCTCTCTAATTTCTCAAACTGACTGAAAAATATGCCCCGATGGTATCGAAAAGGAAGGAATTGAACTGGCGGTATGTTGATATTCCTTTGGACGTGCACCTTGGTGAGGGACAGACTGACCATTAATAGGAATTCCTTCAGTAACGGGTGAATGCAGAACAGCGGCTGCTTCCTGAAATACTTCATCTACTTTACTAGAAGCCAAAGCTTCAGTTTCAAGATCAACTCCTTGAAATTGTTCTTCTAATACTTCGAATCTCGACTGGTAGCTTATTTGAGAAACTAAACTTTCAGAGTCAGAATCTGCTACATGATCGTCAGAGGCCCCCGGAAACAATTTGTTTCTAATTATTGCCCTTACGGTATTGGCTGTGTAATATCTATCATATTGTACTCCTAATTTATGGGCTATCTGCCAGCACGTTTGAAGTTTCAAGGAATCCAGCTTTGACAATGTTAAATCCTCAAATAAATGTTTAATGTGATCTTCCATGATAAAAATTTTGAAGTTAACTAAAGATAAATTCCTAGTATATAACTTTAATATTGTTCTTTTGATCAATGTCTTGGAACAACAGAGATCCCGGACAGGCCCCCATTTGTTGAGAGTAAGAAATTTTATAAAGAACTTCAGAATGTGGTCTGTTATTATTTTCTTCATAGGCAACAAGATTTTGGATCCAAGTTAGTTAAAGGTATTTTAGAGTCTAGGGGAAATAATTTCAACTGGGAAACTCCATAGAATAATATTCAAATTTATTAAAGTATTTAAATACAATACTTTATCTTCTCTCTGTAGTTAATGTAACTTAAACTTTTTTACAATAAATTTACAAAAATTTCATTTAGTTCAAAATCATGGAAATATCACATTAATAGGGAAGATTAATTATTGTTCCAGTAATTAAGTCTTCACTAACATTTACGTCTTTGTCTTAACAAGACTGTGTAAACTCAAACTACAAAATGTACAAGATTCAACAGAAACCCTTTTAATCCGGCCGTAAAGGAAGTAGAAAGCAAGAGTTTGTCTGAGAAGACGTATCTCTATGGATTACTGAACTGACCAAGAATATAAATATCAAAACAATCTTTCAGAGCAATGAGGAACAAACTGAGTCAGCTCTAGAGCCTAATTCTCAAACCCATTCAAACTGTACACCCTAAGAGAGAACCAATATACGATCAGTTGTCAAGGCTAGAACAGGGAGCGGACTGACTACCTGCCAGTCTGTTGACCCGTCGTCAGGTTGGATCACCTCACCCAAACATCAGTCAGCTGGACATAAACAATTGAACAATTCATCGGATGGTTCCAAGACTTATGCTGTATATACATAAGAAATCCTTCCTAACAATAATAATAATAAAATAGGGTTAGGGAGCTTAGTGTGGAAGAACAGGGAGTGGATGACATTGTGACATGGTGGGATAGTGTTGCAAAGGAAAGGATTAGAAAGTTTTATGTGAGAGAAGGAAAACGTATTAATAATTTAAAATATGGACTGGCTAACTATTTAGAGAATAGGTTAAGAGGTTGCTATGGGCGGGGTGTGGGTGGGAATAGTTTTCCTATGGATGAAATAGCTGAGATAAAGGGGAGGTTGAGGGTGTTTCAAAATGAAAGGTTTCAAGCTGTAAGGGTGCAGGCAGGGGTGGAAGAAGTGCTTTGGGGCGACAAGCTGTCAGCGTGTGTTTTGTGGCATCAAAAGCAAAGGCAGGCAGTGACAGCTATCCCATGTTGAGGTAACGGAGATGGTTGGGAATTATAGAGCAGGGCAGGAGATACAAACCACGAAGGGGATGTGTGCGTATGCGGAGGCTTGGTACGAGAAGTACTGGAACAGTGGGGGGGTGGGTGACGTGGCGTTGGACAAGGTGTGTATGTATGTGACATGTAATTTAGGAAATAGTGATAGAAAGGCTTTAGGTGGGACTATTATGGCAGAGGAAATAGAGAATGCGTTAAGGGGAATGAGGAAGGGGAAAGCGCCGGGTATTGACAGTCTCCCAGTAGAATTTTATTTACAACATTGGACGTTAATAAGGGGATTTATAGTTAGGTTATTTAATCGTATGAAGGAGAAGGGTAAGCTGGGGGATAAGCAGGTAACAGCAGTTGTAGTTGTGGTCCCGAAGGTCAAGGGGCAGCCCACCCTTCAGGAGTACCGAGCCATATCGCTGATGTGTGCAGACTATAAGGTGTTCGCAAAAATTTTAGGTAATAGGTTCAAATGTGTTGTGGGAAGGGTCATGTCAAAATCTCAGTTTGGGTTGCTGGGAAGGTCGATGATTGAAGGACATGGGATACTGAGAAGTTTTGTGGAAGCTAAGGGTGGGGGTGGAGGGGTGGCTTTGTTGGCTCTAGATTGGCAGGGAGCATATGATAGAGTGGAAAGGGGAGCTTTGCAGGTTATACTTAGGAGACAGGGTTTTGGGGAGGAAATAGTCGAGTGGGTAAATACGTTACACAAGTGGGCGAAAATGAGGATACAGATTAATGGGTGTATGGGGAGGGATATTGCAATGGGTAGAGGCCTTAGACAGGGATGCCCCATGTCCCAAATATTGTTTCCAGGACCCCTTTTATAGAATGGTTGACCGCAGCTTATGTACGCCATGTGAGGGAAGTGTGGGGGGTGGGAGTGCCTGGCCGGGTTTAATTGGATATGTGGACGACACCACTGTTCTCATTCGTGAAGGGATGTCAATGGGAGTGCTGGACGAGGTTGTGCAATTATTTGGAAGTGCCACGGGTATGCAGGTAAATAGTGCGAAGTCAAGGTGCATGGGGTTGGGTTCTTGGGTGGGGGTGTGGGGGGGAGATGTAATGTTGTTAAAGAATGGGTGGTGTCTTTAAAGATTTGTGGTATTATTTATAAGGATGACATGGTTGCGGTGTGGGAGGAAAACTCGGATAGGTTATTGGAAAGGATCGTGGGGTGTCTAGGTGTTCTGAGACCCCAGCACCTAACTCTTACACAGCGAGTGATAGTCGTAAACATTTTATTGTATAGTAAGATTTGACATGTTGCAGCTGTGTTTCCAATTACAGGGACAGCGATTGCGGGGATTCTAAGACGGGTGTACAAATTTTTGTGGGGTTCACGTTGTAATTGGTTACGGAGGGAAGTTGTAATGTTACCTGTAAGTCAGGGTGGGTTGGGGTTGATGGATTTGAGATGGAGGGCTGGTATAAACCTTGGTAATAAATACCGACAAGTTGGTTTAGAAAGACACGTAAGCAAACACTATAACATATTTATTAGAAAACGTTTCGGTCCTGGGACCTTGATCACTTCTAACATACAGAGGTAGAAAGACATTATATATATAGGCGGAGAGTGAGATGTGACGCACGTGACCTGAGGAATGTCATAAGAACATAAGAATGGAGGAACACTGTAGAAGAAGAATGCACTTACATAACACAAGCCTTTACACGTCTTCAGTTCCCATCTTTCTTCATCCGAGATTGCAGACTCAAGGCACAAGCTATCCTCAACAAACCGCCCATGGAACAGCCCCCTAAACAGTTCATAGTACTCCCATGTGGCGATGTTGCCACGAATACTCGCCGGGCACTTGCTATGAGTAACATCAACGTTTCCACCATAAACACATCCTCTATCAAAGACCTCACTACTAAACGCAGCCCCACACCTCTAACTTCTACAGCAGGCGTCTACACGATCCCTTGTGGGTTCTGTCCCAAGAAATATGTAGGCGAGACAGGCAGAGATCTTGCAGTCCGCCTGAATGAGCATCGAAATGCCTCTAACAGAGACGATGTAAGGTACGCCTGTGTCCTCCACAGAGACTCAACGGGGCATTTGATGAACTGGAACGAGGCACAACTCGTTCTCACCGAACCAGACCTCAGACGCCGACGGTGCCTAGAAGCCTCACTAATCACCGTCACCGACACTATAGAACGCAACACTGGAAACTACAAAATTTCAAAAACATTGGCATACATGATACTTAAGCAGCACCAACCCAACAACACAGGAGTCACATGATTTCATCGTCTACTGGTCCTCATCATAGACAGAGGTTGTTTTGATAAGGACCTGCCTCGCATGGGCCAGTAGGCCTTCTACAGTGTTCCTCCATTCTTATGTTCTTATGACATTCCTCAGGTCACGAGATGGAGGGCTAAATGTGTGTTTATTAAATGGGAAGTGTTGCGTGGGGGTGTAAACGTGGGGCAGTTGGGAAGGAAAACACGACGGGCGGGTATTGGAAAGGGAAAAATGGAGTTGGGGGGAAATGCAAAACGTTTTGAGGCTGGATTTTGGGTTTGGGGAACTGAGAAAGTTTCTAAAAGGGTTTTTTGTGTGGGTTTTACCTGTAGGTAGGTGCTTTTTTCCCAGTTAATTTTTTTTCCCCATATAGGGCGTGGAAGAGAAAATTTGGGGTTTGGGATTTAAAAAACTTTCCCCCTGCTCAGGACGCTGTGCGGGGGCGGTCGTCACTGTCTCTCCTCAGTCCCCCAACCTGGTGGGGGAGCTTTGAAAACGACAAAAACAAGGCGAGGGGTTTTTTTGAAAAAGATTTAAATACTTTTTGGGGGTATTGACCTTAAAAAGGGAAAGATCCCCAGCGCATGGGTTAAGGTTGGGCCGTTTATCATCTCGATGAATTTGGTACCAAAGCGGAACCCCTGTGGGGCTTTTTGCTTTAAATGGGCCTATCACGAAAATTCTCAATTTTGCGATACCAAGCCTACGAGCAGATTGTCACCAGTACCCAGGAGGGTTAGAAAAAGGCAAGTCACCCCAGAAAGTAAAACAGTTAAGTTTGCATGACTTTTTCACTTTACTAAAACAGGGTACGGGGTTGAAAGGGGGGGCCTTTTGAGGGTAACGAAGTTGACAAAACGTGAGGGCCTTCAATACTATGGACGATCCACCTTTTTTACTATTTTGGGGTTTGGCTGTTTGGCCATTTTGGGCGGGTTTACGGGAAGGGGTTTTTTCCACGTTAAAAAATGTCCCTGCGCCAAACCAATACCTTCGTACATAAACCAAGGGGAATTCCGTACCCAGGTGATTTACAATCCTGGACAGAGACAAAAAATTGGTCCCCTTTGGGGAGCATTGGCCCAAAACCTTTGCGGGCCCCAATGCTTTAAAGCGCCAGCTGCCCTCGGGACTGGTCATCGCCCGGGAGGGTGAGGCTCCTCGTCGGAATCGGGCAGATGAAGTAACCCGAAAACTTACCGCGCCTGAAATCGTGGGGTGATGGGGGGATGGGGCCCATCTCGGGGTCATCCTGCGTGACCCCAAAACCTGGTACGGTCAACCACGAAGTGGTAGAACATGGTGGACGTGAGAGCCCCAAGCAAGAGGGGATTTGCTGAAAATGGACGCAAAAACTTTGTATCGACATTGAGTAAACCTTTTAGCTTCGCGGGAGTATGATTCTGTGCCAGTGTCCCTTCATGGGAAATTTTTCAGATGAGGAGAGAACACATTTTAAAAGGGAAACGTCGATCATTTAAAATAACGAAAGGGTGGGTAAAGGTCCGAAAATTCATACTGTTGAGGTAGAATTTCACAAGGAAACATTACGGGTCCAAATTTAAAGTTGGGGGAAATGCTGTTTCTGGGAAAGGCTCGGCTCCCCCGCCCGCTCCAAACGATGTCTTAACCCCGGGACAGCGCTAAAGGGAAGAAACGGGGTCGGAATTTCATGGGTGGGGCGTCGCGGGGTTTTTAAAGGACAGCGAGTAATATAACAAGAATGAAAAAAGGAAAAAGGGGCCCCTTTAAAGGCGTTAGCAACGTAAAGGGAAAAAGGGTTGGTGGCCCCTTTTGAGGAAAGCCCCCCTTTTTAGCAAATTTGGGTGTATAACCAAAATGTTAAGGGTAGGGAAAAAAAACAGAAAGCAAGTGCGGGGTTCATGAGTGGTTGCTTTCGCTTTGCAGAAAAAAAATGTATTTTTTTGCAAAAACCCAAAAACCCAAAAAATTTTGGGAAGTTCTTTGCGATAGATTTTTTATGATGTTTATATGGCCACTCGATTCGTCTAAAAGGGTGGGTGGTTTGGGGGTTAAAAAAAGGCGACCACCCTTTCGTGATGAAACATTGGGAGGAAGGGGGGGGGGTCGCGTGGTACTCCCCATAGGTGAGTGGGGTACCCCAAAGGGGTTGGGTTTTTGAAAGGAGATTGGGCCACCCTAACATGATTTTTAATTTAAAAAAATACTTTTGTAAACGACTTTTCTTGTGTACTTTTTGGGAGATCTTTTGCCTGAAATAACGGGTAGTTGGGGGCGACGGGAATTGGGGTGGGGGCACCGAAAAGACGTAAAAACCGGGGGACGGGTTTTTCGATTTTTTTGGGTGTTTTTGTTGTCCTGGGCTGGGGGTTGGTGGATGTAAGGGGGAAGAGTGACTTAGGGATTGAACACACTTTTCGATTTAAGGCTATGCGGGCACCCCTTAGACGGGGTATATTTGTCTCGGCGGGGTATTTTGAACCAAAGTGCGGTGTTAATGTGAAATTCTCCGCCCAACCGCAGTGTTCTCGAAGACCCTCGCCCTGGAGGGGTCCCCCCCACTCGTTTTAAAGGAAAAGGGGAATTTTTTAAATACTCTTTTTACTTAAAAGTGTTTAAGAAAACCCACCCCCACGCATTTAGGGACGTCTAGGGAAATTAGCCCTCCTTGGAAGGTAGTGATTTAGTGCGACAAGGGGGACGGGGTTTAATGAAGCCTCGCATTAAGTTTTTTATGTACATCGGGTAAAGGAGGCCTCTCGATTGGAGAAATGGATTTTTGAGGTACCTGGAGGGTTCTTTACAGCACTTTTTTTGCGAAAGGGGGAGGTTCAAAATTTACCCGGTGGACGAGATTAAAAATCAAAAGGAACACACCCCCGGACGCTGAAAAATAGGGTTTTTGATGGGGCGCGAAATTTAAAGTGGATTCGGGGAGGCTGTGGGGGTGATAAGCCCGCCGCTTGTTTCTTATGTGGGTTAAAGGAACACAAAGGAGGAAGGCTACCAAAAATCGTGAGTTTAAAGGGGGGTGCAGGATGGCGTAAAAGGGGTATGTGAGGGCCCAGGTTGAAAACAACAACTAAAGGGAATAAAAAAAATTATTTGATAAAGGGTTTTAATATCAAAATGCAAATAAAGAAGTAAGCGTGGAGCAATAGGGGAATTTTGGGGGCCGAATGTCCCGGGGTGAGTTAAATTTAAATGATCGTTTTTCCCTCATGGGGGGGGGGCCAATAACTGAAGCGGGGGTTTGTGGGGGGGGGCTTTGCAGGGAAGGGTGCAAGGGAAAAGGCGCCAGGAAATTGGGATGGCATTCCATGTGAATTTATTATTCAACTTTGGGGAGGCCAATGGATTTTTCCCTGGTACGTTTACTAAATTGCGATAAAGGGGGGGGGGGCCCCCCGTTTAGGTATGCCCTCAGAGTACGGGGGTTTTTTTTGGTGTTATTTTAAAAAATTTTGACATCTCCGTACACTTAAGATTACCGACCAATAACACAATGTGTAGCGATTAAAATTAAAATGCAAAAATTTTTTAAAGAATAGGGGGTTAAAAAGTGTTTTTAAAAAGGTAATACATAAAAGGGCAGTTTTTTGGGGGCCAGGGAGGAAAAAGTATATGGGCATGGGGAAAATCGGGAGTTTGTCCCAGGAATGCCGGGGAAAGGGGGCGGGGGGGGTGTTTTGGGTTTAGAAATGGGAAACTGCTTTTTATAGTGTAGAAAGGAAGTGCTGTGGAAGTTTTTGATGGGAGGTTTTTGGGGAATGAGATCATCTGGGGCCGCCTTTGTATAATGGGGCTGGGGTTTTGAAATACAAATTAAAGGGAAAAATTAAAAACTTAGTCAAATTGAATTGAGGGATTCCCACAGGGGTGCCCTATGTCCCCAAATGCTCTTTGGCTTCATGCGGGCCCTTTTTAAATTTGGGCATTTTTTGGTCGGGGGGGTAGATTCGTTTGTGGGTTCAGTAGTGAACGAAAATGGGATAGTAGGGGTTTTGGGAGATGATTTCAAAATGTCCTATACTACGAGGGAGCAGTTGGGTTTTTGAAGGAAGATTTGTAGAAAAATTTGGTAGAGCAACAGGAATGCGAGTTAACAAAGAAAAAAAAACAAAGATTAAAGAAGTTTTGGGGGATTTGGGGGGGAAAAGGAGGTAGGTATAGGGGGACGTGGAAGGTGGGTTTACTGGTTACTAATGTGGGATAAAAGTAATGGGGAAAAGGGGTTTATGAGACGAGGGCCCTGAATTCCCCGGGGGGGTGGTAAATAAAGTTTTTTAGGGGGGTTTTAAAAAGTCTAAGGGGCCCCGAATTTAACCCTACCCACGAGCGGGTTTAATAATTAATGTTCTTCTTTATAGTAAAAATTTGGCACTTTGCTGCGCTGTATCCACTAAAAAAAGGGGGGTATCAAACATCTTTTAAAAAGAGTTTATAGATTTTTCCCGGGGGTTTTAGGGGGCGACTGGCTCACAAGAGCGGTGGTAGAGACACCAATCGTCAAGGAAAGGGTTTGGTCTTGTTTTCCTTTTTAAAAGGGCCGTTCATTGCTTGTTTCGTGAAACGGGCCCTTTTTTCCGATTGGGTGGGAAAGGGAAGGTGGTTTAAAAAAAAAATGTTTTCGGGGACCCGCGCAGGTGGTGGACCCGGGCGACGTAATCAAGTGCGAAACGAAGCTACGTGTTTAATGTTCTGCGAAAACGTGCGGGCGTTAAAAAAAGTACTTTGGAAAAGAGTGGGTATGGTGAAAATTGAGGTGAAGTTCAAGGGAAAGTTTTCCCCCTTACGCGTGGTGTGATATAGGGGAAACGGGCTCATCAGTTTCGTCTCCTTCCTCAAATACGCGAATGGTTTTTTAAAATTTTTTCACGGGGTTCTGCCGTCCCAAAGGGGGTGTTTTTTCCTTTAAACGGCGGGGGAGGAGGACCGGATTGTTTTAGTGTTTCGGGGGGGAAAGAATCAGCGTTTTTACGTTTTTGTAATTTTTGTGAAAATTTTTGGATAGTACGTGCGTGGTTAACAGAGGGTTTTTAAAAAAAATGGTAGGGGGGGGGGAGGGTTTTTCTGTAATTAGGGGGTTGAGTTTTTTATGTGGGGGGGGGTTGACATCTGTGTACAACGTGCAGTGTTTTATGTCGTAGCCCCAATTTTATTTATGGGTCATGGGAAAGAGACATGTTTAAGGTAATTTGCAGAATCCCGGGTTTTTGGGGGGAAAAAATTCTTAGAACAAAAGGGGCGAAATCAGTTTTGTATATGGGGGAGATGGGGGAAAGATTTCCCGTCCATACAGAGGGGTTTGAGTTAAAGGGTTTGAGATAATTTGTTTTTTGTTCAGGGTTGGGGAATCTTAAAGGGGTGGGCCCCTGCGTTTAATTGTTTGTTAAATTTTGTGTGTTTGTAAAAATTTTTATGTATTCTCTAAAGTTGTATGTCCCCAAAGTTGTATGATGTCTCCAATGTTGTATGTAAAGTCCCCCAATGTTGTATGTATTTCTCCCAAAGTTTTAGTTTTGTCTCCAATGTTGTTGTATGGTTTTCCAAGGGGTTTTTATGTATTCTCCAATGTTGTATGTATTTTCCCCCAGTGTTTGTATGTATGTCCCCCCAATGGGTTTTATGTATGTCCCCCAATGTTGATGTTGTCCCCAATGTTGTTTTGTATGTCTCCAATGTTGTATGTAAGTCTCCGGTGAAAGATGTCATTAATAAAAAGGGTTTAAAAAATTTTTATGTGCAGAACGTTAAGAAATTTTTTTTTTCCCCCTTTTTTTTTTGATACCCCCATTGGGTATTTGAAAAGATTGGGGGTTTTCCTATTGCATGTAATATCTGATATTGCCTGTAATTTATTAAAAATTATTTGTTGAATTTAATATAACACATCTTTTTGTTATTTTTTGGAAAGTTTTTTCGTCGTCCCATTCATTAATACCTATGGTTTGTTGGGGTGTTGAGTGTGCTTTTGTGTGTGTGTTTTATTGTGTGTTTTTTGGGTTTTAAAAACACTTTATTTTTACAGTCAAAATACTTACCCAAAGTTTTTCTTTCCATTTTTATATTTCAACTTAAGTGTAAATATATGACATAAAACTGCAAAATAGCAATTTTTTTTTATTGAAGTCAAAAAAATAACATTTTATAATCTTTTTATTTTCAAAAGTGTTTTAAGGTTGAACTGAAAAGGTTTAAGAGGGATTTTTTTAAAGTAAAAATTTCAGTGTGTTTAGACAAAGAAGAATTTATTTGTCTGTTGAAGATCTGAACTGTATACTTTTAATTTTTTTAATGTTTTTGTATTTTTTTAAAAAAAATATAAAAAAAAAAAAACGGTTTTTAGGGGGTGTGATTTTGGTTAGGGAAATGAGAAAGGTTCGTATAAGGGGTTTTTTGTAGGTTACCCCTTTTGGGAGGTGCGTTATCCCAGTTGAGGGTTTGTTTCCCCCTATATGCGTGGGAAAAGTATTTGGTTTAGGGTTTAAAAAAAATGAAGTTAAAAAAAACCCCCGGGCCCCGTGAGGTAATGTTTTGTTTTTTTTGCTGGGTCCTTCCATCTTGGGGAATATTACGAAACAGAAAAGGTGTAGAAAGGGGGGGGGTGGGGGGGGTTTTCTGTGGAGAGGGTGAGACAGCGTTTTCCCTGTATTTTTCTTTTGTGAGGGCTGAGGGGTTTGGGCTTTAAGTAAAGGGTTGGGACAGAGGGTTTGGGGGCCCCTGGGGTGTCGGTTTTTTTCGTGGGTTTTAATCTAGAAGGGTGGATTAGAAGAGGGTGCATAAGAGCTTTTGATTATATCATGGTAGATTATATAAAATATGTCGTGGGGATGAGGGGGAGGGGATAGTGAGGAGAGAAGGAAGGTTCTTGCGGTAACGTTCTATCATATGATGTGTCATAACAGAGATTTGTATGGGAGGAGGTGGGATCAGGCTTTCTCAGAGGGGTATAGAACGCTAACGTTAGGGATTCTCGTAAATCTGTGATTGATAATGAGTGAGTGAAGGGGTTTTCATAGGTTGGAGGGAGTCAGGGGGTCACAGCGGGCTCGCCTCCTTTGGGGGGAGGGGGGTCGTGAGAGTGTTGTGAATGTGGGTTTGGAATGGTTTCCTGGTTTTCATTGAGACTTTATGGCATCCAAGTGTGGATGTAGGGCTCAAGGTCTCGTTATGTTAGATATAACACTTTTCAGAATGTAGATATAATATAGTAGATTTTTTGATGTATAATTATGATGTGTATCAGTCTTGTATAACATGATTCTTGAGAAATAAGTTATTTGCGACATGAAGTGTGTTTTAGTTTGTATTTATGTTACGTGCTGGGTTGTTGCATGATGAGATATACTTATACGTATAAAAAAAAAATTCCTATCACTATCGAAAAACATCATTCCCTCATTTCTTGACGTGGTACTGTAATTCTGCCTCATACCATAGTCCAACAGAATTTCCAGACATGTGGCAATGACATTTTTGAACAGCTGGAACTCCAAGATCTCCCAATTCTCAAGGTAGACACTTATGTTCTTCCTGCCCTCGAGTGGAGACGATACCCTTGCAATGTGGCTTGTTTAACTTTTGACAGCCGTGAACTCCCATCCTCTGTTTATGTAGCAGGACATTGGTTGCAAATTCGAAAGGTGATCCCTATTCCGCAACAGTGTAGAAATTGTTGGCGATTTGGCCACCCAGCAAAATATTGCAGATCTATAGCTGTAGGTAGGTAGGTGCGTTATCCCAGTTGAGGGTTTGTTCCCCATATATGCGTGGAAGAGTATTTGGTTTAGATTTAGTAAAATGAAGTTAAACCCTCGGGCGCGTGAGGTAATGTTTCGTTTTCTGCATGGGATCCTTCCGTCTGGTGAGATATTACGAAACAGACAGGTTGTAGAGGGTGGGGGGTGTGGTATCTGTGGAGAGGATGAGACAGCGTTCCATGTAGTTTACTTTTGTGAGGGGCTAGAGGAGGTTAGGTGCTGGTTAAGTAGGTTGGTACAGAGGGTGGGGGGCCGTGGGGTGTCGGTTTTGCGTGCTCTAAGCCTAGATATGGGTGGGTTAGACGAGGGTGTCATAAGAGCTTTAGATTATATCATGGTAGATTATATATATATGTCGTGGGTGATGAGGGGGAGAGGGGATAGTGAGGAGAGAAGGAAGGTTCTTGCGGTAACGTTCTATCATATGATGTGTCATAACAGAGATTTGTATGGGAGGAGGTGGGATCAGGCTTTCTCAGAGGGGTATAGAACGCTAACGTTAGGGATTCTCGTAAATCTGTGATTGATAATGAGTGAGTGAAGGGGTTTTCATAGGTTGGAGGGAGTCAGGGGGTCACAGCGGGCTCGCCTCCTTTGGGGGGGGGGGTCGTGAGAGTGTTGTGAATGTGGGTTTGGAATGGTTTCCTGGTTTTCATTGAGACTTTATGGCATCCAAGTGTGGATGTAGGGCTCAAGGTCTCGTTATGTTAGATATAACACTTTTCAGAATGTAGATATAATATAGTAGATTTTTTGATGTATAATTATGATGTGTATCAGTCTTGTATAACATGATTCTTGAGAAATAAGTTATTTGCGACATGAAGTGTGTTTTAGTTTGTATTTATGTTACGTGCTGGGTTGTTGCATGATGAGATATACTTATACGTATAAAAAAAAAATTCCTATCACTATCGAAAAACATCATTCCCTCATTTCTTGACGTGGTACTGTAATTCTGCCTCATACCATAGTCCAACAGAATTTCCAGACATGTGGCAATGACATTTTTGAACAGCTGGAACTCCAAGATCTCCCAATTCTCAAGGTAGACACTTATGTTCTTCCTGCCCTCGAGTGGAGACGATACCCTTGCAATGTGGCTTGTTTAACTTTTGACAGCCGTGAACTCCCATCCTCTGTTTATGTAGCAGGACATTGGTTGCAAATTCGAAAGGTGATCCCTATTCCGCAACAGTGTAGAAATTGTTGGCGATTTGGCCACCCAGCAAAATATTGCAGATCTATAGCCAAATGCCCAGTCTGTGGTGCCGATGACCCTTTTTAATACATCTTGCAGTCGACCTCCCTCTTGACTTAATTGTCATGAGGCTCACCCTTCATACTCTCGCCGTTGCCAGGTCTACTTGAATGAGCGGGAAATTCGTTGCCTCAAAGAGGCAGAAGGTCTCCCTTATGCTATGGCTGTTTCTCATCTCCGCCTACAAGGGAGACTACCCCGTGTTTTTATTCTCGTGTTTCAAAACGTCCCCCACTTCTGGGTCCCATCTTCTGCAACCTCCTCTGCAGTTGCCAGTCCCATAGTTACTCCTGTATCTAATTCTTTTGCTGTCCTGGGCTCAGACATCCCTACTTCAACATCTCAGTCTGTTCTCACTTCTTCGTGTTCTCCCTCACAAACCCCAGTATCGACAAGACCTCATACGACACCTCCCCCCAATCATCCCTCTTACTTCTCAGAAATCAAAAAAATCTCCTTTTACCCCTCCTTCCCTTCATCCACCTCCACACTTTACCCTCCCAGTCTCTGTACCTGGGTTTTCCCCTTTCACTGGCTCTGTTACAAGTGTGGAGGTTCTTCCTCCTCCTTGTACTGTGCCTTCCACCCCTGTCCCCTCCCAAGTTTCTTCCTCTCCTGCCACCTCCCAGGTTTCTGCCTCTTCTGTCCCCTCCACACACTTCTCCAGTTCCCCCCACCCTTTCGCCCCCCTCCACCTTGATACAGTCCATTACAGTTCCAATCTTTACTCAAACTCCTCCTCCTTCCATCTCCAATATTGTCTCCCATACGATGTCTCTGAACTCCAAAACACTTGAAGCAATCTCTGAATATATTGCAGGACCAAACCATCAATGGAACTGATACACCCTCTGTTCCTTCTCTTTCCTCTTCTCCATTTTTGGGCATTCCTTTTTTTCACAGCGCAACATTCCTTTGTTTGCTTGAACGTTTTCCACTGCCACTGCATGTGGATTTTTTCTAACCCTAGTCCATAAGTACCCTTACCTGTGGATTTCTAGTGTCTTTATCTTTCCAATCATGGCCTTTTTTACAGTGGAATATATGAGGCCTCAGGGGTAATCGGAGTGAGCTTCAGACGTTGCTCTCCCCAATTTTCCCTGTGGTGTTTGGCTTACAAGAACCAAAATTACACTCTGCTGTTATCTATCCCATCTCGGGCTATAATTTTATTGTATTCTTCGGATCCTTTTCCTGATGGGCCCTTTAAAAAAAGTGCCCTTCTTCTACACACTGATATTCCGTCCCTTTCAGCTATTTGTTCGTACTTCGCCTGCACTACACATCGCTTCGTATCCACCTGCATAGGTGGTATACACTTGTTCTTTGTAACCTCTCCCCCCTTCTCAAGCATTATCTGTATATTGCCTTTCCCTTGTTTCATCATTACCGCCACCACTTCTTGGCGTTTTTAATGCCCATCATTTTCTCTGGGGGGTCTCGCTGTGATTCCCATGGCTTTTCAGCTAGAGGCTTTTCTTGCTTCCCACCCCCTCCATGTTTTAAATACAGGTACTACACCCATTTTAATCCTCGTATCTTTACTCCCCTTGCATCGATCTCTCAGTCTGCTCTTCCTCAGTTGCACTAGATTTCACTTGGTCTGTTCTCCAGATTTACATGACAGCGATCATTTTCCAATCATTCTTACTTCCCCTTCATATTCACCACCTCTTCGAAACCCATGCTGGCAATTTGATCCGGAAAATTGGGGCCCTTTCTACTCACAACTAACTGTTTTTAGTGAGGTTTCTTCTTCGTCTCCTCCATTGATGAGCTTTTACACCTCTTCTCGTCCTCAGTTTAACCGCGCTTTCATTCTTATACCCCAAACCTCGGGCAGGCATTCTCAGAAATGCATGCCTTGGTGGTCTCCTGCTTGTGCTCATGCAGTACATTTGAAACGCGCTGCGTGCGGCAGGTACCGGTATAATAGAACCACTGAGAGACTTCTTGATTTTAAGCAGAAGCGTGCGATCCCTCGCTGTGTCATCCATGACGCTAAACACAGTTGCTGGTGAGATTATGTCTCCACCATCACCTCTGCTTCCTCTATGAGTGCAGTCTGGAAAAAAGTACGGAAACTGAGTGGTAAATATTTGGCTCCTGTTCTGCGGGTTGCTGGTGTTGATATAGCAAACCCTCTAGATACTGCCATTGAAATTGGCAATCATCTGGTCCGTATTTCTCTGGGGCTCCATCTCTGCCCCTCGTTTCTTTCCTCAAAGTCTGACAGAGAGTTAGCACCCTTGGACTTTTCTTCTCTGAGAAGAACAGTATAATGTGCCTTTTACACTTCAGGAACTGGAGGCAACACTCTCAGCTTGCCGATCATCGACAACTGGGCCCAACGACATTCAAATTCGTATGTTACAACATTTACATCAGTCAGCCCTTGCAGTCCTCTTACGCCTTTTCAATCTTATTTGGTCACAAGGAGTTCTTCCACAGCTGTGGAAATCTGCCATTGTTCTCCTTTCTGCAAACTGGGTACTATGGGACTTTGAAGCGTCCCACTTCATCCCATCGCTCTTACCAGTGCAGTTTGCAAAGTGATGGAACGCCCTGGTAAATGGGACGTTTAATGTGGTATTTAGAGACACCAACAGGCTCTCCATTGTCAATATGTTTTCCCTAAGGGCCGTTCTACCATAGACCCCTTACTACGTTTGGATACGTATGTTCGTAATGCCTTGCAAATTTACCACTCGGTTATTGCCATATTTTTTGACCTTGAGAGGCATATGACACAATTGGAGGTATAATAATTTTGGCCCAAGCCCACTCCTTAGGCCCCCGAGGCAATCTACCATCTTTCCTTAAGAACTTTTTAACGGGACAAACATTTCTGTGTTCGAGTCAATAATGTGCTCTCCCCAGACTTTGTTCAAGCTGAAGGTGTCCCTCATTGATGTATTCGGAGCACAACACTTTTTCTCCTTGCTATAAATGTTTTTGGCCCTCGTTCTTCCATCCATTTTTTGGTCATCACTCTATGTAGATGACTTTGCTATTGCTGTGCAGGCGCTGACTGTCACCTCATTACAGTTTTTCTCTCCAGCATGCGGTCGACCGTTTTTCCCCAATTGGGCCACCACGCATGGGTTTAAATTTTCCAGTACCAAAACTCACCAAATTACTTTCACTAGACGCTCTGTCATCTCTGATCATCCTTTGTACCTCTATGGCTCCCGTATCCCTGAACGTGATACAGTCAGGTTTCTAAGCCTTCTCTTTGACTGTAGGTTATCCTGGAAACCTCCATTACCTCTCTAAAGGCAACTTGTCACAGCCGGCTGAACCTTCTTAAAACCCTTGCTCATCTTTCAGGGGAGCTGATCGTCGAACTCTCCTTTGCCTACATTCAGCCCTCATTCTATCAAAACTCGATTATGGCGATCAGATCTATTCAGCGGCCTCTCCTGCTACTCTCTCTAGCCTTAACCTTATCCATCACCAAGGATTACGTTTATGCCTGGGTGCTTTTCACTCTTTCCCTGTTGAGAGCCTCTATGCAGAAGTGAATGTTTCATCCTTGTCTGATCGCCGTGATGTCCATTGCCTTCGCTACTATGTGCACTCTCATGATCTCCGCAATCCTTCCATTTATAGAATGGTCACTGATATTCGTAGACATTCTTTATTTGTTCGCTGCCCCTGTTTGCTCCATCACTTCTCTCTTCGCCTACATTCGCTCTTGTCTTCCCTTCAGTTACCGCCTTATTATTATTATTATTAAAGATTCGCCGGTATTCTCCCGGCCCGGGCCTTTTCCAAGTGGTGGCCCGGCCTTGGCTCCCTCTTTAGGGAGTGTCTGAGACCTAAGTCTCCCATGGGAGGAGGCACAAGTACCTCCTCATCTTTGGGACCAACTGTCCCCAGGCCTAGCCACAAGCTAGGCTTCTCTGGTCTGCCATCCCCGCCCCAAGGGGGCAAATGGGAATGACAGTCTTATGAGCTAAAGGCTCGGGCTCAGGCACCTACCCTACCCTAGAAGGGCTGGGCATGGTGTCGATGTTACCGCCTTTATATGTTCATGTAGCATCTCACTTTTCCCTACCCCCCTGGGGCGTTCCAGCTGTTCGGGTCTGTTCTTTCTCACTCTCTTGCTCGAAAGCCCAACTGCCTACGGTGGCTTCCCGCTCTCTTTTTCTTGACCACTTCCACTCTCATTCTCATGCCATCGCCGTGTACACAGATGGCTCTAAATCTTCTGATGACATCGGATTCACAGCAGTGTTTCCGGACAGCGTCGTGCAAGGGCATTTACTATCTTCGGCTAACATTTTTACTGCTGAATTGTATGCCATTCTTGCAGAACTTATTCGTATCGCATCTATGCCTGTGTCATCATTTGTGGTTGTCTCAGACTTCCTTAGTGCTCCACAGGCTATAAGGAAATTTGATACACCTCACCCTCTAGTTCTCCGTATCCAACTTTGGCTACGCCGTATCTCTACCAAGCATAAAGATACTGTTTTTTTGTTGGGTCCCTGGTCATGTTGACATACAGGGCAATGAATAGCATACACTGCTGTGCGGTCAGCAGTACATGACCTACCAATTTCATATACAGGTGTTCCATTTCCAGACTATTTTGCTGTAATAGCTACCCACCTTCACACCTGTTGGCAACAACGTTGGTCTGCTCTGCTCAATAACAAACTTTGTTCTATTAAACCGAGTATAGGTTACTGGCCATCTTCTTGTCACCAGTGTCGAGGTTGGGAGACTACTCCCACCTTTGCATTGGCCATACTCGTCTTACTCATGGATATCTCATGGAGAGGCGCCCTGCTCCTCTCTGTGAGAATTTTCAGGTTCCATTATCGGTCAGCCACATTCTGTTAGACTGCCCACTTTATCAACGAGCACGCAGAATTTACCTCCAACGTCGTCTTCGCTCCACTTCTCTCTCTTTACCTTCCCTTCTCACTGATGGACTCACCTTTCATCCGGACTCTCTCATTGACTTTTTGACAACAACTGACTTACTTCAAAAACTCTGATGATACCTTCAGCCCTTTCTACCTCAATCTCTTGCTACCCTCTACCCTTGCACTATCCCTGCCCCGCTGTTTTCTGTAACCTACTAATCATCCCTCCCCCTTATGCCCCCCGATACCCTTTGCTTCCCTTCCCTACCTGCAGCGCTGTATAGCCCTTGTGCTTAGCGCTTCTTTTTTATTATATAATAATAATTTATACTTCGATCCTGTTTTTTATTTCCTCTAGTTTTCCATAGTGGACTAATTGAAATTTGCCTTCATTGAACTTAATATTGAAATTAAAATGGTACAAAGTACCGTTTAAGTTCGCTATTTTATATTTCTCTGACCAGTTATTCCCTTCGTATTCAGATTTATTGGCCCTCTCAGCAGCTCTGTGATTCTTTGCCTTTGCCTGTATAGGGAGCGTCTCTCTTTTCTATTTTACATCTTCTCTTCCTTTTTTATGAAGGAATGTGCCTTGAGCAGACCTCAAGTGCTACAGAGTTTATTCTTTCTAGACAAAGGTTCAATCCATGTTGTTCAGGATATTTTTCCAGCTTGTTTCATTTCAGACATGGTTGACTTGATCCCGCTGTTATTTTTTGTTATTTAGTTGAATTTGAATGTCTGTACTTCTGTTATGTTTTGTTTTAGTGTATTGTTTTTGATACTGTTATATTTTGTACCACATCTTGTTAGTTCGTACCAGTCTTGTAGGCTCTAATATTTGCTGGTTTAAGGTGAATTTGGTGCAAAGATTTATAGCTCATGTGGGTGTGAATTTTCATCTGAGCTGCTGCTGCACCTGGGCTGATCTCTGCTACAGCATTATTTGCTACATTCCTCCATTTTAGGTGTCTTAAGTTGAAA
Source organism: Cherax quadricarinatus (assembly GCF_026875155.1). Lineage (NCBI taxonomy): Eukaryota > Metazoa > Arthropoda > Malacostraca > Decapoda > Parastacidae > Cherax > Cherax quadricarinatus. The sequence continues at coordinate 4,602,779 of NC_069463.1, read as the reverse complement.
TCTCCCAGCAACAAGATGTTTGGGCGGAAAAGGGAAACTTTCAGACAGTGGTCAATTTTCGAAAGCTGTTCCTTGAATTGTTGGGGAAATTTCATCGGAGGCTTATATACATGAATCTTTACTGCCAAAATTTTCAACTACATTATTTGTGGTGTCTGATAAATTTTGAGGAAATGATCGACCTGTGATTGACTCTGGGTTTCCTGCTTTTTTCTGTCGCATCCGAATGAGTTTTGCCCTGGATTCCCCTTTCGTTGTCAGTGTGATTCTTTATGTGGGTCTCTGTGAAAACCACAACCATTACATTTGACTCTGTGAGCAGTCCATTCATAAGGGTATTTTATTGTTTGTTGATGGGTTTAGACCCTGTATATTTGCAAAAATAAATGTCGTATTGATGTTATGTAGGGAGTGGACTTTATTTGATGGCATAATATTTGTTCTGGAGTGGGGGTCACTGGCTGTGTCTCCACTCCCGTAGCGATCCAAGGTATGTAGTGAATAATGGTTCAGGGGAACTGACAAATTTAAAATTAGTTGGTAAGTTTATAAATTTATCAACTTGTCGATTCTCTGAGCCCTTTATCAACATTCCTGTCTGACACAGCAACATCTTGGGATCTTAATACAGGGAATTCTTCACTTGCCTAACCCTTGGGCACGACCTTGGGCACGACCTACTTCCACATTGGGCAAATGTAACACCACCTATGACTGCTGCACCTCTCCTGCCTACGCTATATCAGCCACATCTTGGCACATATGTTTTATTCTTTTCAAGATTCATGGACTGATTACATCGACTCAAGGCTGAGGGACTGATTACCTCAAACTCCTCCTGTTCTTCACCATTCTCCTTTGTATAGACTGATGAAGCCACTGTGTGGCGGAAACGTTTCTTCATTAAAGATACCCAAGGGGTTGCAAAAGGTGTCAATTTATTAATCAGTGGGTCCAAGGTGGTGTATAATTTCTGCCAGTTTTCTTTTTTTTCCGGCAAATTTTGTCCCTTTTAAATCATGTGCCTGACAGTGCATCTTGTAACATTACTTTCATGGACTGAAGAACAACACATTTCACGGTGAAACAGTTTACAAGGAGAACTGTATACACAGCCCTCTATTTTTTTGGGGGGGGTGGTCAAAATTATATGTCCCACCTATTTCCTAGATTTTCCATACCCACAGATATGCATAGCATAGAATTTGCACATATGTGATTTTGTTTGCCAGGACTTTTCGAGACTGGGTTCCCAACTGCAGGTTTTCTAGACCCCCCCACTACCTGCAGTACTTGTACCACGTCAGTACCCCCATCAGTTTATTTCTAGTGATGTATCAACACCTCCCCCATGGACATTAAAATGGTATAAAATACCGACAGGTTGTTAGGTAAGACACATATGCAACAGTTAGGTATCTTTATTTCGAAACGTTTCGCCTACACAGTTTGGCTTTCTTCAGTCGAGTACAGAAAAGTTGATAGAAGCAGAAGATACTTGAAGACGATGTAATCAGTCCATCACCCTTGAGTGGGACCTGACCTCCCAACATCTGAGTTCTTACCTCTTCTAGTGACCTACGTCTCACCTCTTGGCGCTATATAAGGCTCCATCCTGTCACTTCATCTCCATATTGTTTCAGGGCAACGGAACAATGCTCTTCTCCAGACTGAGGGACTGACCACCTCAAAACTTTAAGGGTGATGGACTGATTACATCGTCTTCAAGTATCTTCTGCTTCTTTCAACTTTTCTGTACTCGACTGAAGAAGCCTACTGTGTAGGCGAAACGTTTCGAAATAAAGTACCTAACTGTTGCATATGTGTCTTACCTAACCACCTCCCCCATGGTATCATCTACGGGTTTTCTACCTCCAGCAGAATTATGTTATATTTCTGAATCTTTAATGTCTTGGTCTTTACTTGTTTCTTCAATACCAGGACCAGTATCTCCATCTGGTGCACTGTCTGCATTTTCTATATCTTAACAGGCACTTTCTTCCAAAACAGTACCAGGGGTGACAGCTACACTTGACCTTACTCCCTTTACTTTCCCAACTGTCATACACGACTGTCAAAATTTCCAAAAAGGATATTTTTTTGTTGGTGTTTTTGTCCTTTAGTATAAATGAAATTTGCTCCTGCTGCCTCATGTTGCTTTGGGAGACCCAAAAACATTTCCGTTTTAATATCATTTGTGGTAGATTGATTTATATTTGCACATGAGCCATGACCCCATTTCTGACAGAAGTTGTGTGTTAACCAAGTGACGTCTCAGACACAGGTTTTCATGGTGGTAATTTTTTCAGTGTTGGATAACTGGTGTAAAAAAAATGTATATTGATGAGAAAAGTTTACTGGTAGCTCTTGTACACCCTGGGTGATCTACTTTTAGGTTTCTCTATCCTCACCACATCAAGTACTACGGTATCACTCTTAAATGATGGTATTCCAACTGGTGTAAAAAGCTTATTAAAGGAGTACTTGACTTGCATGATTTTGTAAACTGGTGACCACTAGCAACTCTACCACTTCCTATTACTTATGGTAATCTTACACACTCTACACTTTCATAATCCACACACTGTATGTTTTTCTGTATTTCCACAAACTGTACGCAATGGCATTACTATGGTAAACTAACAGCTGTTGGAAGTTTACTAAAAATGAACTGGCAAATGTGGTGGTATACTGGCGCCTGCTGGCAACTGTTTACAACCAGGGTTTCCGGCTAGACTAGGCCTAAATATACTATGGTATTCTTTACCTATACACTATGGTATCCTTAGGCTATACAATATGTATAGATAATGTATTACATGCATTGTATTTCTTTGTAGACTACAGGGTTCAGTCTTACAAAATTCCCCTCGTGGAGGTATAGCAACACTTCCTGTCTTCATTGTACACTTTTTTTTTACTTTTCTGGCACTGGAGATGTTTAGTTCACATGTTCACTGGCACAGTTTAATGCCTCTAACACAAAGATGTCATACAATAATCCACAAAAACTAGGGCACCACACGAGGCACCGCCGCTTGAAGGAGATGAGGTGCCACAACCCCTCAGTGATTTGTTGTTGTGTAAGGTAATTAGTTTGGTATTTCAGTTGTAACTCATGTGCTGTGGTACTAGCTAATTTTCTCTGAATTGCATAGCTTATGTTGATCGATGCAGAGTGTTCTTAATATTGCAGGTCGTTGAGCCTGCTTGTCGGACTTTAGGTCAAGGCATTGGCTTAAGTCGGTGGGAAAATTTGACCTGCCTCGCATAGGCCAGTAGGTCTGTTGCAGTGTTCCTTCTTTCTTATGTTCAATACGGAGCTTCTGTGAACTCCAACAGTAGTGTTGGCAACTCTCTTGTTATTTTTTCATGGACTCCAAACGTGTTTTTCAATTGATCTATAGCACGATTGTAATTATCATCAGTGAACTTATAGTTCTTGATCAGATGTAAGACTTTTTATCCTAAACTGACTCACAAAATCGTAATGATACGACTGCAAACAAACCATACCACGGGCGGGGTTAGAACCCGCGATCAAAGAGTCACAAAACTCCAGACCGATGCGTTAGCCACTGGGTCAGCTGCTACAATAAGATTCATCCAACAAGGTATATTTATACACCATACGAAGGTTAGCATAGGCCACAACTGTGACCACAAATGCACGTAGTTGGATGAATCTTATTGTAGCCAGCTGACCCAGTGGCTAACGCGTCGGTCTGGAGTTTTGCGAATCTTTGATCGCGGGTTCTAACCCCGCCCACTGTGTGGATTTTTTTCCTAAAGGTGCGATCACAAGTATTGTAATTTCATCACATCCGACAGAGCCTTTCTGTCATCTATATCAGAGTCTTAAACTGATCCATAAATACAATCTACTCTGTTAGTGCCATCAAATGTTGATAAATTTAACGGTGGTTATCTAACCAACACATTAAGTGGGATCTGACTGTTCACATGAAGAGAAACTTTAGTCGAACTCTCTGCCTGCCTAGCTGGCTCTTAATGATGTCATGTGACACTTGTACAGTCCTAGCTGGCTCTTAATGATGTCATGTGACACTTGTACAGTCCTAGCTGGCTCTTAATGATGTCATGTGACACTTGTACCCGTCCTAGCTGGCTCTTAATGATGTTTATGTGACACTTTGTACAGTCCTAGCTGGCTCTTAATGATGTCATGTGACACTTGTACAGTCCTAGCTGGCTCTTAATGATGTCAGGTGACACTTGTACAGTCCTAGCTGGCTCTTAATGATGTCATGTGACACTTGTACAGTCCTAGCTGGCTCTTAATGATGTCATGTGACACTTGTACAGTCCTAGCTGGCTCTTAATGATGTCATGTGACACTTGTACAGTCCTAGCTGGCTCTTAATGATGTTTATGTGACACTTGTACAGTCCTAGCTGGCTCTTAATGATGTCATGTGACACTTGTACAGTCCTAGCTGGCTCTTAATGATGTCATGTGACACTTGTACAGTCCTAGCTGGCTCTTAATGATGTCATGTGACACTTGTACAGTCCTAGCTGGCTCTTAATGATGTCAGGTGACACTTGTACAGTCCTAGCTGGTCTTAAGAGTCAGGGGAACTTGTTAATTTTTCAATCCTAGCTGGCTCTTAATGATGTCATGTGACACTTGTACAGTCCTAGCTGGCTCTTAATGATGTCATGTGACACTTGTACAGTCCTAGCTGGCTCTTAATGATGTCATGGGGACACTTGTACAGTCCTTGCTGGCTCTTAATGATGTCATGTGACACTTGTTTCAGTTCCTAGCTGGCTCTTAAAAGATGCCATGTGACACTTGTACGTTCTAGCTGGCTTTAATGATGTTTATGTGACACTTGTATGTCCTAGTGGCTCTTAATGACGTCACGTGACACTTGTACAGTCCTAGCTGGCTCTTAATGATGTCACGTGACACTTGTACAGTTTTAGCTGGCTCTTAATGACGTCATGTGACACTTGTACAGTCCTAGCTGGCTCTTAATGATGTCATGTGACACTTGTACAGTCCTAGCTGGCTCTTAATGACGTCATGTGACACTTGTACAGTCCTAGCTGGCTCTTAATGACGTCATGTGACACTTGTACCGTCCTAGCTGGCTCTTAATGACTTCATGTGATACTTGTACAGTCTTAGCTGACCATTAATGACTTCATGTGACACTTGTACTGTCCTAGCTGACCATTAATGACTTCATGTGACACTTGTACCGTCCTAGCTGACCATTAATGACTTCATGTGATACTTGTACAGTCCTAGCTGACCATTAATGACTTCATGTGATACTTGTACAGTCCTAGCTGACCATTAATGACTTCATGTGACACTTGTACTGTCCTAGCTGACCATTAATGACTTCATGTGACACTTGTACCGTCCTAGCTGACCATTAATGACTTCATGTGACACTTGTACCGTCCTAGCTGACCATTAATGACATCATGTGACACTTGTACAGTCCTAGCTGACCATTAATGACATCATGTGATACTTGTACTGTCCTAGCTGACCATTAATGACATCATGTGATACTTGTACAGTCCTAGCTGACCATTTAAAGACTTCATGTGACACTTGTACGTCCTAGCTGACCATTAATGACATCATGTTGATACTTGTACAGTCCTAGCTGACCTTTTAAAGACTTCATGTGACACTTGTACCCGTCTAGCTGACCATTAATGACTTCATGTGACATTGTACCGTCCTAAACTGACCAATTAATGACATCATGTGACACTTGTACCGTCCTAGCTGACCATTAATGACATCATGTGACACTTATACAGTCCTACTGACCATTAATGACTTCATGTGACACTTATACAGTCCTACTGACCATTAATGACTTCATGTGACACTTGCACAGTCCTAGCTGACCATTAATGACATCATGTGACACTTGTACCGTCCTAGCTGACCATTAATGACATCATGTGACACTTGTACCGTCCTAGCTGACCATTAATGACATCATGTGACACTTGTACAGTCCTAGCTGACCATTAATGACATCATGTGACACTTTTACCCTCCTAGCTGCCATTAAAGAATCATGTGACACTTGTACAGTCCTAGCTGACCATTTAAAGACTTCATGTGACACTTGCACAGTCCCAGCTGACCATTAATGACATCATGTGGGCACTTGTACAGTCCTAGCTGACCATTAATGACATCATGTGACACTTGTACAGTCCTAGCTGACAATTAATGACTTCATGTGACACTTGTACCGTCCTAGCTGACCATTAATGACATCATGTGACACTTGTACCGTCCTAGCTGACCATTAATGACATCATGTGACACTTGCACAGTCCTAGCTGACCATTAATGGACATCATGTGACACTTGTACAGTCCTAGCTGGGCCTTTATTTAAAAATCATGTGACACTTGTACCGTCCTAGCTGACCATTAATGACATCATGTGACACTTGTACAGTCCTAGCGGACCATTAATGACATCATGTGACACTTGTACAGTCCTAGCTGACCTTTATTAACATCATGTGACACTTGTACCGTCCTAGCTGACCATTAATGACATCATGTGACACTTGTACAGTCCTAGCTGACCATTAATGACATCATGTGACACTTGTACAGTCCTAGCTGACCTTTATTAACATCATGTGACACTTGTACCGTCCTAGCTGACCATTAATGACATCATGTGACACTTGTACAGTCCTAGCTGACCATTAATGACATCATGTGACACTTGTACAGTCCTAGCGACCATTAATGACATCATGTGACACTTGTACAGTCCTAGCTGACCTTTATTAACATCATGTGACACTTGTACCGTCCTAGCTGACCATTAATGACATCATGTGACACTTGTACAGTCCTAGCTGACCATTAATGACATCATGTGACACTTGTACAGTCCTAGCTGACCATTAATGAATCAGTGACACTTGTACAGTCCTTTGCTGACCTTTATTAACATCATGTGACACTTGTACAGTCCTAGCTGACCATTAATGACATCATGTGACACTTGTACAGTCCTAGCTGACCATTAATGACATCATGTGACACTTGTACAGTCCTAGCTGACCATTAATAACGTCATGTGACACTTGTACCCTCCTAGCTGACCATTTTAAAGACATCATTGGACCCTTGTAAACCGTCCTAGCTGACCATTAATGACGTCATGTGACACTTGTACCGTCCTAGCTGACATTAATGACATCATGTGACCCTTGTACCGTCCTAGCTGACCATTAATGACGTCATGTGACACTTGTACCGTCCTAGCTGACCATTAATGACGTCATGTGACACTTGTACCGTCCTAGCTGACCATTAATGACATCATGTGACACTTGTACAGTCCTAGCTGACCATTAATGACTTCATGTGACACTTGTACAGTCCTAGCTGACCATTAATGACATCATGTGACGCTTGTACAGTCCTAGCTGACCATTAATAACGTCATGTGACACTTGTACCGTCCTAGCTGACCATTAATGACATCATGTGACACTTGTACCGTCCTAGCTGACCATTAATGACGTCATGTGACACTTGTACCGTCCTAGCTGACATTAATGACATCATGTGACCCTTGTACCGTCCTAGCTGACCATTAATGACGTCATGTGACACTTGTACCGTCCTAGCTGACCATTAATGACGTCATGTGACACTTGTACCGTCCTAGCTGACCATTAATGACATCATGTGACACTTGTACAGTCCTAGCTGACCATTAATGACTTCATGTGACACTTGTACAGTCCTAGCTGACCATTAATGACGTCATGTGACACTTGTACAGTCCTAGCTGACCATTAATGACTTCATGTGACACTTGTACAGTCCTAGCTGACCCATTTAAAGACGTCATGTGACACTTGTACAGTCCTAGCTGACCATAATGACTTCATGGGGACACTTGTACAGTCCTAGCTGACCATTAATGACATCATGTGACACTTGTACAGTCCTAGCTGACCATTAATGACGTCATGTGACACTTGTACCGTCCTAGCTGACCATTAATAACATCATGTGACACTTGTACAGTCCTAGCTGACCATTAATAACATCATGTGACACTTGTACCGTCCCATCTCGACTTTATACTCTGCTTCTTCTTTCTCGTATTCATCCTGAACCTCCTCAACATTCTCCCAAAACTCATTTTCATCAAAAACTTGTGTTTCATGAACGATATAGACTGTCTCACAGGTGTTCCACCTTTCCTCTAGCAACTTCAGACAGTCTTACAAGTCCTCACAATCTACAACATCGTGTTGACTAATATATCTCGGCACTCACTGTGTGCTCTGCCTAAATGTTCTTTGTATGCTGACATTGACGTCCTTAGTTTCGTTACTGGTGAAACTGGTCCAGCCTGACCTTCATGCTCATGTCTACTTAAGGTGTAAAGTTCGGTCAGCTTAATAAATTCCCTTATATATCGACTGGTCTCTTCAGTAAATACGTACGTCAGCTCGCACACATAACTGGAAATCTTTTACCCACGAATTTATAAACTGAATTTAATTTGTGCTGTTGTCTTCTTCAGTAGTTTGTAATTTATTCTTCAAACAATTCGGCTGTAATCATCAGCAGTAATCTCGTTCTTAGGAGACTAATGTGAAGGACCTGGGAGTGATAATGTCAGAAGATCTCACTTTTAAAGACCACAAAAATGTATCTACCACATCTGCTAAGAAAATGATAGCATGGATAATGAGAACCTTAAAAACTAGGGATGTCAAGCCCATGATGACTCTCTTCAAATGGCTTGTTCTCTCTAGGCTGGTGAAACTGCTGACCTGGAGAATGTACCGAGAACTTTCATTGTATGTTTAAGTATAATAAAGCACTTTAATTACTGGGAATGATTGAAGTCCCTTGACCTGTACTCCCTGGAACACAGGCGAGAAAGATACATGATAAAATACACTTCGAAAGAATACACTTCTGAAAATCTTTCTCGCCTGCATTCCAAGAAACACACATCAAGGGACTTTAACTGTTCCAAGTAATTTAGGTGCTTTATTGTACTTACATGTACAGTGAAAGTTCTCTGTACAATGTGTACATTCTGTAATTCCATCAGCATTGAAAGGGGTCGTTAGTGTACAGCAATATTCCAGCCCAGAGAGAACAAGCAGTTTGACGAGAATCATCATTGGCTTGGCATCCCAGATGTTGAAGCTTCTCAATATTTGAATTAGTTAGTTAGTTAGTTAAAGGTTAGCCGGTATTCTCCCGGCCCGGGCCTTTTCCAAGTGGTGGCCCGGCCTTGGCTCCCTCTTTAGGGAGTGTCTGAGACCTAAGTCTCCCATGGGAGGAGGCACAAGTACCTCCTCATCTTTGGGACCAACTGTCCCCAGACCTAGCCACAAGCTAGGCCTCTCTGGTCTGCCATCCCCGCCCCAGGGGGGCTAATGGGAATGACAGTCTTATGAGCTAAAGGCTCGGGCTCAGGCACCTACCCTACCCTAGAAGGGTTAGGCATGGTGTCGATGTTAGGCATTGGTGTCGATGTTAGGGATGGTGTCATGTTAGGCATGGTGTCGATGTTAGGGTGGTTGTCGAGTTAGGCCCTGGTTTTCGATGTTAGGCATGGTGTCGATGTTAGGCATGGTGTCGATGTTAGGCATGGTGTCGATGTTAGGCATGGTGTCGATGTTAGGCATGGTGTCGATGTTAGGCATGGTGTCGATGTTAGGCATGGTGTCGATCGAATATTTGAAGATAAATAAATAACATAAAGTAACTTTTGTGGGAGAGAAAAGAAAGCTGCCCTAAAACTAGAGTATAATACAAAATTCAATATTGTAAAAGAGATAGATACCTCAGTAAATGTGCTGAAATTAAGAGGGAAGATTATTGTTGGTACTGATGTAAACAAGCAGTTGCCAGCAACTGCAAGATTCTGCTACATATGTCGGTATGTTTAAAAATTTCCTATATTTTGCTAAGTTACCCTACGTAAAATGCCATAAAGTACGAATTTATGGAAATTCGAAAACCTAGGCCTTTAACAAATAAGGTATGACGGGTAGAGTTACTAAATTAATATTGTACAGTTGACAGAGATCAAAACTTTGTACCTCAGTCGCTATACCTTAGCTAAACATTGATATCATAAACAAATAGTGTGTTGGAGTTAGGATTAAAGTGAGAAAAATTAAATAGAGTGATCCAGGAAGAACCATCTCAGGCCGTTCATCACTAAGAGCTGCCAGATGTCACTGGTTTCTCCAACACGCAAGTTATCTTTTTTGTATCAGACTGAACACATATTACTCTTAAATATTTCAGTAGTCCTTTCATGAGCCGGTCCAAAGTCAGCAACCGGATTCCTTCAAAAATAAGTGAACCAATGACCGGAATCAAAAGCTGACAGAGTCTCTACATGTCCTTAACACCCAACTGGATTTGTTGAAAAAAAAAGTGATCCTCTGACCGGATTCATAAGCTGATGGGGATTTTAGGCGCCCTTATCAAACACCCAAACAACAGTTACTGCTAGCAGCGGTATGATTATTTCATACACATTTACTTACAAATACAAACAGAACACAGAGAGTAGTCGTCAACAGAGTAAAGTCCGAGGCAGGCACGGTGAAAAGCTCTGTTCCACAAGGCACAGTACTCGCTCCCATCTTGTTCCTCATCCTCATATCCGACATAGACAAGGATGTCAGCCACAGCACCGTGTCTTCCTTTGCAGATGACACCCGAATCTGCATGACAGTGTCTTCCATTGCAGACACTGCAAGGCTCCAGGTGGACATCAACCAAATCTTTCAGTGGGCTGCTGAAAACAATATGAAGTTCAACGATGAGAAATTTCAATTACTCCGATATGGTAAACATGAGGAAATTAAAATTTAATCAGAGTATAAAACAAATTCCAGCCACACAATAGAGCGAAACACCAACGTCAAAGACCTGGGAGTGATTATGTCGGAGGATCTCACCTTCAAGGACCATAACATTGTATCAATCGCATCTGCTAGAAAAATGACAGGATGGATAATGAGAACCTTCAAAACTAGGGAGGCCAAGCCCATGATGACACTCTTCAGGTCACTTGTTCTATCTAGGCTGGAATATTGCTGCACACTAACAGCACCTTTCAAGGCAGGTGAAATTGCTGACCTAGAAAATGTACAGAGAACCTTCACGGCGTGCATAACGGAGATAAAACACCTCAATTACTGGGAGCGCTTGAAGTTCCTGAACCTGTACTCCCTGGAACGCAGGCGAGAGAGATACATGATTATATACACCTGGAAAATCCTAGAGGGACTAGTACCAAACTTGCACACGAAAATCACTCCCTATGAAAGCAGACGCATTCAACATTCACCCGATGAAAAGCATGGGCGCCACTTGCACGATTGGAGACAACACAGTAAGTGTCAGGGGCCCAAGACTGTTCAACTGCCTCCAAGCATACATAAGGGGGATTACCAGTAGACCCATGGCAGTCTCCAAGCAGGCACTGGACATGCACGTAAAGTCAGTACCTGACCAGCCGGGCTGTGGTTCGTACGTCGGGTTGAGCGTGGCCAACAGTAACAGCCTGGTTGATCAGGCCTTGATCTATCATTAGACTTGGTCACAGACCGGGCCGGAAGAAACATTGACCCACGAAACCCTCTCCAGGTACTCCAGGTATCATTTTGCTAGCAGATGCGGTAGATACATCGTTGTGATCTTTGAAACTGAGATCCTCTGACATTATCACTCCCAGGTTCTTCACATTAGTTTTTCGCTCTATTGTGTGGCTGGAATTTGTTTTATACTCTGATCCAGTTTTTACTTCCTTGAGTTTTCCACAGCGGAGTAATTGAAAATTGTCTTCAATGAACTTCATATTGTTTTCTGAGACCTACTTAAAAACTTGGTTAATGTCTGCTAGGAGATTTGCAGTGTCCTCGATGGATGACACTGACATGCAAGGGTACTGAGTATAGAACAGGAGCTAGTAACATTTCAGTGTATATTAGTCTAGTTAGGGAAACCCTAGGACCTAGAGAATACAGGGACACCGTGTAATGTATGTTAGATTGCAGGTACTTTTTTCTGTACACGAGGTATTCGAGAGAGAAGTCTCATAGAAGTCAAGTTAGCTTGTTCCAGTTTGTGTGTGTGGAGATCAAGAATGTTGTTCCAGTTTGTGTGTGTAGAGATCAAGAATGTTGTTCCCCAGTTTGTGTGTGTAGAGATCAAGAATGTTGTTCCAGTTTGTGTGTGTAGAGATCAAGAATGTTGTTCCAGTTTGTGTGTGTAGAGATCAAGAATGTTGTTCCAGTTTGTGTGTGTAGAGATCAAGAATGTTGTTCCAGTTTGTGTATGTGGAGATCAAGAATGTTGTTCCAGTTTGTGTATGTGGAGATCAAGAATGTTGTTCCAGTTTGTGTGTGTGGAGATCAAGAATGTGTTCCAGTTTGTGTTATGTGGAGATCAAGAATGTTGTTCCAGTTTGTGTATGTGGAGATCAAGAATGTTGTTCCAGTTTGTGTGTGTAGAGATCAAGAATGTTGTTCCAGTTTGTGTATGTGGAGATCAAGAATGTTGTTCCAGTTTGTGTGTGTGGAGATCAAGAATGTTGTTCCAGTTTGTGTATGGGAGACCAAGAATGTTGTTCCAGTTTGTGTATGGGAGACCAAGAATGTTGTTCCAGTTTGTGTATGGGAGACCGAGAATGTTGTTCCAGTTTGCGTATGGGAGACCGAGAATGTTGTTCCAGTTTGTGTATGGGAGACCAAGAACGTTGTTCCAGCGACTCAATTCCAATTCAGAAAAGTGAACCAAGGGAGCATTGTAAGAGTGGGATAGTTATATCATGTTACCTCTGTCAGCAGGTAACATGAGATATCATGTTACTTGTGTCAGCAGGTACCATGAGATATCATATTACCTGTGTCAGCAGGTACCATGAGATATTATGTTACCTGTGTCAGCAGGTAACATGAGATATCATGTTACCTGTGCCAGCAGGTACCATGAGATATCATGTTACCTGTGTCAGCAGGTACCATGAGATATCATGTTACCTGTGTCAGCAGGTACCATGAGATATCATGTTACCTGTGTCAGCAGGTACCATGAGATATCATGAGGTGCCAGGGTTGAGCACCTCACAAGTTACCATAACAACACTTTAGGCCACAATATGACGTCGTTCCCTACAAAAGCAAAAGACTTGCTAGGAGGTGCAACATCCCCCCAGTAAACAGTAGGGGCGCCATGGGTATGCTGAGAAACAAAACAATAAGTGTTAGGGACCCAAGATTGTTCACCTGCCTCCCAGCATGCATAAGGGGGATTACCAATAGACCCCTGACTGTCCTCAAGAGGGAGCTGGATAGGCACATAACACCACTTCCTGACCAACTGGGTTTGGCTCGTATGTAGGTTTGTGTGCGGCCAGTTGAAACAGTTTGGTTGATCAGGCCCTGATCCACCACGAGGCATGGTCATTCTCCAGGTATACTCCAGGTATATTCCAGGTATACTCCAGGTATACTCCAGGTATACTCCAGGTATACTCCAGGTATGCTCCAGGTATACTCCAGGTTACTCCAGGTATATTCCAGGTATTTTTCCAGGTATACTCCAGGTATACTCCAGGTATATTCCAGGTATACTCCAGGTATACTCCAGGTATATTCCAGGTATACTCCAGGTATACTCCAGGTATATTCCAGGTATACTCCAGGTATACTCCAGGTATACTCCAGGTATACTCCAGGTATACTCCAGGTTTACTCCGGTATACTCCAGGTATCCCTCCAGGTATACTCCAGGTACACTCCAGGTACACTCCAGGTATACTCCAGGTATACTCCAGGTATACTCCAGGTATACTCCAGGTATACTCCAGGTATACTCCAGGTATGCTCCAGGTATACTCCAGGTATACTCCAGGTATACTCCAGGTATACTCCAGGTACACTCCAGGTATACTCCAGGTATACTCCAGGTATACTCCAGGTATACTCCAGGTATATTCCAGGTATACTCCAGGTATGCTCCAGGTATACTCCAGGTATACTCCAGGTATACTCCAGGTATACTCCAGGTATATTCCAGGTATACTCCAGGTATGCTCCAGGTATACTCCAGGTATACTCCAGGTATACTCCAGGTATGCTCCAGGTATACTCCAGGTATGCTCCAGGTATACTCCAGGTATACTCCAGGTATACTCCAGGTATATTCCAGGTATACTCCAGGTATACTCCAGGTATGCCCCAGGTATACTCCAGGTATGCTCCAGGTATACTCCAGGTATGCTCCAGGTATACTCCAGGTATGCTCCAGGTATACTCCAGGTATACTCCAGGTATACTCCAGGTATATTCCAGGTATACTCCAGGTATACTCCAGGTATATTCCAGGTATACTCCAGGTATGCTCCAGGTATACTCCAGGTATACTCCAGGTATACTCCAGGTATATTCCAGGTATACTCCAGGTATGCTCCAGGTATATTTTAATCCCACAGAAGAACAAAATATGTAACAAAGAAACCAGTCTTCGTGCAAACACTAAAATTCCCTCGATAAGCACAATATAACATTATAACACAACTTCTTACAAGGTCAACAAGTGTACTTATATTTTGTGTGAATGTAAACTGGACTAACTAAACCTAACTTGTCTAACTCACTGTACTTAAATATCCATTAGTAAAAGGGGTACCTGGGTGTTAGTGGACTGGTGTGGGTTGCATCCAGGGTGTTAGTGGACTGGTGTGGGTGGCATCCTGGGTGTTAGTGGACTGATGTGGGTCACATCCTGGGTGTTAGTGGACTGGTGTGGGTCACATACTGGGTGTTAGTGGACTGGTGTGGGTTGCATCCTGGGTGTTAGTGGACTGGTGTGGGTTGCATCCTGGGTGTTAGTGGACTGGTGTGGGTGGCATCCAGGGTGTTAGTGGAACTGGTGTGGGTTGCATCTGGGTGTTAGTGGAACTGGTGTGGGTTGCATCCTGGGTGTTAGTGGACTGGTGTGGGTGGCATCCTGGGTGTTAGTGGACTGGTGTGGGTCACATCCTGGGTGTTAGTGGACTGGTGTGGGTCGCATCCTGGGTGTTGTGGACTGGTGTGGGAGGATCCTGGGTGTAGTGGACTGGTGTGGGTGGCATCCTGGGTGTTTGTGGACTGGTGTGGGTCGCATCCTGGGTGTTAGGGGAAATGGTGTGGGTGGGCATCCAGGGTGTTAGTGGACTGGTGTGGGTGGCATCCAGGGTGTTAGTGAACTGGTGTGGGTCACATACTGGGTGTTAGTGGACTGGTGTAGGTCACATCCTGGGTGTTAGTGGACTGGTGTGGGTCACATCCTGGGTGTTAGTGGACTGGTGTGGGTGGCATCCAGGGTGTTAGTGGACTGGTGTGGGTCACATCCTGGGTGTTAGCGGACTGGTGTGGGTGGCATCCAGGGTGTTAGTGGACTGGTGTGGGTGGCATCCAGGGTGTTAGTGGACTGGTGTGGGTGGCATCCAGGGTGTTAGTGGACTGGTGTGGGAGGCATCCAGGGTGTTAGTGGACTGGTGTGGGTCACATACTGGGTGTTAGTGGACTGGTGTAGGTCACATCCTGGGTGTTAGTGGACTGGTGTGGGTCACATCCAGGGTGTTAGTGGACTGGTGTGGGTCACATCCTGGGTGTTAGTGGACTGGTGTAGGTCACATCCTGGGTGTTAGTGGACTGGTGTGGGTCACATCCTGGGTGTTAGTGGACTGGTGTTGGTCGCATCCTGGGACAAAACTGACCTAATTTGCGGGAAATGCTCACGAGTGGTGTTCCTCAGGGGTCAGTGTTGGGCCCGTTGTTGTTCACAATTTACTTAAGCGACATAGATGAGGAAATAAATAGCGACATCAGCAAATTTGCTGATGACACCAAAATAGGCCGTCCAATTCATTCTAATGAGAACACTAGAGCACTCCAAGAAGATTTGAATAGACTGATGCAATGGTGGGAGAAGTGGCAGATGCAGTTTAATATTGACAAATGCAAAGTTCTAAATGTTGGACAGTTAAATAACCATGCCACATATAAACTAAATAATATAGATCTTAATACTACTGATTGCGAAAATGATTTAGGAGTTATGGTTAGCGGTAATTTAAAACCAAGACAACAGTGCATTAGTGTTCGCAATAAAGCTAACAGAATTCTTGGCTTCATATCTAGAAGTATAAATAATAGAAAGTCCTCAGGTTGTTCTTCAACTCTATATATCCTTGGTTAGGCTCATTTAGACTATTGCTGCTCAGTTCTGGTCACCGTATTACAGAATGGATATAAATGCTCTGGAAAACGTACAGAGGAGGATGACAAAGATGATCCCATGTATCAGAAATCTTCCCTATGAGGATAGACTGAGGCCCTGAATCTGCACTCTCTCGAAAGGCGTAGAATTAGGGGGGATATGATAGAGGTGTATAAATGGAAAACAGGAATAAATAAAGGGGATGTAAATAGCGTGCTGAAAATGTCCAGCCAAGACAGGACTCGCAGCAATGGTTTCAAGTTGGAAAAATTCAGATTCAGGAAGGATATAGGAAAGCACTGGTTTGGTAATAGAGTTGTGGATGAGTGGAACAAACTCACAAGTACAGTTGTTGAGGCTAAAACGTTGTGTAGTTTTAAAAATAGGTTAGATAAATACATGAGTGGGTGTGGGTGGGTGTGAGTTGGACCTGACTAGCTGGTGCTACCAGGTCTGATGCCATGCTCCTTCTATAAGTGGGAGTGACCTGAATAGGTGGTCATTGTTCTAAGCCGGGGGGGCATGGACCTGCTTCGCATGGGTCAGTAGGCCTGCTGCAGTGTTCCTTCTTTCTTATGTTCTTATAACAAGTGACTTTCTATTGATGTCAGCTATGGTCTGTATACCTTGTACATGTACTGGTATACCTTGTACATGCACTGGTATACCTTGTACATGTATGGTATACCTTGTGCATGTACTGGTATACCTTGTACATGCACTGGTATACCTTGTACATGTACTGGTATACCTTGTGCATGTACTGGTATACCTTGTACATGTACTGGTATACCTTGTACATGTACTGGTATACCTTGTACATGTACTGGTATACCTTGTACATGTACTGGTATACCCTTTTACATGTACTGGTTATACCTTGTACATGTAACTGGTATACATTGTACATGTACTGGTATACCTTGTACATGTACTGGTATACCTTGTACATGTACTGGTATACCCTTTTACATGTACTGGTATACCTTGTACATGTACATGGTATACCTTGTACATGTATGGTATACCTTGTACATGTACTGGTATACCTTGTACATGTACTGGTATACCTTGTACATGTACTGGTATACCTTGTACATGTACTGGTTATACCTTGTACATGTTTCTGGTAACCTTGTACATGTACTGGTATACCTTGTACATGTACTGGTATACCTTGTACATGTACTGGTATACCTTGTACATGTACTGGTATACCTTGTACATGCACTGGTATACCTTGTACATGTATGGTATACCTTGTACATGTACTGGTTTTACCTTGTACATGTACTGGTATACCTTGTACTGTATGGTATACCTTGTACATGTACTGGTATACCTTGTACATGTACTGGTATACCTTGTACATGTACTGGTATACCTTGTACATGTACTGGTATACCTTGTACATGTACCGGTATACCTTGTACATGTACCGGTATACCTTGTGTACATGTACTGGTATACCTTGTACATGTACTGGTATACCTTGTACATGTACTGGTATACCTTGTACATGTACTGGTAGTAAATAAAAATAGTATTAATATGTGCAGGAAAATCGACTAACTTGGCCTAACTTGCGTAAATCCCTGTATACCAGTACAATGGCTAAATCCTAGCCTAACTTTTGTAATTTCACTGTAAATATTTAAACTTGTGTGTGCAGCTAAATTAGCTAACTTAGCCTAACTTGAGTGAGTCTCGGAACAACATTCTTCCTCTTTCCATGCACAAAAATGGAACAGACTGACTTGTACTATGGAGTTTACTGTAGCTAGAAATATCCCCAGTGTACCCAGGCTAACTTGACTTCTATGGTGCCCCGTGGCCTGGTGGCAAAAAGCTCTCGTTTCACACGGTGAGGGGTGTCAGGGTTCGATTCCCGGCGAGGGTAGAAACACTGGGCGTGTTTCCTTACTCCGGTTCTCCATGTTCACCCATCAGTAAAATGGGTACCTGGGTGTTAGTGGACTGGTGTGGGTCGTATCCTGGGTGTTAGTGGACTGGTGTGGGTCGTATCCTGGGTGTTAGTGGACTGGTGTGGGTGGCATCCTGGGTGTTAGTGGACTAGTGTGGGTCGTATCCTGGGTGTTAGTGGACTGGTGCAGGTCGCATCCTGGGTGTTAGTGGACTGGTGTGGGTCGCATCCAGGGTGTTAGTGGACTGGTGTGGGTCACATCCCGGTTGTTAGTGGACTGGTGTGGGTCACATCCTGGGTATTAGTGGACTGGTGTGGGTCACATCCTGGGTATTAGTGGACTGGTGTGGGTCACATCCTGGGTATTAGTGGACTGGTGTGGGTCACATCCTGGTATTAGTGGACTGGTGTGGGTCACATCCTGGGTGTTAGTGGACTGGTGTGGGTCACATCCTGGGTGTTAGTGGACTGGTGTGGGTCACATCCTGGGTGTTAGTGGACTGGTGTGGGTCACATCCTGGGACAAAACTGACCTAATTTACGGGAAATGCTCAGCATAACAAGGGACTTTCTATATTGTAGTATGTCACTGATGTCAGCTATGGTCTGTATACCTTGTACATGTACTTGTATACCTTGTACATGTACTGGTATACCTTGTACATGTACTGGTATACCTTGTACATGTACTGGTATACCTTGTACATGTACTGGTATACCTTGTGCATGTACTGGTATACCTTGTCATGTACTGGTATACCTTGTACATGTACTGGTATACCTTGTGCATGTACTGGTATACCTTGTACATGTACTGGTTTTACCTTGTACATGTACTGGTATACCTTGGTACATTGTTACTGGTATTTCCTTTTTTACATGTACCCGGTATACCTTGTACATGTACTGGTATACCTTGTACATGTACTGGTATACCTTGTACATGTACTTATAGTAAATAAAGATATTCATATTTTTTATTATTATTATTATTATTATTATTATTATTATTATTATTATTATTATTATTACGTGACTTCTCTCTCAGATAACACATGTTCAGAAAATAGTTCCTTCACTCAATTAAATACACCATTGACAACTTTTTCAAGTGAGAAGTGATGGATTTGAGAGGGACCTGACCTCTCAGTGATGACATTCTTTCTTCTGCTAGTGAACTGTATCTCACCTTCCGACAGTATATAAGTCGCCACACTAATGCTTATACTCCACAAAGTTCCAGATTATGGAGCAAAACTCTTCTCCAGGCTGAGGGACTGACCACCTCAAAACTACGTCTTCACGGGTGATGGACTGATTACATCGTCTTCACATCTCTACTGCTCCTGCTAAACTCTTCTGTACTCGACTGAAGAAGTCTACTGTGTAGGCGAAACGTTTCGGAATAAAGATACCTAACTGTTGCATATGTGTCTTACATATCAGAATAAATGTCCTTTGGGCAGCATGTATAGTGTTCAGAAAACTGTCAAATTGATAACTCTCTTCGTTACCCCAGTCAACAAATGATAGATGTTCTCTAAGCCCATTGTAATCTTCTAAGCGAAAATCTGAGACCATTACTGAATTATAATGTGTTAAGTTCCTCTGTAATTTCCAAATTATTAACAAGGGTTTCCTTGTTTGCCAGAACCAAGTCAAACAGGTTATTTTCCCCTTGTAGGTTCTGTCACAAACTGCTTTAAATAATCCTGAACTACCTCTGAGAAGTTGTTAGACTCCAAATTCCCAGTAAAAGAATGCTAATAAATCTGACTAAAGTTAATGTTCCCTAGAATTGCTACATTATCGTGCCTTGTGGCCCTAACAGTTTCTTCCCACAGTAGTCTTCCTTGGTCCCTATCCAAATTTGGGGGACGGTATATCACGCCTAATATCAATTTTGTATGCCCCTTTAAAAACTATACCCAGACTTTATTCCTGTTTACATAGAACAGCTTAAAATCCTGAATGTGACATTCAGCAGGTATGTCCTGATTTTTCATATTAAACCACGTATCAGTTAAGCCAAAACTCTGCTA
>NC_069463.1:4565972-4582015 GCF_026875155.1 Cherax quadricarinatus | reverse complement strand
TCAATTGAAAAAACACGTTTGAAGTCCATGAAAAAATAACAAGAGAGTTGCCAACACTACTGTTGGAGTTCACAGAAGCTCCGTATTGAACATAAGAAAGAAGGAACACTGCAACAGACCTACTGGCCTATGCGAGGCAGGTCAAATTTTCCCACCGACTTAAGCCAATGCCTTGACCTAAAGTCCGACAAACAGGCTCAACGACCTGCAATATTAAGAACACTCTGCATCGATCAACATAAGCTATGCAATTCAGAGAAAATTAGCTAGTACCACAGCACATGAGTTACAACTGAAATGCCAAACTAATTACCTTACACAACAACAAATCACTGAGGGGTTGTGGCACCTCATCTCCTTCAAGCGGCGGTGCCTCGTGTGGTGCCCTAGTTTTTGTGGATTATTGTACGACATCTTTGTGTTAGAGGCATTAAACTGTGCCAGTGAACATGTGAACTAAACATCTCCAGTGCCAGAAAAGGAAAAAAAAAGTGTACAATGAAGACAGGAAGTGTTGCTATACCTCCACGAGGGGAATTTTGTAAGACTGAACCCTGTAGTCTACAAAGAAATACAATGCATGTAATACATTATCTATACATATTGTATAGCCTAAGGATACCATAGTGTATAGGTAAAGAATACCATAGTATATTTAGGCCTAGTCTAGCCGGAAACCCTGGTTGTAAACAGTTGCCAGCAGACGCCAGTATACCACCACATATGCCAGTTCATTTTTAGTAAACTTCCAACAGCTGTTAGTTTACCATAGTAATGCCATTGCGTATAGTTTGTGGAAATACAGAAAAACATACAGTGTGTGGATTATGAAAGTGTAGAGTGTGTAAGATTACCATAAGTAATAGGAAGTGGTAGAGTTGCTAGTGGTCACCAGATTACAAAATCATGCAAGTCAAATACTCCTTTAATAAGCTTTTTACACCAGTTGGAATACCATCATTTAAGAGTGATACCGTAGTACTTGATGTGGTGAGGATAGAGAAACCTAAAAGTAGATCACCCAGGGTGTACAAGAGCTGCCAGTAAACTTTTCTCATCAATATACATTTTTTTTAGTAGACTTTTACACCAGTTATCCAACACTGAAAAAATTACCACCATGAAAACCTGTGTCTGCGAGACGCCACTTGGTTAACACACAACTTCTGTCAGAAATGGGGTCATGGCTCATGTGCAAATATAAATCAATCTACCACAAATGATATTAAAACGGAAATGTTTTTGGGTCTCCCAAAGCAACATGAGGCAGCAGGAGCAAATTTCATTTATACTAAAGGACAAAAACACCAACAAAAAAATATCCTTTTTGGAAAATTTGACAGTCGCGTATGACAGTTGGGAAAGTAAAGGGAGTAAGGTCAAGTGTAGCTGTCACCCCTGGTACTGTTTTGGAAGAAAGTGCCTGTTAAGATATAGAAATGCAAGACAGTGCACCAGATGGAGATACTGGTCCTGGTATTGAAGAAACAAGTAAAGACCAAGACATTAAAGATCCAGAAATATAACATAATTCTGCTGGAGGTAGAAAAACCGTAGATGATGCCATGGGGGAGGTGGTTAGGTAAGACACATATGCAACAGTTAGGTATCTTTATTTCGAAACGTTTCGCCTACACAGTAGGCTTCTTCAGTCGAGTACAGAAAAGTTGATAGAAGCAGAAGATACTTGAAGACGATGTAATCAGTCCATCACCATATTGTTTCAGACAACGGAACAATACTCTTCTCCAGACTGAGGGACTGACCACCTCAAAACTTTAAGGGTGATGGACTGATTACATCGTCTTCAAGTATCTTCTGCTTCTATCAACTTTTCTGTACTCGACTGAAGAAGCCTACTGTGTAGGCGAAACGTTTCGAAATAAAGATACCTAACTGTTGCATATGTGTCTTACCTAACAACCTGTCGGTATTTTATACCATTTTAATGTCCATGGGGGAGGTGTTGATACATCACTAGAAATAACTGATGGTGGTACTGATCGTGGTACAAGTACTGCAGGTAGTGGGGGGGGGTCTAGAAAACCTGCAGTTGGGAACCCAGTCTCGAAAAGTCCTGGCAAACAGAAATCACATATGTGCAAATTCTATGCTATGCATATCTGTAGGTATGGAAAATCTAGGAAAATAGGTGGGACATATAATTTTGACCATCCCCCCCCCAAAAAAAAAATAGAGTGCTGTGTATACAGTTCTCCTTGTAAACTGTTTCACCGTGAAATGTGTTGTTCTTCAGTCCATGAAAGATAATGTTACAAGATGCACTGTCAGGAACATGATTTAAAAGGGACAAAATGTGTCAGGAAGAAAAAGAAACTGGCAGGAAATGATACACCACCTTGGATCACTGATTAATAAATTAGACACATGTGCAACACTTTGGTATCTTTAATGAAGAAACGTTTCGCCACACAGTGGCTTCATCAGTCCATACAAAGGAGAAGGGTGAAGAACAGGAGGAGTTTGGGGTAATCAGTCCCTCAGCCTTGAGTCGATGTAATCAGTCCATGAATATTGAAAAGAATGCAACATATGTGCCAAGATGTGGCTGATATAGCGTAGGCAGGAGAGGTGCAGCAGTCATAGGTGGTATCACATTTGCCCAGTGTGGAAGTAGGTCGTGCCCAAGGGTTAGGCAAGTGAAGAATTCCCTGTATTAAGATCCCAAGATGTTGCTGTGTCAGACAGGAATGTTGATGAATGGCTCAGAGAATCGACAAGTTGATAAATTTATCAACTTACCAACTAATTTATCAATTTGTCAGTTCTCTGAACCATTATTCATCTACATACCTTGGATCGCTACTGGAGTGGAGACACAGCCAGCGACCCCCACTCCAGAACAAATATTAGTGCCAGCAAATAAAGTAACACTCCCTACATAACATCAATACGACATTTATTTTTGCAAATATACAGGGTCTAAAGCCATCAACAAACAATAAAATACCCTTCATGAATGGACTGCTCACAGAGTCAAATGTAATGGTTGTGGTTTTCACAGAGACCCACATAAAGAATCACACTGACAACGAAATGGGAATCCCAGGGCAAAACTCATTCGGATGCGACAGAAAAAAAGCAGGCAACAGAGTCAATCACAGTCGATCATTTCCTCAGAATTATCAGACACCACAAATAATGTAGTTGAAATTTTGGCAGTAAAGATTCATGTATATAAGCCTCCTGATGAAACTTCCCAACAATTCAAGGAACAGCTTTCGAAAATTGACCACTGTCTGGAAAGTTTCCCAATTCCTGCCCCAAACATCTTGTTGCTGGGAGATTTCAACTTAAGACACCTAAAATGGAGGAATGTAGCAAATAATGCTGTAGCAGAGATCAGCCCAGGATGCAGCAGCAGCTCAGATGAAAAGTCACACACACATGAGTTATTAAATCTCTGCACCAAATTCACCTTAAACCAGCAAATATTAGAGCCTACAAGACTGGTACGAACTAACAAGATGCGGTACAAAATATTACAGTATCAAAAACAATACACTTAGATCAAAACATAACAGAAGTACAGACATTCAAATTCAACTTAAATAACAAAAATAAACAGCGGGATCAAGTCAACCATGTCTGAAATGAAACAAGCTGGGAAGATATCCTGAACAACATGGATGTGAACCTTTGCCTAGAAAGAATAAACTCTGTAGCACTTGAGGTCTGCTCAAGGCACATTCCTTCATAAAAAAGGAAGAGAAGATGTAAAATAGAAAGAGAGAGACGCTCCCTATACAGGCAAAGGCAAAGAATCACAGAGCTGCTGAGAGGGGCCAATATATCTGAAATACGAAGGGAATAACTGGTCAGAGAAAAATAAAATAGCGAACTTAAACGGTACTTTGTACCATTTTAATATTCAATATTAAGTTCAATGAAGGCAAATTTCAATTAGTCCACTATGGAAAACTAGAGGAAATAAAAACAGGATCGAAGTATAAATATTATTATTATAATAAAAAAGAAGCGCTAAGCCACAAGGGCTATACAGTGCTGCAGGGTAGGGAAGGAAGCGAGGGTATCGGGTGGCATAAGGGGGGAGGGATGATTAGTAGGTTACAGAAAACAGTGGGGCAGGGGATAGTGCAAGGGTAGAGGGTAGCAAGAGATTGAGGTAGAAAGGGCTGAAGGTATCATCAGAGTTTTTGAAGTAAGTCAGTTGTTGTCAAAAAGTCAATGAGAGAGTCCGGATGAAAGGTGAGTCCATCAGTGAGAAGGGAAGGTAAAGAGAGAGTGGGGAAGACACGTTGGAGGTAAAATTGTGTGCTCGTTGATAAAGTGGGCAGTCTAACAGAAGTGGGCTGACCCATAATGGAACCTGAAAATTCTCACAGAGAGGAGCAGGGCGCCTCTCCATGAGATATCCATGAGTAAGACGAGTATGGCCAATGCAAAGGTGGGAGTAGTCTCCCAACCTCGACACTGGTGACAAGAAGATGGCCAGTAACCTATACTCGGTTTAATAGAACAAAAGTTTGTTATTGAGCAAGAGCCAAGACCAACGTTGTTGAAACAGGTGTGAAGGTGGGTAGCTATTACAGCAAAATAGTCCGGAAATGGACACCTGTATATGAAATTGGTAGGTCGTATGCTGACCGCACAGCAGTGTTGCTATTCATTGCCCTGTATGTCAACATGACCAGGGACCCAACAAAAAAACAGTATCTTTATGCTTGGTAGAGATACGGCGTAGCCAAAGTTGGATACAGAGAACTAGAGGGTGGGGTTTGTATCAAATTTCCTTATACCCTGTGGAGCACTAAGGAAGTCTGAGACAACCAAATGATGACACAGGCAATGATGCGTTACGAATAAGTGCTGCAAGAATGGCATACAATTCAGCAGTAAAAATGTTAGCCGAAGATAGTAAATGCCCTTGCACGACGCTGTCCGGAAACACTGCTGTGAATCCGATGTCGTCAGAAGATTTAGAGCCATCTGTGTACACGGCGATGGCATGAGAATGAGAGTGGAAGTGGTCAAGAAAAAGAGAGCGGGAAGCCACCGTAGGCAGTTGGGCTTTCGAGCAAGAGAGTGAGAAAGAACAGACCCGAACAGCTGGAACGCCCAAGGGGGGTAGGGAAAAGTGAGATGCTACATGAACATATAAAGGCGGTAACTGAAGGGAAGACAAGAGCGAATGTAAAGGCGAAGAGGGGAAGTGTGGAGCAAACAGGGGCAGCGAACAAATAAAGAATGTCTACGAATATCAGTGACCATTCTATAAATGGAAGGATTGCGGAGATCATGAGAGTGCACATAGTAGCGAAGGGAATGGACATCACGGCGATCAGACAAGGATGAAACATTCACTTCTGCATAGAGGCTCTCAACAGGGAAAGAGTGAAAAGCACCCAGGCATAAACGTAATCCTTGGTGATGGATAAGGTTAAGGCTAGAGAGAGTAGCAGGAGAGGCCGCTGAATAGATCTGATCACCATAATCGAGTTTTGATAGAATGAGGGCTGAATGTAGGCAAAGGAGAGTTCGACGATCAGCTCCCCTGAAAGATGAGCAAGGGTTTTAAGAAGGTTCAGCCGGCTGTGACAAGTTGCCTTTAGAGAGGTAATGTGAGGTTTCCAGGATAACCTACAGTCAAAGAGAAGGCTTAGAAACCTGACTGTATCACGTTCAGGGATACGGGAGCCATAGAGGTACAAAGGATGATGGGGAGATGACAGAGCGTCTAGTGAAAGTAATTTGGTGAGTTTTGGTACTGGAAAATTTAAACCCATGTGTGGTGGCCCAATTGGAAACACGGTCGACCGCAGCTGGAGAGAAACTGTAATGAGGTGACAGTCACGCCTGCACAAGCAATAGCAAGTCATCTACATAGAGTGATGACCAAATATTGGATGGAAGAACAGAGGCCAAATCATTTAGCAAGGAGAAAAAAGTGTTGTGTTCAGAACACATCCCTGAGGGACACCTTCAGCTTGGACGAAGTCCGGGGAGAGCACATTATTGACTCGAACACAGAAATGTCTGTCAGTTAAAAAGTTTTTAAGGAAAGATGGTAGATTGCCTCGGAGGCCTAAGGAGTGGGCTTGGGCCAAAATATTATACCTCCAAGTTGTGTCATATGCCTTCTCAAGGTCAAAAAATTATGGCAAAAACCCGAGTGGTTATTCGAAAAGGCATTACGAACATACGTATCCAAACGTAGTAAGGGGTCTATGGTAGAAACGTCCCTTACGAAAGCCATATTGACGAGTGGAGGGGACTGTTGTGTGTCTCTAAATACCACATTAAAACGTCTATTTACCAGACGTTCCATCACTTTGCAAACTGCACTGGTAAGGGGCGATGGGATGAGTGGGAGGCTTCATGTCCCATAGTACCAGTTTGGGAGAAAGGGAGAACAATGGCAGATTTTCCACAGCTGTGGAAGAATCCTTGTGGGCCAAATAAGATTGAAAAGGCGTAAAGAGGATGCAAGGGCTGATGAATGTAAATGTTGAAAAATACGAATTTGAATGTCGTTGGGCCCAGCTGTCGATGATCGGGAAGCTGAGAGTGTTTCCTCCAGTTTCCCGAAGTGTAAAAGGCACATTATACTGTTCTTCTCAGAGAAGAAAAGTCCAAGGGTGCTAACTCTCTGTCAGACTTTGAGGAAAGAAACGAGGGGCAGAGATGGAGCCCCTGAGAAATACGGACCAGATGATTGCCAATTTCAATGGCAGTATCTAGAGGGTTTGCTATATCACACCAGCAACCCGCAGGGAAAAGGAGCCAAATATTTACCACTCAGTTTCCGTACTTTTTTCCAGACTGCACTCATAGAGGAAGCAGAGGTGATGGTGGAGACATAATCTCGCCAGCAACTGTGTTTAGCGTCATGGATGACACAGCGAGGGATCGCACGCTTCTGCTTAAAATCAAGAAGTCTCTCAGTGGTTCTATTATACCGGTACCTGCCCCACGCAGCACGTTTCAAATGTACTGCACGAGCACAAGCAGGAGACCACCAAGGCACGCATTTTGAGAATGCCTGCCGAGGTTTGGGGTATAGAATGAGAAGCTGCGGTTAAAACTGAGGACGAGAAGAGGTGTAAAAGCTCATCAATGGAGGACGAAGAAGAAACCTCACTAAAAACAGTTAATTGTGAGTAGAGGTTCCAATTTGCCGGATCAAATTGCCAGCATGGGTTACGAAGAGGTGGTGAATATGAAGGGGAAGTAAGAATGATTGGAAAATGATCGCTGTCATGTAAATCTGGGAGAACAGACCAGGTGAAATCTAGTGCAACTGAGGAAGAGCAGACTGAGAGATCGATGCAAGAGAGAGTATGAGTACGAGGATTAAAATGGGTGTGAGTACCTGTATTTAAAACATGGATGGGGTGGGAAGCAAGAAAAGCCTCTAGCTGAATGCCATGGGAATCACAGCGAGACCCCCCAGAGAAAATGATGGGCATTAAAATCGCCAACAGAAGTGGTGGCAGTAATGATGAAACAAGAAAGGCAATATACAGATAATGCTTGAGAAGGAGAGAGGTACAAAGAACAGAGTGTATACCACCTATGCAGGTGGACACGAGCTGCTGTGTAGTGCAGCGAAGTACGAACAAATAGCTGATGGTACGGAATATCAGTGTGTAGAAGAAGGGCACTTTCGTTAAAGGTCCCATCAGGAAAAGGATCCGAAGAATACAATAAATTATAGCCTGAGATGGGATAGATAACAGCAGAGTGTAATTTTGGTTCTTGTAAGCAAACACCAACAGGGGAAAATTGGGAGAGCAACGTCTGAAGCTCACTCCGATTACCCCTGAGGCCTCATATATTCCACTGTAAATAGGCCATGATTGGAAAAGATAAAGACACTAGAAATCCACAGGTAAGGGTACTTATGGACTAGAAAGGTTAGAAAAGTCCACATGCAGTGGCAGTGGAAAACGTTCAAGCAGCGAAGGAACGTTGCGCTGTGAAGAAAGGAGATGCGAAGATGGAGAAGAGGAAAGAGAAGGAACAGAGGGTGTATCAGTGTCCATTGATGGTTTGGTCTCTGCAATATATTCAGAGATTGCTTCAAGTGTTTTGGAGTTCAGAGACATCGTATGGGAGACAATACTGGAGATGGAAGGAGGAGGAGTTTGAGTAAAGATTGGAACTGTAATGGACTGTATCAAGGTGGAGGGGGGCGAAAGGGTGGAGGGAACTGGAGAAGTGTGGGAGGGGACAGAAGAGGCAGAAACCTGGGAGGTGGCAGGAGAGGAAGAAACTTGGGAGGGGACAGGGGTGGAAGGCACAGTACGAGGAGGAGGAAGAACCTCCACACTTGTAACAGAGCCAGTGAAAGGGGAAAACCCAGGTACAGAGACTGGGAAGGTAAAGTGTGGAGGTGGATGAAGGGAAGGAGGGGTAAAAGGAGATTTTTTTGATTTCTGAGAAGTAGAGGGATGATTGGGGGGAGGTGTCGTATGAGGTCTTGTCGATACTGGGGTTTGTGAGGGAGAACACGAAGAAGTGAGAACAGACTGAGGTGTTGAAGTAGGGATGTCTGAGCCCAGGACAGCAAAAGAATTAGATACAGGAGTAACTATGGGACTGGCAACTGCAGAGGAGGTTGCAGAAGATGGGACCCCAGAAGTGGGGGGACGTTTTGAAACACGAGAATAAGAAACACGGGGTAGTCTCCCTTGGAGGTGGAGATGAGAAACTGCCATAGCATAAGGGAGACCTTCTGCCTCTTTGAGGCAACGAATTTCCCGCTCATTCAAGTAGACTTGGCAACGGCGAGAGTATGAAGGGTGAGCCTCATGACAATTGAGGCAAGAGGGAGGTCGACTGCAAGATGTATTAAAAAGGGTCATCGGCACCACAGACTGGGCATTCGGCTATAGATCTGCAATATTTTGCTGGGTGGCCAAATCGCCAACAATTTCTACACTGTTGCGGAATAGGGATCACCTTTCGAACTTGCAACCAATGTCCTGCTACATAAACAGAGGATGGGAGTTCACGGCTGTCAAAAGTTAAACAAGCCACATTGCAAGGGTATCGTCTCCACCCGCGGGCAGGAAGAACATAAGTGTCTACCTTGAGAATTGGGAGATCTTGGAGTTCCAGCTGTTCAAAAATGTCATTGCCACATGTCTGGAAATTCTGTTGGACTATGGTATGAGGCAGAATTACAGTACCACGTCAAGAAATGAGGGAATGATGTTTTTCGATAGTGATAGGAATTTTTTTTTTATATTTTATTTAAAACCAATACAGTTTAACATAAAAATAAAGAAACAGTATGGATCTCAATCAAATTAACTGACAAACGGATTGCACCTATATGCTGGCAAGATATTGCTGCCAAACATACAACAAGAACTTACGGCAAGAACATAGCTAAAAAAAAATACATGTCACAGGGTCATGAATTGACATATATACACATTCATTGATACAAAACCTTACATATATATAACTTGTACATATAAATGACATATGCAAAGGCTCAAATACTCTTGAACATAAAATATAAAGAGAAGTTTATCAGTTAAATTCCATCCTTCGCATTATCAAAAAACCAAAACCTAACATTCATAATCTTTCTAGAACATCTACATAGTAATCCATAACAATACAGGCTTCACAGATACCATACATACGAATTTATAAGAAAATAGATTACAGACTTTGAACACGGATAACGGAAGCGCTATACTGTTACAATAAAACCATATACATAATCTCAGACACAAATGGAATTCGTCACTAAATCTGTCTAGCTATTTGTCTGTTACCATACAGATAAAACTTACATCAAAACTTAGCATTGACACCAAAACCGGTATCGGGTACAGACCATATATAACTTTAAAATGAATCCGTATCATACATATATATGTATTAATAATAGTCGGACCATGACAAACCCCTCAATACAATAAAAAGGGATACCACACACCACACACCACACACACAAACACAAAACACACACCAACACCCCCACACGTATCACAAAATATTTCAAAAAATCACATTATTCAGATGCCTGATGAAAAAAGCAAAACGTATCTAAGTATATCTCATCGTCAAAAAACTCGCACGTCATACATACAAACAAAAAAACCACTTCATGTCGAAAAAACTTTTTCTCAAGAATCATGTTTTCAAACGATAACTCAAAATTATCAAAAAAAAATTTTTACTATATTATCCAACATTCTGAAAAGTGTTTTATCTCCCATAACGAGCCTTGGCCTCATCCCCCACTTGGGGCCCAAAATTTCAATGAAAACCAGGAAAAATTTCCAAACCCACATTCACAACACTCTCCACCCCCCCCCCCAAAGGAGGCGAGCCCCCTGGGACCCCTGACTCCCCCAACCTATGAAAAACCCCTTCACTCACTCATTTCAACAAAGATTTACGGAAACCTAACTTACATTCTTTCCCCCCTGAGAAAAACCTGTCCCCCCCCTCCCCTACAAAATCCTGTTATGACTCTCATAGATAGAACGTTCCCCAAGAACCTTCCCCTTTTCTCCTCACTATCCCTCCCCCCCTCACCCACGACATATATATATAATCAACCATGATATATTTTAAAGCTCTTATGCCACCCTTTGCCTAACCCACCCATTTCTAGACTTAAGCACGCAAAACCCACACCCCCCCGGCCCCCCACCCCCTTCCAACCTACTTAACCACACCAACCCCCTTAGCCCCTCCAAAAATAAAACTACATGGGAAAGCAGTCTCTCCCCCACGTACCACACCCCCCACCCTCTAAACCCGTCTGTTTTTAATATCTCACCAGACGGAAGGTCCCATGCAGAAAAAGAAACATTACCTCCGCGCCCGAGGGTTTAAACTTCATTTTACTAAATCTAAAACCAAACTCTTTTCCCCGCATATATGGGGAAAAAAACCCTCAACTGGGGCAAAAGACCCCTCGGGAACCTACACAAAACCCCTTATTGAACCTTTTTCCAGTTCCCCAACCCAAAATCACAGCCCTCAAAACGATTTTGCTTCCCCAACCATTCCTCGTACCACATACCCCCCCCCCCCCCCCCCCCCCCCCCCCCCCCCCCCCCCCCCCCCCCCCCCCCCCCCCCCCCCCCCCCCCCCCCCCCCCCCCCCCCCCCCCCCCCCCCCCAGCCTGTCGTGTATCTTCCCAACTTGCCCGCGTTCACACCCTCACGCAACATTCCCCATTTAATAAACACACATTTAGCCCTCCAATCTCAAAATCCATCAACCCCAAACCACCCTGTACTTACGGTATTCCATTACAACATCCCTCGTACAATTACAACGTGAAACCCCTCAAAATTGTACACCCCGTCTTTAGAATCCCCGCACTCCACTGTCCTGTAACTGGGAACAAGCTGCACATGCCAAATTCTGAATATACAATAAAATGTTCACGGACTTCACTCGCTGTTTAAGGAGTTAGGTGCTGGGGTCTCGAAAACACCTAGACTCCCCAAGATCCTTTCCTATAAACCTATCCGAGTGTTCCTCCCGCGTGCAAACCATGTTCATCAGTATAAAATAATTCCACATATCTTTAAAACCCCCCCCAACCCGCCATTCTTTTAACATATATTTACATCTCCTCCCCCCACAACCCTCCACACCCAAGAATCCCAACCCCATGCACCTTGACTTCGCACTATTTACCTGCTTACCGCCCGGACTTCCATGATTGCTCAAACCTCGTCCAAACACTCCCATTGACTTCCCTTCACGAATGAGAACAGGGGTGTCGCCCACATACCCAAATTAAAACCCCGGCCGGGCCCCCACCCCCACACTTCCCCAATGGCGTACTAGCTGCGGCAACCATTTATAAAAGGGGTCCGGGAAAACTTTTTGGGACTGGGGCTCCCTGTCTAAGGCCTTCCCCATTGCAATATCCCCCCCCATCACCCATTAATCTGTACCCCTCATTTTCGCCCACTTGTATAACGTTTCCCCACTCGACTTTCCCCCCCAAAAAACCCTGTCCCCTTAAGTATAACCGCAAAGCTCCCCTTTCCACTCTACAATGCTCCTGCCAATTAGACCCAACAAAGCCACCCCTCCCCCCCCCCACCCTTAGCTTCCACAAAACTTTCATACCCCATGTCCTTCAATCACGACCGTCCCAGCCCCCCAAAATGAGTTTTACATGACCTTCCACAAAAATTTGAACCTATTACTAAAATTTTTGCGAACACCTTATAGTCTGCACACATCAGCGTTGGGCTCGTACTCCTGAAGGGTGGGCTGCCCCTTGACCTTGGGGACCAAAATTTTACACTGCTTTTTACCTGCTTTTCCCCCAGCTTACCCTTTCCCCTTCAATTTTAAAATTTAACCTAACTAAAATCCCCTTTTTAAGTCCAATGTTGAAAATAAAATTCTACGGGGGGCGTCAATACCCGGCGTTTTCCCCCTTTCCCTCATTTCCTTAAGCTTTTTCCCATTTCCTCTCCGTAATGTCCCACCTAAAGCCTTTCTATCACTTTTCCCAAATTTCATGTCAATACGTACACCCTTTCCAAGCCACGTCACCCCCCCCCCCCATGTCCGTACTTCTTTACCAAACCCCCCGCATCGCCACATCCCCTTCGTGGTTCGTATTCCCCCCCTCTCTTAATTCCCCAAAATCTCCGTTTTCCTAACTGGGGTAGCGTCACCCCCTCCCTTTTCTTTTTTGCCACAAAACACACGTGACGGTTGTCCCCCAAAGCACCTCTTCCACCCTGCCCCGCCCCTTAAAAGCTTGAAATTTCATTTTTCAAACACCCCCAACCCCCCCTTTATCTCAGCTATTTCATCCATGGAAAATTTCCCCCCCACCCACCCCGCCCATAGCAAAATCTTAAACCATTCTCTAAATAGTTAGCCATCCATTTTAAAATTTTTAATACGTTTTCCTTCTCTCACATAAAATTTCTAATCCCTTTCCCCGCAAATATCCCACCATTCCAATGTCACCACTCCCTGTTCTTCCCCAAATAAGTCCCTAACCCTATTTTATTATTATTATTGTTGGGAAAGGATTTTTATTATTACGCATAAGTCTTGGAACCATCCGATGAATTGTTCAATTGTTTATGTCCGGCTGACTGACGTTTGGGTTAGGTGATCCAACCTGACGACGGGTCAACAGACTGGCAGGTAGTCAGTCCGCTCCCTGCTCTAGCCTTGACAACTGATCGTATATTGGTTCTCTGTTAGGGTGTACAGTTTGAATGGGTTTGAGAATTAGTCTCTAGAGCTGACTCGGTTTGTTCCTCATTGCTCTGAAAGATTGTTTTGATATTTATATTCTTGGTCAGTTCAGTAATCCATAGAGATACGTCTTCTCAGAAAAACTCTTGCTTTCTACTTCCTTTACGGCCGGATTCAAAGGTCTTGTTGAATCTTGTACATTCTGTAGTTTGAGTTTACACAGTTTTGTTAAGACAAAGACGTAAATGTTAGTGAAGACTTAATTACTGGAACAATAATTAATCTTCCTTATTAATGTGATATTTCCATGATTTTGAACTAAATATGTATATTGTAAATTTATTGTACAAAGTATTAAGATATAATATTACTTACAGAGAAAAGATAAAGTATTGTATTTAAATACTTTATTGGTATAAACCTTGGTAATAAATACCGACAAGTTGGTTTAGAAAGACACGTAAGCAAACACTATAACATATTTATTAGAAAACGTTTCGGTCCTGGAACCTTGATCACTTCTAACATACAGAGGTAGAAAGACATTATATATACAGGCGGAGAGTGAGATGTGACGCACGTGACCTGAGGAATGTCATAAGAACATAAGAATGGAGGAACACTGTAGAAGGCCTACTGGCCCATGCGAGGCGAGGGTAGACGATGAAATCACGTGACACCAACCCAACAACACAGGAGTCACGTGATTTCATCGTCTACCCTCGCCTCGCATGGGCCAGTAGGCCTTCTACAGTGTTCCTCCATTCTTATGTTCTTATGACATTCCTCAGGTCACGTGCGTCACATCTCACTCTCCGCCTGTATATATAATGATTTTCTACCTCTGTATGTTAGAAGTGATCAAGGTTCCAGGACCGAAACGTTTTCTAATAAATATGTTATAGTGTTTGCTTACGTGTCTTTCTAAACCAAATACTTTATTAAATTTGAATATTATTCTATGGAGTTTCCCAGTTGAAATTATTTCCCCTAGACTCTAAAATACCTTTAACTAACTCTGATCCAAAATCTTGTTGCCTATGAAGAAAATAGTAACAGACCACATTCTGAAATTCTTTATAAAATTTCTTACTCAACAAATACTATGGTCGGAAAGATAGGCAGTAGAAGAAGTCGGTCTTAAAGTAAAGAATTTAGTCCATTGTGTGGTCCAAAACTGAGTGTGGAGAGGAAGTGCATGATGTGTCGGTCTTTTCTGAATAGAATGGGAAGGTAACGAAGTAATGTCATCAGGAGATTGTCGTTGGCGTTTAGAAGTGGGACCAGCATTGGTCCAATGTGGGATGGGCTGGCGATTCAAAAATTGCCACACCATAGAGGGAGGGGCCAGAAGCATAGTCAAAGGAGAGCGGAGGTCAAACAAATCAAAGGAGTCAGTCGAAATCCCGGCACCTGAAGCGGGTGACGAAACAGCACCAGCAAGAGGTACAGGGGTCTTAGGAATGTCCGAAGAGTGGCCAAAAGACGAGGTGAGGTCAGAACGGGGTGCAGTAACAATGAGGGGCCCGGGGGTAGCGGTGTCATGGATTGGGAACTCAATGGTTAGGTTACTTCTTTCTTTTTGTTTTAAAAAAAAAAAAAAAGAAAATAAAAATAAAAAAAATAATAAAAAAAGGGGGGACCGGGGAGGTATAGTTCCTAGGAGGAATGATAAGATAAACGACTTCTCAACCATAGGATCTAATCTCGCCAATAAAATCCCACGCACCAATGCCCATGCCAGAGACTACCTAGATGGGAATTTCCCAAATTCCTTCTATCTTGCACAAACTGAACCCACGGAAGTCACCGAGATTATAAAGTCACTTAAAAATAACTCAGGGAATCTGTCTCATGTCCCACCATTACTGTACAAGCGAGCGGCCCATGTCTTTTTAACAAGTCACTAGAAACTAGCACCTTCCCGAAACTACTCAAGATGGCAAGGGTTACACCAGTACATAATGGTGGTGACCCTACAGACTTAAACAACTATAGGCCAATATCTAACTTACCATTGCTATCCAAAATCTTTGAGAAACTCATGCACAGGAGACTATATTCATTTATAACAACACAAAACATACTCAACCCCTGCCAATTAGGATTCAGGAAAAATAAAAGCACTAACGATGCAATCATAAAAATGCTAGATCTGCTTTATACAGCATTGGAAAATAAGGAATATCCACTAGGAATTTTTATTGACCTAAGAAAAGCTTTTGACACAGACCACGACATCGTACTCCACAAACTTGACCATTATGGTATAAGAGGCCATGCGCTTGCATATTTCAAATCTTACCTTCCTAATAGGTATCAGTATGTCACCATTAAAGACACAGCATCAACAACACGGCCACTTGATACTGGAGTTCCACAGGGAAGTGTCCTTGGTCCCCTGCTCTTCCTCACATACATCAATGATCTTCCAAACGTATCTCAACACCTGAACCCCATTCTCTTTGCTGACGACACGACTTGTGTCATCTCTCACCCTAATCTTGCCACCCTCAACACCATTGTTAATGAGGAGCTGATCAAAAATATCGACTTGGATGACAGCCAATAAACTTACGCTTAACACTGACAAAACCTACTACATTATGTTTGGTAGCAGAGCAGGAGATGCGCAAATTAACATTAAGATCGACAACACTAATTGCCAGGCATAATGAGGGCAAATTCCTAAGCCTATACATCGACAACAACCTGAACTTCAGCACCCATATCCAACACATAACCAAAAAAGTATCCAAAACGGTTGGGATCCTCTCCAAGATACGATACTTAGTGCCGCAAAATGCCCTTCACACACTATACCACTCGCATTTATCCAT
>NC_069463.1:4540506-4565472 GCF_026875155.1 Cherax quadricarinatus | reverse complement strand
GTGGCCCCACCCCAGTGCAAAACACCCAGGATGTGACCCACACCAGTCCACTAACGCCTAGGATGTGACCCACCCCAGTCCACTAACACCTAGGATGTGACCCAGCCCAGTCCACTAACACCCAGGATGTGACCCACACCAGTCCCCAAAACACCAGGATGTGACCCACCCCAGTCACTAACACCAGGATGTGACCCCCCCAGTCCATTTAACCTAGGATGTGACCCACCCCAGTCCATTAACACCTAGGATGTGACCCCACCAGTCCACTAACACCAGGATGTGACACACACCAGTCCACTAACACCCAGGATTTGACCCACACCAGTCCACAAAAGCTAGGATGTGACCACCCCAGTCACTAACCCCTAGGATGTGACCCCCCCCAGTCCACTAACACCCGGATGTGACCCACACCAGTCCCCTAACACCCGGGAAATGTGACCCACACCAGTCCACTAACCCCCAGGATGTGACCCACACCAGTCCACTAACACCCAGGATGGGGACCCACACCAGTCCACAAAACACCCAGGATGTGACCCACACCAGTCTACTAACACCCAGGATGTGACCCACACCAGTCCCTAACGCTAGGATGTGACCCACACCAGTCCACTAACACCCAGGATGTGACCCACATCAGCGCACTAACTCCCAGGATGTGACCCACACCAGTCCACTAACACCAGTATGTGACCCACCACCAGTCCACTAACACCAGGATGTGACCCGCCCCAGCCCACTAACGCCCAGGATGTAAATAAACCCCAGTCCATAACCCCTAGGATGTGTCCCACCCCAGTCCATAAACCTTGGATGTGACCCACACCGTCACTAACACCAGGATGTGACCCAAAACAGTCCATAACACCGGTTGTGCCCACACCAGCCCACTAAGCCTAGGATGTGACCCCCCCCAGTCCACTAACCCCCAGGATGTGACCCACACCAGTCCCCTAAACCCAGGATGTGCCCCAACACCAGTCCACTAACACCCAGGATGGACCCACACCAGTCACTAACCCCCAGGATGTGACCCACACCAGTCCACTAACACCCAGGATGTGACCCACACCAGTCCACTAACACCCAGGATGTGACCCACACCAGTCCACTAACACCAGAATGTGCCCACACCAGTCCATAACACCAGGATGTGACCACACCAGTCCACTAACACCCAGGATGTGACCCACACCAGTCCACTAACACCCAGGATGTGACCCACACAGTCCCTAACACCCAGGTACCCATTTTACTGATGGGGAACATAGACACCCGGTGTAAGGAAACACCCAGTGTTTCTACCCTAGCCGGGAATCGAACCCGGACACTCGCCGTGTGAAGCGAGAACTTTAGCCACCAGGCCACGGGCCTGGTGGCTTATACAATTCAGTAATATCTCCCCCTCATTCTACGTCTTGGTGTAGCAACATATGTAAATAAACACTAGGGCGTATTAACAGGAAACGTTTCGGTCCTGGGACCTTGATCACTTCTAACATACAGAAGTTAACAAGACGGTATATATAGGTGGCAAGTGTAAGGTGTGAGTGTCACATGGTGACCTGAGTGAGGTGTGAGTGTCACATGGTGACCTGAGTGAGGTGTGAGTGACACATGGTGACCTGAGTGAGGTGTGAGTGTCACATGGTGACCTGAGTGAGATGTGAGT
The DNA here is from genome assembly GCF_026875155.1 of Cherax quadricarinatus. NCBI lineage: Eukaryota > Metazoa > Arthropoda > Malacostraca > Decapoda > Parastacidae > Cherax > Cherax quadricarinatus. Next base: position 4,563,794 of record NC_069463.1, on the reverse strand, counting down.
GAACACCTCACTCAGGTCACCTATGTGTCACTCACACCTCATCAGGTCACCATGTGTCACTCACACCTCACTCAGGTCACCATGTGTCACTCACACCTCACTCTCCACCTACATACACTATCTTGTTAACGTCTGTATGTCAGAAGTGATCAAGGTCCCAGGACCTAAAATTTAGTAATAAACACGCCCTAGTGTTTGTGTACCAGTCTTGCTAAACCAATTTATCGGTATATATTACCATGGTTTATATCATTCTTCGTCTAGCAAGTTAATATAATTTAAGGGGTTCCAATTTCTCTCATCGTAAGGAGGATTCCTTATGCAGTGGAATAAGTTTTTCATTCTTTTTCGAATGTTCTGTAAGGAATTTATCCATTCTGTAATGTGGAGGCCAGAACCGATGTTGATAATCTAAATTAGGCCTTATTAATGATGTGTAGAGCTGTAGTATAACCTCTGGACTCCTGTTACTTAATGTATATTTCTTGATAAATTCCAGTAGTCAGTTTGCCGTTTTACGTATGCTTAGGTATTGCTGTCATGATTTCAGGTTCCTGGTTACAATAATTCCTAAGTCTTTTTGCATTCTCTATGATCAGGTTCTACATTATTTAGTTTATAAGTGCTAGGGTTACGAAGATTCCTGAGCTTCAGGACTTTACATTTGTCTGCACTGAACTACATCTGCCACTTTCCTGACCACGACATGAGTTTGTCTAAATCCCTCTGAAGTTCCCTGATATCTTTCTTTGAATCAATTATCCTGCTTATCTTCGTGTTATCCGCATATTTGTCCATGTCACTAGTTATTCTCTCGTCAAGGTTATTAATGTACATTATAAACAACGATGGGCCTCAAACTGATCCCTGTGGAACGCCACTTGTTACAGATCCCCACTCAGACTTCACTCCATATATGAACACTTTCTGCTTCCTGTCTGTGGTCTTTAACTCGATCCATGACAACACTTTTCCCCCATACATCGAGCTGCCACTTTCTCTTCAACAGTTTTTTGTGTGATACTCCATCAAAAACTTTACTAAAATCTAAATAAATAATATCGAATTCTTTATAGTGGTCAACTGCTTCAGATGCTGTGCTGAAGAAAGTAAATTAGTTAGGCATGATCGGCCCCTCGTAAATCCATACTGAGTATCATTAACCAAATTATGCTTTTCAAGATGGCTTCTTATAATATCAGGTATAATTGACTCTAGTAATTTGTCTACGATTGAGGTTAGGCTTATTGGGCGGTAATTTGATGGTAATGTCTTGTCTCCTGATTTAAAAATAGGAATTACATCAGTCATCTTCCACATATCAGACACTACACCTGTTTGAAGATATATATTAAAATGCTAGTTAATAGTTCATTAAGTTCCGTTTTGATCTCGTTGTAGTAGCCAGACTTAGACTTGGTTACAAGTATTTCTGGCAGTCTGACAGACACACAGATTGATAATCTCCACATCAAGTACGAAGTATGTAGCCAGCTCATGGTCACTATCTTGAACACTATGTGCTTAATTGTCCACTTATTGAAGAATATAGAGGTATAGATATGTCACGTGCCAAGATATCTTGTTAATGAAAATAAGATATCAGATATATTAAGCAAATCCCCTAAATTTGCGGCATATGGGCGCCTGGCAAAACTGAGAATAGCGTTCCGGTACCTCAGTAAGGAATGTTCAAAGACTTTATCACTGTGTACGTCAGGGCCTACTGGAGTATGCATGCACCAGTTGGAACCCAAACAACCTGGGGTCAAACACGTCAAGGAAATTAGAGAAAAGTGCAAAGGTTTGCAACAAGGCTAGATATTCCAGAGTTAAAGGGAATGGTCCTATAAAGCAAAGGTTGAGGGAAATCGGCTGACGACACTGGAGGCCAGGAGGGTCTGGGGAGAATGATAACGACATACAAAATACTGGTGGAATAGAGAAGGTGGACAGAGACAGGATGTTCCAGAAGATGGGACAAAGAAAACAAGAGTCACAATTGGAAGCTGAAGACTCAGATGAGTCCCAGGGATGTTAGGAAGTATTTCTTCAGCCACAAAGTTGTTAGAGTGGGGATAGTCTGGAAGCGAGTAGTGGAGGCAGGAACTATACATAGTTTTAAGACGAGGTATGATAAAGCTCATGGAGCAGGGGAGAGGATGGCGACCCAGTTGCGGTCAGTGAAGAGGAGGGACCAGGAGCTGAGTCTCGACCCCTGTAACCACAATTAGGTTTGAGCTACAGAATAAGTGAACTGTGATATTAAATTCAGTTATGTTCCTGATAACCCTTTTGGGGGCCTAGTTCCTGGGCCTATTGTGTATCCATATACTCTGGCGCTAGCGTCCACACGGTGGATATAACCTGCACAATGAACTAGCCACTTCGATAGCAAAACATATTCTGTGATTATAACATAACAGTCTGGATCGTGATCTTTGACCACATCTGAGGTCTTAGCAAAGATTATCGTACCTACTACCGACCCAGGTCTTACTTAAGACCTAACGTCTCTACAGACCGTTTTGGTCTCTAGCTCACAGACCTCTCAAAACCACTATGTAACCATTCTTTTTGCACGTCTCTATAAACAGTAGGACCACTACAGTAGGACTACTGGCCCATAAATCTACAGCCATACAACTACAACTACAACCACAACTACAACTACAACTACAACTAACTTACTACCACTCCAGTCTAGCTTCATCTTAGCAGGTTGTTCTGGATTCATTTCCAGAATCCCTTCATTGGTCACCGTTGCCTTGTAAGGTGTCATGTCTGCTACAACTGGGGTTCGTATCTCCTTGACCTTGAAGGTCCTGGTGTCGTTCTGCAGCTCAAAGGTCGTACTCAGGCACCTGCTGGTCGTCACTAGCTTCTTCAACACGTACCAGGATCCACTGAACTGTTGGGTCAAGCACAAGGCATCTGTTGTTAGCTGGGCTGTGAGAATTTTTTTTATTTTTCTAAATGCTAAGAATTTTTTCACATATAAGACCAGTTTAGTTTCTGTTGATAATTGGCAAGACGAGAGAGAGAGAGGAGGGAGATGAGGAGGAGATGAGGAGAGAGAGAGAGAGAGATGTGAGAGGGAGAAGAGAGAGCAGAGAGAGAATGAGAGAGAGTGAGAGAGAAGAGAGAGGAGAGAGAGAATGAGAGGAGGAGACGAGCGAGAGTGACGACGGAGAGAGAGAGAGAGAGAGAGGGAGGAGAGAGGAGAGAGGAGAGAGGAGACGTGTGAGAGAGATGAGGAGAAAGATAGGAGAGAGAGGAAGGAGATAGGGAGAGTGAGAGAGATGAGAGAGAGAGTACCACATAGCTTTGGAACACTCGTCGTCCCGACATGATAGCTGTTGTTGAAACATTTTTGGTTGACAGGACTCCAGAAAAATTTTGAAAGAATTGCTGGCTACACCTCATGGAATGAGAAGAGACAGGCAAGGGCAAGGGGTGTGTGTTGCTGTGTGCTACTCCCTAAACGTTTTCTGCCCAGCACATTGATGTTGCCACCCCTACACATCTTGAAATGATGTTCTTCAAGTCTGTTATAACCTAAGACCTCTGTACTAGCATGTGGCAATGTTACAGAACCTCCGTTGCCAACATGCAGACCCCTTCACTTCCAAATGGAAAATATTGACTCCCTTCTGCTACAACACAACTGTCACATATTATAATTGTTGGTGACCTCACCAGCACCTTATACAGAGGGACTTTGATGACCTTTTGCCAGTGTTTGACATGGAGAAACTTTGTTGATTTCCCTTACTTCATATCTCTGGCTCCTCCCTTGACCCAGTTAGTGAGGATCTGGCAGAAGGCATAGTCACTTGTCAACCCCTCGGCTATTGTTGGAGATCGTCTGACCACAAGCTGTTTTCTTACGACACCTTAGATACCAACAGAACGAGGTGAGGAGTCCACACGCACAACCTGGCATGGGAAGAGGTATGGCCAGCCCTTTCTCTTGAGTCCCACCACCGACTGGAATGCTCTTCTCCAGGGGGATGTTTGACAACCCAAGTGAAAGCGTGCCACTGGACACATCCTTAATCTGCAACAGAACACATTCCTCACCGGCAATATGTGACAAAGCCTCAGGATCAGCCTTGGTTTGGCTTTCGTTTTAGAGAGGCTTGCTACTGCTAAGTACAAAAGCACATGGCGAAGGTATATAAGAGAATCCTACCTCCTATAACAGAACTTGAACATGCAAGCCTGTTGGCATATGGGTGATTGTTCAAAAGTGGGCCCATTGCTAAATGGGTGTGGACACTAAAAGAAAGTTAGCAATCAGGTAGGGTAGGCTTCCAAAACCTGGTGGTCCCTGGTCAAGGACAGACAAGGTTATCTGCCTGATGAACTTATTCACCTCTAAATCGACCAGGATGGGCCACTCTACTAGTAGTCAAGAGAAGGCGGACTCTATGCTGAACCACTTTGCTACCAAAATGCAAGTCCTGATCCAGAAGGGACCCTCCTGGCTAGCTGCACGACGTGTCAAAACTGTCAGTTGTGACAATAAGGCAGCGGAGGTGGTGCATTTCTTTCTTAAATCACTTGACAAGAAAAGGCTGTGGGCCCAGACAAGTTGAGCCCAAGATTGTTGAGAAGATTGAGACCAGCTAGGCAGCACCTCTACGTCGCATCTTTCAGCACTGCCTAGTACAGTGTAAATGGCCCTCTCTATGGGAAAGCAGCAAATGTAGTCCTGTAACAAAAGAAGAGCAGAGCAGAAATCAGCAACTACAGACCAGTGACACTCCTGTCAATCACCTAGTAAGATCCTTGAGACTTAATCTCAAGACAAATGCCAGATTTTTTTTGACTACCACTCGTACTTTGTTGATTCGTACAATATGGCTTCAGGAAAGGTTACTTGCGTGATCTGTTGTTAATACCTCTCCACTAAGTGGCACAGTCACGGGAGGAATCAAAGTCAGCTGTGTGGTAGCACTGGACATTGTGGCGCTTTCGACCGGGTGTTGGCACCAGGGCCTCTCTTAGCAAAACTTCAAGCACTGGAATTGCAGGCTCTACGCTATGTCTCCTGTGATTACCTTCATGGTAGATCTCTAAGTGTAGTCCTCAATGGAGCGGAATCAGCAAGGCACTATTGGGGCAAGCGTTCACAAGAAGCGTGCTGGCGTTACTGTTATGGATGTTCTGCAACGACCTTCTTCATTCATCCAGAATCACAGCATATGACAGACGACTGTACACTGACAATCATTATCCAGAGAAGAAATGGCCAGCTGCTCTAAGCTAACATCAATCACCTGCTGAGGAGCCTATATCAGCTGGGGAAATAGATGGAAGTACCATTTGCATCCTGAGGAAAACGCAAATGATGATCTCGTCTCTGGCACCATGATGGTTAATGCTGGTGCAGTAGTGATGAATGGGAGGATGTTGGCACCTGGAAGAAGAAGTTGAGATCCTTGGGGGTGAAATTTGACTCTAACTAAACATGAAGAACCATGTTGTAAATCTTTGCAAACAAGGCAGCCAGGGAGCTTTACAGCACTTCGCCCGTTATCTCGCATATGCCTTGACAGTAGGGGTTGCAAAGATCATGTACGAGGCACAAGTACGCTCACACCTTGAGTATGCTCCACTTTCTTGGTTTGCCCTTCCACCCCTCTCATCTGCGACTGCTTGACAGAGTAGAGAAAAGAGCAAGACGTCTCATCTCTCGCCTGGACCCATCCTGGATAGATCTGTCTTTTCAGCAGGAGCCCGTCAACTAGGAGGGCATTGTGGGGTAGCCTTTACTGTTATGTACAAGGCCAATAGTGTCAAAATACCACACTTGGATCCACTTCGAGGGACAGCGTGAAACAAGCTTTTATGCCACAAGACGGGCAGCCAGCAGCAACTTCACTCTGGCTGCCCTCTCCTGAACATCACTCCATCTGAGATCATACATACCCAGGTGACTGAGTATGAACTCTTCTACAGCATAATGATGTCAACGAGATAAAGTCAGTGATCAACTGAAAATGCTGGCCCACAGATGGCTCCAACTTCACCCTGTCTCGTACTGTATGTTCATAACATTAAAAATGTTTCAATGTGCTGATGTAGGTAACAGCTCTTAGCTTGCCAATAAAATTAGGAATCCTTAACCTGTAATTAGCTGTCAATTAAAGCTAGGGATCCTTAACCTTGTTAAACCCTGTGTAAAAAAAAAAAAAAAAAAAAAAATAGGAGAGAGAGAAGAGAGAGAGAGAGAGTGGAGATGAGGAGAGAGAGAGAGAGAGAGGAGAGAGGAGAGATGAGAGGAGAGAGAGAGAGAGGCTTAGAGAGGAGAGTTGAGAGAGAGAGAGACGATGAGCGAGATGAGGAGAGGACCAGAGAGAGAGAGAGAGAGGAAGAGAGAGAGAGAGACAGAGAGACAGAGAATCGTACCTTCTCAGGGTTAAAATCAGGCATGGGTGTATAGGAATTACTGGAACACGTCCCCCACATCATCTGATGGGTGGCTGTGGGAGCTACCATCATGGCTGCTACCATGGTAACCACCATAATCCATGTTTGTGTCTTCATCTTTCCCGTGTGTCTTCTCAGCCTCCACACACTGCTTGTCTCCTGCGAAGTACTATAAAGTTTACTCCCACAGTACATCAAATCCCTTAGTTTCCTCTCACTACCCCACCCCCCCCCCCCCCCCCCCCCCTTGATGCTCTACCCATGTACAATTTTAGCCCAGATATATCAACTCCTGGGCATCCTGTCCTGCTCTGTCCTCTCTAAATGCTCCAGTCACCTTAGTAACCACTCCTCTGCGCTCTAAATCCCTCCAGCACACACACACACACAACACACACACACACACCACCACACAACACACACAAACACACACACAACCACACACACACACACACGCACAACACACACACACACACACACACACACACACACACACACACACACACACTCACACACACACACACACACACACACAAACACACACACACACGCACACACACACACACGCACACACAAACACACACACACACCACACACACACCAAACACACACACACACACACGCACACCACTCCACACACACGCACCACACACACACACACACACACACACAGACACACACACACACACACACACACACACACAACACACACACACGCACACACACACACCACACACACACACACCACACACACACACACACACACACCACAAACACACACAACAGCACACACACACACACACACACACATACACACGCACACCCACACACCACGCACACACACACACCCACACACACCACACACTCACACACACACACACCACAGGCACACACACAAACACAACACACCACACACACACACAACACACGAACACATCACACACAGCACACACACACCACACACGCACACACACACTCACACACACACACATACACACACACACACACACACCGCAACACACAACACCACACACGCACAACAACACACACACACCACACACACACACACACACACACACACACCACACACACACACACACACACACAGACAAGAGAGGAGGGGTGGGTTTTGATTGCTCTTCTTGGACTGCAAGGAAGGCCATTGACACAGTTCCTCACCAGAGAATTAGTTGCAGAGCTTAGAGCATCAGGCGCATATAACAGGAAACGGGCACTGCAATGGATCAGAGAATACCTGACAGGGAGACAAAAACGAGTCATGGTACGTAATGATGTATCACAGGGGGCACCTGTGACGAGCGGGTCCACAGGGGTCGGTCATAGGACAGTGCTATTTTTGGTATATGTGAACGACATGAACGGAAGGGTTGACTCAGAAAGTGTCCTGTTTGCAGATGATGTGAAGTTAATGAGGAGAATTAATATGATGAGGACCAGGAAGGACTTAAAGACACCTGGACAGAACTGGACACCTGGTCCAGCAAATGGCTTCTTCGAATTTAATCCTTGCCAAATGCAAAGCATGAAGATAGGGGAAGGGCACAGAAGACCACAGACAGAGTTAGGCTAGGTGGCCAAAGACTGCATACTCACTCAAGGAGAAAGATCTTGGGCGTGAGCGTATAACACCGAGCATGTCTCCGGAAGCACCACATTCAATCAGATAACTGCTTTGCAGCATTATGGGCGCCTGGCAAACTTGAGAACAGCAATTCCGACCACCTTTTAGTAAGGAATCATTCAGACACTGTACACCGGGGTATGTCTTGCCCCATAACTGAGTATGCAGCACCTGTTTGGAAACCGACACTTGATAAAGCACGTCAAGAAATAGAGAAAGTACAAAGGTTTGCAAAAGGTTAGTTCCAGAGCTAAAAGGGGAATGTCCTATGAAGAAAGATAAGGGAAATCGGCCTGACGACACTGGAAGGGACAAGGAGGGATCAGGGGGGAGGACTTGATAACGACATATAAATACTGCGTTGGAATAGACAAGGTGGACCAAGGGACAGGTGTTCCAGGGAGGGGAACAGAACATGAGGCAAATTGGAAGTTGAAAGGACACAATGAGCAGAGAGATAGTAGGAAGTATTTCTTCAGTCATAGGAGTTGTAAGGCAGTGGAATAGCCTAGAAAATGACGTAGTGGAGGCAGGAACCATACACAGTTTTAAGACGAGGTTTGATAAAGCTCATTGGAAGCGGGGGAGAGAGGGAGTGAGAGGTTTTTCTAGTAGCAACCGGTGAAGAGGGGGGCAAGGAGCTAGGATCGACCCCTGCACCACATATAGGTGAGGTACAAAATAGGTGAGTACAACACTACAACACACACACGCACACAACACAAACACGCACACACCAACACATGCACACACACACACAGACATGAACACACACACACCACACACACACACACACACACAAACACCACACACACACCACACACACACACACACACACACAACACACCAACACACAACACCACGCAACACAAAACAACATGCACACACACACACTGACATGCACACCACACACTCACACACACACGCACACACACACACACACACACACACAACACAGCCAAACTACAAGAAAGGGGACTACACCGGAAATGAGGAACTACCTGAACGGGGTTCAGTGGATCGAGAACTGGCAGGGAAGCCAGTTAATGAGATGATGGAATATGTAGCAAAAAAATGCAAGGGGAGGCTGAGGAGAGGTTTGTACCCAAGGGTAACAGGATTAATGAAAAAAGCCAGGATGAGCCATGGTTTACCCAAAGGTGCCGGGAGGCAAAAAACAAGTTTGCTTAGGGAATGCGAAGAATATAGAAGGCAAAGGACCCAGGAGAATAAGCGAGAACAGTCGTAGTGCCTGAAAACGGATATGCAAGATAAGAAGGGGCCCATCGTCAATATGAAACGACATTGCAGCAAAAGCCAAAATCTGACCCCGAAGCTGTTATACAGCCACATCAGGAAATAAAACAACCGTCAAGGACCAGGTAATCAGGGCTAAGGATGGAAGAGGAGGGAGGTGACAACAGAAATTGACAGTGGAGTATGTGAGGAACTCAAAAAGAGATTCAAAGAAGTTGTTCACAGAGGAGACAGAAGGGCTCCAGAACGTCGGAGAGGTGGGGTACACCACCGGTGTGGACACAGTACACACCCACGAGGAAGAAGTGAAGAGGCTTCTGAGTGAGCTAGATACCTCAAAGGCAATGGGCCAGATAAACATCTCTCCATGGGTCTGAGAGAGGGAGCAGAGGCGCTATGTGTACCCTAAGAACAATATTCAATGCATCTATCGAAAAACAGGGAGATTTGCTGATACAATCTTTAAAAAAGGAGACAGACATGAAGCACTAAACTACAGACCAGTGTCACTGACATGTATAGCATGCAAAAATCATGAGAAAAAAGAATTGTCAGGAGAAGAATGGTGTTGGAACATCTAGAAAGGAATGATCTCAATCACCAGCAGACAAACATGGTTTCAGAGATGGGAAATCCTGTGTGTCACAAACTACTGGAGTTCTATGACATGGTGACAGCGTAAGACAGGAGAGAGAGGGGTGGTGGATTGGTGGATTGCATTTTCTTAGACTGCAAGAAGGCGTTTGACACAGTTACCACACAAGAGGTTCGTGCAAAAAACTGGAGGACCAAGCAGAAATACCAGGGAGTCCACGCAAGGATCAGGGAAAATACTTGTCAGGAAGACAGCAAGCGAGTAATGGTACGAGGCGAGGTGTCCTGAGTGGGCACCTGTGACCAGCGGGTCCACAGGGGTCAGTCCTAGGACCAGGTGCTGTTTCTGGTAATTTGTGAAACGACCATGACGGTGGAATAGACTCTGAGGTGTCACTGTTTGCAGATGACGTGAAGTGATGAAGAAGAGTTCATTCGATCGAAGACCAGGCAGAAATACAAAGAGATTCTGGACAGGTGGCCAGAACCTGGTCCAGCAATGGTCCTGGAGATCAATCCCCCAAGTGCAAAGTCATGAGGCTTGGGGAAGGCAAAAGAAGACCGCAGATGGAGTACGTCTGGGGGGGTCAGAGGACTACAAATACACTCAAGGAAAAGATCTTGGGGTGAGTATAAGACAGGCACACATCTCCTAAGCGCCACATCAACCAAATAACTGCTGCAGCATATGGGCGCCTGGCAAACCTCAGAACAGCATTCCGACATCTTTAATAAGAATCGTTTCAGGACCTGTACACGTGTATGTTAGGCCCATATTGGAGTATGCGGCACCAGTTTGGAACCCACACCTAGCCATGCATCATGTAAAGAAACTAGAGAAGTGCAAATGTGGCAACAAGACTAGTCCCAGAGCTAAGAGGTATGTCCTATGAGGAGAGGTTAAGGGAAATAAACCTGACGGCATGGAGCGACAGGAAGAGAATAGGGGGGACATGATAACGACTTACAAAATTACTGATGAGGAATTGGACAAGGTGGCAAAGACAGGTTCCAGAGACTGGACACAGTAACAAGGGGGACACAGTTAGGAAGTTGAAGACACAGATGAATCCAAAGGGATGTTAGGGAAGTATTTCTTCAGCCACAGAGGTAGTTCAGGAAGTAGAATAGTTTGGGGAAGCGATGTAGTGGATGTAGGATTCCATACATAGCTTAAGCAGAGGTACGAATATATAAAGCTCGTGGTTCAGGGAGAGTGCACCTAGTAGCGGACCCAGTGAAGAGGCGGGGCCAGGAGCTTGGACTCGACCCCTGCAACCTCAACTAGGTGAGTACAACTAGGTGAGGACACACACACACACGCGCGCTTGTCACGTGTCGGTGTCTCCGGGAATATTAAGTGTTTTTGAGGGCTACGTAAGTGTTCTGCAAGGGTTGCTAAGTGTGTCAGGGTAGTGAACAATCTAGAATGTTTTTTAATTGCCTGAGCCACATAAGTGTGGGGAGAGCCACAATTTTGTAGTGATCTGGAAAATATAAGCGTTGTGGTGCAGGCTAGTGTTGTAAGGCGGCGTTGCCAAGTGTCACCCAAGAAAGGTAATAAAGTGAAACAATCGTGTGACCAGTGAAAGAAATACAGTGAATTGGGTACATTATAACTAGAAGAAAGTTGAGGTGGATCTACGCCAGCCGTACATGCGAGCTGGATCTACGCCAGGCACGTTCACGACCTGGACAATCTACGTGCTTGCAGACTGCACTAAAAGTACTGTATCACTATGATTGGTTGTTTGGGTGTGGGGTTCAGGTTCATTACGCCAAGCTGAATTGTGAATGGTTCTAAACTCTCAAAGCACGATAAAAATAGGCACTCCAAGTATTCAATAAGGTTTAGGCAAATTGGTAATCCATTGAACAAGGCGGATTAACTCACTATAAGAGGACGAGCATAGTCAACAATGAAAGGGTGGGAGGGTCAGGTCACAAGAGTTTGTGGACACAAGCGACAACTGAGAATCTACATTACACTCCAAGCACAAGCCACCTACCTTTCTCAGGCAACATAATAAACCCAAACATAATTCGCACATAATTACACACACACACACACACACAACACACACATCAACACACACACACACACACAACACACACATATATCCACACATACACACACACACACACACAACACACACCACACACCCACAACACACACACTCGCTGAGACAATAACAGACACCAATCTTCCCAAGGGATATCAGATCCTGAGGAAAGATAGAAGGAGTAGAGGGGGAGGAGAGGCGTTGCTATGCTCGTAAACTACCGACGGGATTTGAGGAAATGGAAATGGCATGGACATATTGGAAGAAAGAGAACATTGTAGGGACACTTCAGTCCGGAGAACATAAATTAGTCATTGGACGTTTGATGTATAACCCACCACGACTGCAGGAGGCCAAGAGAGGAGTACGAGAAAACAAAAGGGTGATGGTGGACACACTGGCTGAGGTGGCAAGAAAGCTCACTCGAGTAGAGAAAGTTACTGGTAAATGGGCGATTTCAACCACAGGGAGATCGATTGGAAAAACTGAGCCACATGGGGGTCCCCCCAAAACATGGTAGAGCAAGAGGATGGATGTTGGTCCTTGACACCACCCCCTAATGCTCAAACATGTCAGGGAACACAACCAGAGAGAGAGGGGAGGATGAGCAGCATGGACTGGATCTTGTGTTCACCTGAAGCAGTTCAGACATGAGGACATCACTTACGAGAGGCCCCTTGAGCTAGCGAGCATGTGGTGCTGAGTTTTGATTAATTATGTAGAGTTACAAGTGGAGAGGTAACAGGAAACTGAAGGGTCAGGCCAAAATATAAAAGGAGGGGACTTACACAGTATGAGAAACTTCTGCAGGAGGTTCAGTGGGACAGAAGAATTGGTAGGAAAATCAGTGAACGAGAGAGGGAATATGTGGCAAACCAAGTGCAAGGAGGCAGAGGAAAGTTTTGTTCCCAAGGGAAACAGACATAATAGGAAGACCAAAACGAGAGTCCTTGGTTTACCCGAAGGTGTAGGGAGGCAAAAACTAAGTGGCAACAGAGAATGGAAAAGGTACAGGAGGCATAGGACCCAGGAAAAGAAGGAGATTAGTAGAAGAGCCAGAAACGAGTATGCCAGATTAAAGGAAAGGGAGGACCTTAAGCGACAGTAGAAAACGACATAGCATCGAAAGTCAAATCTTGACCACGAAACTGCTGTAAGCCACATTAGGAGGAAGACAACAGTCAGGACCAGTGATAAGGCTGAGGAAAGAAGGGTGGGGTGAAACTCACACAGAAAACGATCAAGAGGTATGTGAGGACTCAACCGAGATTTAGGAAGTATTTACAGTAGAGTCAGGAAGGACTCTGGGGGGACAGACCAGATGGGGACACTGCAAGGGAATACACCAAACAAGGTGTTGGACGGACATACATTCGGATGAGAAGGAGGTGAAAGAAACTGCTATGGGACATCGATACCTCAAAGGCAATAATGGGACGGACAACTTCTCCCCGTGGGGTCATTAGAGAGGGAGCTGATAGGTTGTTGCGTGCACTTACCACAATCTTCAAACACGTTCTGAAAACTGGGCAACTACCTGAGGTATGGAAGACGGCCAATTGTAGTTCCATTTTTAAAAAAAGAGCAGAAAGGAGGCAATAAACTATAGACCTGTGTCATTGTCGTGTATAGTATGCAAAATTATGGAGGAAGATTTCAGGGAGGAGAGTGGTGAGCACCTGGAACGGAACAAAAAGCAGTATAAAAGCCAACAGCACGGAATCATGGAAGGCAATCCTGTGTCACAACCTTCTGAGTTTTATGAAAAATAAACAGATGTAAGACACGAGAGAGGGGGTGGGTCTGATTGATCTTCTTGGACTGCCAAGAAGGCCTTTAGACAGTTTCCTCAAAGAGATTAGTGCAGAAGCTAGAGCATCAGGCGCATATAACAGGAAGGGCACTGCAATGGAATCAGAGAATACCTGGACAGGGAAGACAAACAACGAGCATGGTACGTCAATGATGTATCACAGTGGGAACCGTGACGAGCGGGGTCCCACAGGGGTCGGTCTAGGGACCAGTGCTATTTTTGGTATATACGTGAACGACATGTTGGAAGGGTTTGACTCAGAAGTGTCCCTGTTGCGATGATGTGAGTTGATGAGGAGAATTGATCTGGTGAGGACCAGGCAGGATTCAAAGAGACCTGGACAGATGAACCTGGGGTCCAGCAATGGCTCTCGAATTTAATCCTGCCAAATGCAAAGTCATGAAGATAGGGAATGGGGCACAGAAGACCTCAGACCGAGTATAGGCAGGTGGCAAAGACTGCAACCTCATCAAGGAGAAAGATCTTGGGGTGAGTATAACAACGAGCATGTCTCGGAAAGCAACATTCAACCAGATAACTGTCTGCAGCATATGGGCGCCTGGAAACCTGAGAGAGCATTCCGATTACCGTAGTAAGGAATCGTTCAAGACACTGTACACCGTGTATGTCAGCCCCATACTGGAGTATGCAGCACCTGTTTTGGAACCGCACTTGATAAAGCACGTCAAGAAACTAGAGAAAGTTACAAAGGTTTGCGACAAGGTTAGTCCAGAGCTAAGGGGAATGTCCTATGAAGAAAGATTAAGGGAAATCGGGGCCTGACCACACTGGAGGACAGGAGGGTCAGGGGAGACATGATAACGACAATATAAAATAATGCGTGTGGAATAGACAAGGTGGACAAAGAGGATGTTCAGGGAGGCGGACACAGAAACAAGAGGCCCACAAGTGGAAGTTGAAGACACAAATGGTCAGAGGAGATATTAGGAAGTATTTCTATCAGTCCATAGAGTTGGAAGGCAGTGGAAATAGCCTAGAAATGACGTAGTGGAGGCAGGAACCATACACAGTTTTAAGACGATGTATTGGATTAAGATCTTGGGAGCAGGGGAGAAGAGAGAGGGCCAGTAGAAACTGGTGAAGAGGCGGGCCAGGAGCTAAGACTCGACCCCTGCAACCACAACTAGGTGAGGGTAAATAGGTGATGTACACACCACACTCACCACATACACACACACACAACACACCTACATCACACACACACACAACACACGGTACGTAAGTGCCGGTTAAGTCCCAGGAGGTTGGGGGGTCAGGTCACAAGAAGGTACTGTGGGCAGCCAAGGACATGAGACTTACCTTAAACGCGCAAGCCACTACCTTTCAGTACATATAAACCACACATAATTCCACACACAATTACACACAAAATTTACACACACAAAACACACCAACACACACACACACCACTTCACACACACACAAACACACACACACACTCACACACCACACACACACACACATCACACACAACACACACCACACACACACACACATATCCAGGGGACACACACTCCCCCCTCACCACCGCATTCTCACTACTTCCCTGATCCCTCCCCTCGCTCCTCGATCACCCTCCCCTCCCCGTTCACCCTAGACCCTCCCCACCCTCCCCACTCGGCTCCCACATAGCACAGTTCTTCCAATACTTCCCCCCCCCCCACACTCTGGCATACACACTTCTAACCTAACTACGAACTACATAGGTTTCCCACTCTGAGGCAATAGGATAAAACAAATTGGGTTGCCAGAGAAGCAACAAGAAAACCCAGGGACAGGAGGGATGGAAACTGCAAAGGAAGATTGGGCAGCAGAGCTCATAAAAGGGTCATGTAATGGGAAAAAGCCAGGATGTGTACCCCACACCAGTCCACTAACACCCAGGATGTGACCCACACCAGTCCACTAACGCCAGGATGTGACCACACCAGTCCACTAACACCCAGGATGTGACCCACACAAGTCCACTAACACCAGAATGTGCCCACACCAGTCCATAACACCAGGATGTGACCACACCAGTCCACTAACACCCAGGATGTGACCCACACCAGTCCTCTAACACCCAGGATGTGACCCACACAGTCCCTAACACCCATGGTACCCATTTTACTGATGGGGGGAACATAGACACCCGGTTGTTTAAGAAACACCCAGTGTTTCTTCCCTTGCCGGGAATCGAACCCGGACACTCGCCGTGTTGAAGCAGAACTTTAGCCACCAGGCCACGGGCCTGGTGGCTTATACAATTCAGTAATATCTCCCCCTCATTCTACGTCTTGGTGTAGCAACATATGTAAATAAACACTAGGGCGTATTAACAGGATTAACGTTTCGGCCTGGGACCTTGAATCACTTCTAACATACAGAAGTTACACACAAGACGGTATATATAGGTGGAAGTGTAAGGTGTGAGTGTCACATGGTGACCTGAGTGAGGTGTGAGTGTACACATGGTGACCTGAGTGAGGTGTGAGTGACACATGGTGACCTGAGTGAGGTGTGAGTGTCACATGGTGACCTGAGTGAGATGGTGGAGTGAACACCTCACTCAGGTCACCATGTGTCACTCACACCTCACTCAGGTCACCATGTGTCACTCACACCTCACTCAGGTCACCATGTGTCACTCACACCTCACTCTCCACCTACATACACTATCTTGTTAACGTCTGTATGTCAGAAGTGATCAAGGTCCCAGGACCTAACATTTAGTAATAAACACGCCCTAGTGTTTGTGTACCAGTCTTGCTAAACCAATTTATCGGTATATATTACCATGGTTTATATCATTCTTCGTCTAGCAAGTTAATATAATTTAAGGGGTTCCAATTTCTCTCATCGTAAGGAGGATTCCTTATGCAGTGGAATAAGTTTTTCATTCTTTTTCGAATGTTCTGTAAGGAATTTATCCATTCTGTAATGTGGAGGCCAGAACCGATGTTGATAATTAAATTTAGGCTTATTAATGATGTGTAGAGCTGTAGTATAACCTCTGGACTCCTGTTACTTAATGTATATTTCTTGATAAATTCCAGTAGTCAGTTTGCCGTTTTACGTATGCTTAGGTATTGCTGTCATGATTTCAGGTTCCTGGTTACAATAATTCCTAAGTCTTTTTGCATTCTCTATGATCAGGTTCTACATTATTTAGTTTATAAGTGCTAGGGTTACGAAGATTCCTGAGCTTCAGGACTTTACATTTGTCTGCACTGAACTACATCTGCCACTTTCCTGACCACGACATGAGTTTGTCTAAATCCCTCTGAAGTTCCCTGATATCTTTCTTTGAATCAATTATCCTGCTTATCTTCGTGTTATCCGCATATTTGTCCATGTCACTAGTTATTCTCTCGTCAAGGTTATTAATGTACATTATAAACAACGATGGGCCTCAAACTGATCCCTGTGGAACGCCACTTGTTACAGATCCCCACTCAGACTTCACTCCATATATGAACACTTTCTGCTTCCTGTCTGTGAGTCATAACTCGATCCATGACAACACTTTTCCCCCAATACCATGAGCTGCCACTTTCTTCAACAGTTTTTTGTGTGATACTCCATCAAAAACTTTTACTAAAATGCTAAATAAATATATCGAAATTCTTTATAGTGGCAAACTGCTTCAGATGCTGTGCTGAAGAAAGTAAATTAGTTAGGCATGATCGGCCCCTCGTAAATCCATACTGAGTATCATTAACCAAATTATGCTTTTCAAGATGGCTTCTTATAATATCAGGTATAATTGACTCTAGTAATTTGTCTACGATTGAGGTTAGGCTTATTGGGCGGTAATTTGATGGTAATGTCTTGTCTCCTGATTTAAAAATAGGAATTACATCAGTCATCTTCCACATATCAGACACTACACCTGTTTGAAGATATATATTAAAATGCTAGTTAATAGTTCATTAAGTTCCGTTTTGATCTCGTTGTAGTAGCCAGACTTAGACTTGGTTACAAGTATTTCTGGCAGTCTGACAGACACACAGATGATAATCACATCAAGTACAAAGTATGTAGCCAGCTCTATGGTCACTATCTTGAACACTATGTGCTTAATTGTCCACTTATTGAAGAATATAGAGGTATAGATATGTCACGTGCCAAGATATCTTGTTAATGAAAATAAGATATCAGATATATTAAGCAAATCCCCTAAATTTGCGGCATATGGGCGCCTGGCAAACCTGAGAATAGCGTTCCGGTACCTCAGTAAGGAATCGTTCAAGACTTTATACACTGTGTACGTCAGGGCCATACTGGAGTATGCAGCACCAGTTGGAACCCAAACAACCTGGGGTCAAACACGTCAAGGAAATTAGAGAAAGTGCAAAGGTTTGCAACAAGGCTAGTTCCAGAGTTAAAGGGAATGTCCTATAAAGAAAGGTTGAGGGAAATCGGGCTGACGACACTGGAGGACAGGAGGGTCAGGGGAGACATGATAACGACATACAAAATACTGCGTGGAATAGAGAAGGTGGACAGAGACAGGATGTTCCAGAGATGGGACAAAGAAACAAGAGGTCACAATTGGAAGCTGAAGACTCAGATGAGTCAAAGGGATGTTAGGAAGTATTTCTTCAGCCACAAAGTTGTTAGGAAGTGGGATAGTCTGGCAAGCGATGTAGTGGAGGCAGGAACTATACATAGTTTTAAGACGAGGTATGATAAAGCTCATGGAGCAGGGAGAGGGAGGACCCAGTTGCGGTCAGTGAAGAGAGGGACCAGGAGCTGAGTCTCGACCCCTGTAACCACAATTAGGTGAGTACAGATAAGTGAACTGTAGATATAAATTCAGATATGCTCCTGTTAACCCTTTTGGGGCCTAGTTCCTGGGCCTATTGTGTATCCATATACTCTGGCGCTAGCGTCCACACGGTGGATATAACCTGCACAATGAACTAGCCACTTCGATAGCAAAACATATTCTGTGATTATAACATAACAGTCTGGATCGTGATCTTTGACCACATCTGAGGTCTTAGCAAAGATGATCGTACCTACTACCGACCCAGGTCTTACTTAAGACCTAACGTCTCTACAGACCGTTTTGGTCTCTAGCTCACAGACCTCTCAAAACCACTATGTAACCATTCTTTTTGCACGTCTCTATAAACAGTAGGACCACTACAGTAGGACTACTGGCCCATAAATCTACAGCCATACAACTACAACTACAACCACAACTACAACTACAACTACAACTACTTACTACCACTCCAGTCTAGCTTCATCTTAGCAGGTTGTTCTGGATTCATTTCCAGAATCCCTTCATTGGTCACCGTTGCCTTGTAAGGTGTCATGTCTGCTACAACTGGGGTTCGTATCTCCTTGACCTTGAAGGTCCTGGTGTCGTTCTGCAGCTCAAAGGTCGTACTCAGGCACTGCTGGTCGTCACTAGCTTCTTCAACACGTACCAGGATCCACTGAACTGTTGGGTCAAGCACAAGGCATCTGTTGTTAGCTGGGCTGTGAGAATTTTTTTTATTTTTCTAAATGCTAAGAATTTTTTCACATATAAGACCAGTTTAGTTTCTGTTGATAATTGGCAAGACGAGAGAGAGAGAGGAGGGAGATGAGGAGGAGATGAGGAGAGAGAGAGAGAGAGATGTGAGAGGGAGAAGAGAGAGCAGAGAGAGAATGAGAGAGAGTGAGAGAGAAGAGAGAGGAGAGAGAGAATGAGAGGAGGAGACGAGCGAGAGTGACGACGGAGAGAGAGAGAGAGAGAGAGGGAGGAGAGAGGAGAGAGGAGAGAGGAGACGTGTGAGAGAGATGAGGAGAAAGATAGGAGAGAGAGGAAGGAGATAGGGAGAGTGAGAGAGATGAGAGAGAGAGTACCACATAGCTTTGGAACACTCGTCGTCCCGACATGATAGCTGTTGTTGAAACATTTTTGGTTGACAGGACTCCAGAAAAATTTTGAAAGAATTGCTGGCTACACCTCATGGAATGAGAAGAGACAGGCAAGGGCAAGGGGTGTGTGTTGCTGTGTGCTACTCCCTAAACGTTTTCTGCCCAGCACATTGATGTTGCCACCCCTACACATCTTGAAATGATGTTCTTCAAGTCTGTTATAACCTAAGACCTCTGTACTAGCATGTGGCAATGTTACAGAACCTCCGTTGCCAACATGCAGACCCCTTCACTTCCAAATGGAAAATATTGACTCCCTTCTGCTACAACACAACTGTCACATATTATAATTGTTGGTGACCTCACCAGCACCTTATACAGAGGGACTTTGATGACCTTTTGCCAGTGTTTGACATGGAGAAACTTTGTTGATTTCCCTTACTTCATATCTCTGGCTCCTCCCTTGACCCAGTTAGTGAGGATCTGGCAGAAGGCATAGTCACTTGTCAACCCCTCGGCTATTGTTGGAGATCGTCTGACCACAAGCTGTTTTCTTACGACACCTTAGATACCAACAGAACGAGGTGAGGAGTCCACACGCACAACCTGGCATGGGAAGAGGTATGGCCAGCCCTTTCTCTTGAGTCCCACCACCGACTGGAATGCTCTTCTCCAGGGGGATGTTTGACAACCCAAGTGAAAGCGTGCCACTGGACACATCCTTAATCTGCAACAGAACACATTCCTCACCGGCAATATGTGACAAAGCCTCAGGATCAGCCTTGGTTTGGCTTTCGTTTTAGAGAGGCTTGCTACTGCTAAGTACAAAAGCACATGGCGAAGGTATATAAGAGAATCCTACCTCCTATAACAGAACTTGAACATGCAAGCCTGTTGGCATATGGGTGATTGTTCAAAAGTGGGCCCATTGCTAAATGGGTGTGGACACTAAAAGAAAGTTAGCAATCAGGTAGGGTAGGCTTCCAAAACCTGGTGGTCCCTGGTCAAGGACAGACAAGGTTATCTGCCTGATGAACTTATTCACCTCTAAATCGACCAGGATGGGCCAAGGAGCTGTGACTCGACCCCTGCAACCACAAATAGGTGAGTACAAATAGGTGAGTACACACACACAAACATATACACACAAACGATCAGTGAAGAGTCGGGGCCAGGAGCTGTGACTCGACCCCTGCAAACACAACTAGGTGTGTACACAAGAGGATACACTTCAACTTACCTCCAGGAAGTCCAGCAGAATGAGTCTTCCAGTCTTCCTCCCACATATATATACACGCATACCATTCATACATTCCAGTTTCCAGGTATCTTCTTCCAGACTTTATTAAGTATAAAGTCTATCTACTACACCAGGGTCATTAAGACTGGTTGGTTGGTTAATGGGGTTTAAAGTCTATCTACTACACCAGGGTCATTAAGACTGGTTGGTTGGTTAATGGGGTTTAAAGTCTATCTACTACACCAGGGTCATTAAGACTGGTTGTTTGGTTAATGAGGTTTAAAGTCTATCTACTACACCAGGGTCATTAAGACTGGTTGTTTGGTTAATGAGGTTTAAAGTCTATCTACTACACCAGGGTCAAGAATACTTTAATACCTAAAATACTGATTAATGTAAACTATCAGTGTATATACTCTGAGATATGAACCTCTCAGTGCATATACACATAGATATACATACTCTCAGTGTATACACACTTAGATATACACACCTCTCAACGTATGTACACTGAGATATACACACCTCTCAGTGTATATACACGCCTCTCAATGTATATACACGCCTCTCAATGTATATACACGCCTCTCAATGTATATACACGCCTCTCAATGTATATACACGCCTCTCAATGTATATACACGCCTCTCAATGTATATACAAGCTGCCAGATAATCTCTGAGTCATCTTCATGCTCTGTGAACAGAATAAATATATTCCAAGAATACTGGAAGGGGATGGGAATACCTAGTGCGTATATACGCAGGTTGTTGCTTCCTAGAAGTAGCTGGGTATATCTACTGGCTATACTAGGTTCATTAAGGGTATATCTGGACTGTTACTATGAAGGAATATTCATGAAATGAGTATTAAAATGTATATCCTGCTCTCCTTGTTTACGTGACTTTGTAAATTGTTCAAGTCTGAGCGAAACGTCGTCGTAAACGTCTCGTATGTGCGGGTTATCTGTGCATTGTTCCAGTCACGGTATTGTGCCTTTTTTCTGTTATATATATCTCAGTGTATATACACTTAGAGACACGAATATCTTAGTATATATATAATAAGGGGCGTGTTTATCTCAGTGTATATACACTGAGATATACAGACCAGAGTGTATATACACTCTGGCAGTATATACACTGCCAGACTATATCATTTGCCAGACTATTCCACTGCCTGACTACTCTATGTCTAAAGAAATACTTCCTAACATCTCTGTGGCTCATCTGAGTCTTCAACTTCCAATTGTGACCTCTTGTTTCTGTGTCCCATCTCTGGAACATCCCGTCTCTGTCCACCTTGTCAATTTCTAGCAGTATTTTGCATGTCGATGTCATGTCTCCCCTAAACCTCCTGTCCTCCAGTGCCGTCAGGCCAATTTCAATTAACCTTTCTTCGTAGGACATTCCCCTTAGCTCTGGGACTAGTCTTGTTGCAAATCTTTGCACTTTCTCTAATTTCTTCACGTAACTCTTGTAACTCTGCTATATAATCAAAACTCAGAACCACGAGATAGCTAGCTCCAAGGGGCGTCTCGTAAGGGATGTCCTCAATGTCCGAACTGCTCAGGGTGAATACAAGATCCAGTCTTGCTGGCTCATCCTCCCCTCTCTCTCTGGTAGTGTCCCTGACATGTTGATGCATGAGGGTTTCAAGTACCACATCCATCATCTTGGCTCTCCATGTTTCGGGACACCCATGTGGCTCCAGGTTTTTCCCAGTCGATCTCCCTGTGGTGTGTGTGTGTGAGTGTGTGTACTCACTCACCTAGTTGTACTCACCTAGTTGAGGTTGCGGGGGTCGAGTCCGAGCTCCTGGCCCCGCCTCTTCACTGATCGCTACTAGGTCACTCTCCCTGAGCCGTGAGCTTTATCGTACCTCTGCTTAAAGCTATGTATGGATCCTGCCTCCACTACATCGCTTCCCAAACTATTCCACTTACTGACTACTTGTGGTGAAGAAATACTTCCTAACATCCCTGTGATTCTTTCTGTGTCTTTAGTTCCAACTGTGCCCCCTTGTTACTGTGTCCAATCTCTGGAACATCCTGTTTTTGTCCACCTTTGTCAATTCCTCTCAGTATTTGTATGTCGTTATATGTCCCCTATCTCTCCTGTCCTCCAGTGTCGTCAGGTTGATTTCCCTTAACCTCTCCTCGTAGGAAATACCTCTTAGCTCTGGGACTAGTCTTGTTGCAAACCTTTGCATTTCTCTAGTTTCTTTACGTGTTTGGCTAGGTGTGGGTTCCAAACGTGGTGCCGAATACCCCAATTTATGGCCTAAACGTATACGGTTGTACAGGGTCCTGAACGATTCCTTATTTAAGATGTCGGTGTGTGTGGTGTGTGTGTGTGTGTG
>NC_069463.1:4470506-4538006 GCF_026875155.1 Cherax quadricarinatus | reverse complement strand
GCTACTACTACTATTTCTACTACTACTACAACTACTCTACTACAACTACAACTACAACTACTGCTGCTACTATTATAACCACTACTACAACTACTGAAACTATTACCACCACCACTACATCTACCACCACTACATCTACCACCACTACAACTACCACCACTACAACTACTACTACGGTCTCGGATTTCCACCTAAGTCCTGCCTCTATAAATACAGGTTTCTTAGCTATGTGTGTGTGCAGAAGAGGACATCAGGTGTTCCAAGACACCTCCAGACAATCTCCTGAGTTTTTCCGGCACTCTGGCTGCAGCCTGAGTGCCAGGAATGGCTCAACTGGAGTTGAAAGAGTTACAGGGCCCTTGGCATAAGGCTGTAAACAGGAATCCACTTGACGTAAATGCTCACCGTGCCCCTGACACAGTACTGTAAACAGTCCATCACTTGTACTAACTCCGTCACTCCTTCGGGAGTGACAGCTGGATCACAACTTGCAGAAGACCCGGGGCAGGACCCCTCCTGACACACCTACATAAATATATCTCTGTATCAGGACTTAACAAGTCACTCGTAGTATCAGATGACATCTCTTTTTACCCCTGAGTCAACAAATGATGTCAACTATCACGTACTTCACCTGTTATGTGCAACCTGAGAGACTCAGAAGAAAATAAAGAGACTTTTGCAACTAATGTGAAAATCTTCATGAATATATGAAGCAGTCCTTTTGTTTATTGGTAATTTTACTGGACCATCCAACACAGGGCCCAGAGATAATGATGGGGGCCCTAGTGGCCCCAGTCCGTTATTCTATATAAGATGTTTCTCCGTGTAACACAGGGACTGCAACACGACCATGATCGTGAAACACACACTAGTCCTCTCAGCTCCTCTCCTCTATGTCCGGGTTATTTGTGTATTGTTCCAGTCACGGTATTGTGCCTTTATTTTTTGTTATAAATATAAAGCTTGGCCATACAGAATGCAAAAATGACTTAGGAGTTATGGTAAACTTGAATCTGAAACCAAGACAGCGGTTCCTATGTGCACGTAATAGGGCAAAAAGATTACTGGGATTTATGTCAAGAAATATAAACATCAGATGTCCAGAGGTTATATTATAACCTCGCACATCATTAGTAGGTCCTCACTTAGATTATGCATCTCAGTTCTGGTCTCCATTTTACAAAAGGGATATAAATTCGTAGGAAGACCTGATTAGCAGTTACAGGTCAGTGATAGACATAATTTGGAAGGAAAGTGGGAGCCCTGTATATGCTATTTTGCTGAGGAGAGGAGTTGAAAATGAATGGTTGTTCAGGACAATTGGTGTTAATTGCTGCCTGGACAAACACTGTAAGGACATTGCAATACCATTTATAGACAACTGGGACCTCTTCTACGGCAGAAATGACGTGTATGCCAGGGATGGGGGTTCACTTGTCTAGGTCTGGTGTGGAGGCACTGGCTAGTGCAGTGGAGGGAGCTGTTAGGGATTTAAACAGGAAATTGTTAGCGGTATGGGTTTTACTGGGAAAGCAATAAAATATGATACATTAGAATTGGGCAGGATGAATTCTCAGTGTAACGTTATTGTGAGTTTTAGGGAAACTAGTTATAGGCAGAATTATTGGTGAATGTTGTAAAGCCAGAGGCTGTCTTCAAGAAGGTGCTGGACAGACACCTAAAGTTAGTACCTGACCAGCCGGGCTGTGGTTCATACGTTGGTTTATGCGTGGCCAGCAGTAACAGTTTGGTTAATCAGACCCTGATTCACCACGAGGCCTGGTCATGGACTGGGCCGCGGGGGCGTTGACCCCCGAAACACCCTCCAGGTATATTCAAGTCTGAAAACTAGTTGGCCGAGCCAGTTATATATACAACCTGTAACTTACAAGACTGAGCATCCAATGCTCACCTTAATAGTTTATTATTAGTACCTTTAAAGTTATGAAGGTACAGCCGAGGCTTGTGGTAACTATCAGGTATAAAGGATTTACTGCATAAGTTGTATTTAAACTTACTAACAACCCAAACTAATGCATAACATTCCTCTCCCACGGTGGAATATCTCTCTTCCCTCGACAGAAGTTTCTTACTAGCGAGAGATACTGGGAAGAGTCTCATCATTATACTGTAGATTACAGCTCCTGGTCCAGAATGAGAGGCATCTGTTTGGAGACAAGAAATTTTATTAATATCTGGTAACTTGAGAACTGGAGGGTTAGAAAATATCCATTAGTTTTGCTCTAAGGCTTCTAAAGCTTCCTCGGAACAAACAAGTGGTTCCTTCTGTAAGAATGGTGGACCACTTAAATTAGGGACAACTTCCTGGTAATTTCTTAATAGTTATTGTCTGACATAATAAACCTATTATTGCGCCTTAAAATATTGAAGAAAACATATCTGGGGTCTAAGTTAAGGTCGTGAGGTCTGAGAGTGTGTGAAACATGCGACAGTGTCGCAAGATGGTCACCCCAGACATGGGTCATGATGTATGTACTATCAAAATACACTGAAACATTCTTTAAGTCAGAAAGGACAAGTGTCATGAGTTTGATGTACGTGGCAGAGGAGGTGATCCAGCCGAAAGACATTGTATGATATTGCATTAGTCCTCTGTGTAGGGTAGCAGTGTATGGTTAGAGTCTGGGTATGAGGGCACTTGATGGTACGCTTGTGAGATGCCTAATTCAGAGAAGAATTTACAGTCATGGGATTTAAACTGGCATGTGCTCAGCATCCCGTTTAGTGATAGCATTTAAATAACGAAAATGTTGAGCCATTCTGTAAGAAATGTCTGGTTTCTAAACCATGACAACTGGTGAGTAAAGAGCTGATTTAGAAGGTTCTACAATATTTAACTTTAAGAGTTTGTTAACCTCATTATCAAATGTTTTACGTAAGTTAAGGAAAAGAGGATAGACTTTCCGTCTTACTGGTTCATCAGCTGACAATTCAATCTTGTGTACAACGGTAGTGGTTAGTCCTGGGATCTGTGAATACGTCTGAAAAAGTACTTACTAAGGCACTTACTTGAGACTTTTGTTTACTAGATAGTTCACTGTTGATGTTGATGTTTGAATTGTTAGTCGGAGACTCAACAGTTAAAATATCAAGTAGTTTTTTTGATTCTGTGTGAGCTCGTCATCTATAATACAAACTTTACAGTCACAAGAATCACCACTTGTAACTAAGCTGTAAGACACAGTTTAAATAAAGATTAACTCCTCTACGGTGGTACAGTTTCAAAATATCGACATGATACATTCTTGTCTTACCCTTGACATCCAAGAGATAATCTTCCTTATTACAGACCACTACTACTTTATAAGGTCCTCGTAAAGTAATTAACAATTAGTTGGATTTATCTCGTAAAAGAGCTAAAACATCGCCAATATTAATTTTTTTCTTAGAGTTCTTTTGGTCAAAGTATGTCTTAAATTACCATGAACATGTCCAGGTTTTTGACCACCAAATCAGCTGTTCTTTTAATCATTCCCTCAGATCTAAAAGAAACTGATAAGTGCTTCGAACTTCAGGTTTAATATCTTTGGACCACAGTTCATTCAAGATAAATACAGGTCCACGAGTTTGTCTCCCATAAAGTAATTCGCAAGGGAAATATCCAAGGGAATCACATGGAATCTCACGCATTACAAAGATCACATGACAGATATCTATGCCAGTCAGTTGGTTTAAGAAACCAATGTTTCTTTAATATTGACTATAGGATGACATGTTGTTGTTAGGTAAGACACATATGCAACAGTTAGGTATCTTTATTTCGAAACGTTTCGCCTACACAGTAGGCTTCTTCAGTCGAGTACAGAAAAGTTGATAGAAGCAGAAGAGACTTGAAGACGATGTAATCAGTCAATCACCCTTAAAGTTTTGAGATGGTCAAACTGACCACCTCAAAACTTTAAGGGTGATGGACTGATTACATCGTCTTCAAGTCTCTTCTGCTTCTATCAACTTTTCTGTACTCGACTGAAGAAGCCTACTGTGTAGGCGAAACGTTTCGAAATAAAGATACCTAACTGTTGCATATGTGTCTTACCTAACAACCTGTCGGTATTTTATACCACTTTAATGACATGTTGTTGTTCAATCTTCCTGTTACAATGTGGATGGCAAACTGTTGTGAATAGACGTTGAACATCTCAAGTTGACAAAACTGATCCATTTATTCTGAAGTAAATTGCGTCCCTTGATCAGACAGAATTTCTCTGGGTATACCTACCCGTGAAAAATAGACAGTCATGGTTCGGCAACTTCTGTTGTGGTAATGGATCTCAAGGGCACCGCCTCTGGGAAGCTGGACGCATAGTCAATCATAGTTAAGATATATTTATGACCTCCTGATGAGCGGAGACTGATAGGACTAACTATATACACTGTAATTCTAGTGGGTGCCTTGTGGCCTGGTCTCTAAAGTTCTTGCTTCACGCGGGGATTGTCTGGGTTCGATTCCCAGATAGGGTAGAAACATTGCGCTTGTTTCTTTACACCGGTTGTTTATGTTCACCCATCAGTCCACTAACACCCTGGGTGTTAGTGGACTGATGCGGGTCACATCCTGGGACAAAACTGACCTAATTTGCGAGAAATGATCAGCATAACAAAGGACTTTCTATATAGTACTATGTCATTGATGTCAGCTATGGTCTGTATACCTTGTACATGTACTGGTAGAAATAAAGATATTATTATTATTATTATTATTATTATTATTATTATTATTATTATTATTATTATTATTATTATTATTATTATTTGTATTAGCAAATGGGATTGAAAAAACTGGTATTTTTTCAGCACGACGTCTTAGTTCTCCAATTATGTGAGGTAAGTTGTTATATACGACAAGATCTACAATACTTATAGACGTCAGAAGACATCCCAGATCAGAAGTACAAGTCCTTCATCCTCTCACAGGTCTTCCCAGGTGGAAAACTGTCCAGAGACTCCCAGGTCATGAGAAATCTTCAAAACAGTCTCACGGTAATTAATAGGAGTTACTAACAGACTTCTATTCACGTTATTTTGATTTTCTGTTAACACTATATTCTTGAATAGAAGATTATCTTAATATACAAAGGTGTAAGAAAATTTCTACATTTGAATCACGTTGCCTGTTAAAGGTAACTTCCGGGAAGAACAAGTTTTCTGGCGATTCTTTAAATCTATGTGAGAAAGCTCAATAGGTTTTCCTTTGAGAAAAACCAACAGACGGACAGGTTTTACTTTATTCTGTGCTATAGTGGACGTTAACCGAGTCTTGTTGTTGGACGTTAACCGAGTCATGTTGTTGGACGTTAACCGAGTCATGTTGTTGACCAGATTCACTCGTTCTTCTTCGTGGATTTCTGAGCCATCTTGTGTCGTGGAATGAATTGCGAAGGATTTTCCCTCGGTTTCGTGACTATCAGAACTCTGATTCCAGTTGTCAGTCTGATTCGCTTCTGGTGCTGTAGTGGAAGAAACCAAAGTATTATGAAGGTTAGATACCAAACTTCTCTCATAATTCTTGAAACTTCGGTACAGTCTCTATCAGATGGGAAAGTAGCACCTTCAATGTCCCCCACCAAAACATGAAGTTATCGGGTAACTACTGTGACCATCCAACTTGAAAACCATTTGCGCCTTACAAAACATCTGACAGTTGCAGAAGAATCAGTTCTTTATAATTAATCAGTTAACTTAATAGTTTTGTTCAGTGAAAGATCTAAATTATGGGAAAGCTTATTAACAGTACTTTCAATAACAAAGGCTCGTTAATATTACCTTCGGTAAAATATTTTCCTATATTCTCGCCTTTCCTTTGGAACATTCTTGACATTTTATCTTGAAGGTCGTGGAATTCTTAGGGACCAAGGTTTTGGGTCCCTCAGTTCGCTTAGGCACAACAAATTTATATCTGCTACTCTCGTTGGGGTAGTTATTATGCTCACATTACATACATATCTGCGGCTTGTTCCATTTCCGAAGTTGTGTGGACATTTCGTTCGTTTATACTCTTCGTAAATCAGAGGTTAGAGAAGAACGGAACTGATCTCTTACCATCAGGTCTCATATTGAGTCGAAGTCGTGGTTGACTTCAGCACTGTCAATCCAAGAATCAGACGATCTGAAAATAGTTATTAAATACTGCGTATAATTTTGATTTGTAGTTATCCTAGCATGACCAAACTCTGACCTGTAATGACGAGTGGTTTTCTTGAAAGCGTAAAGTATGGATTTCTTCAGCAGATTATAATTAGTTATTGCATCTGAAGTTAAGTTAGAATAAATATTTAAGCCCGATCCAGACAAAAGTAAGCCAAGCCTAGTAGCCCAAGAATCTGATGGCCAGTCACAGAGTGGCAGTGTTCTCAAATCTGATAATATCTGAAAAGATGTCATCCTGTTCTGTGAAAGATGGAATTATAGGCATCCTAATATTTGCCTCTACTTTCTGCTTAAAAAGTTCTACCTTCTTTGCTTCCAGCTCCAATCTTAACTATTCTAATTCTCTCCTTTTACCTTGTTCTTAAGTTTCCTTCATTCTGAATACTACCTCTGTCTTCCCTAGCTGTCCTCTCCTGTTTTTTCCTTTTAGTTATAGCAATCATAGAAGTAATATAGTCATTAACGTCCTGGCCAGTGTTACACCCTTTTGTTCATTTTGTTCATTTTCTTCTTATTATCACAATGGTATACTATTACATGTTATTTTTGCTATTTCACTTAATATTATATTCAGGAGTAATTACATTAGTAGCTAAAATGGATTTACTCGACTTTATAATATTATCTGGTCGTATTACTTAGCTTTGTATTTAGGTAGGTCATTTAATTAGTGTCAACTGCTGGTGACCTGGCCAAGCACAAGTAGGTGTTTTGAGCTGCTCGACCCCTGCTGGTGACCTGGTCAAGCACCAGTAGGTGTTTTGAGCTGCTCGACCCCTGCTGGTGACCTGGCCAAGCACCAGTAGGTGTTTTGAGCTGCTCGACCCTGCTGGTGACCTGGCCAAGCACCAGTAGGTGTTTTGAGCTGCTCGACCCCTGCTGGTGACCTGGCCAAGCACCAGTAGGTGTTTTGAGCTGCTCGACCCCTGCTGGTGACCTGGCCAAGCACCAGTAGGTGTTTTGAGCTGCTCGACCCCTGCTGGTGACCTGGCCAAGCACCAGTAGGTGTTTTGAGCTGCTCGACCCATGCTCTGACCGAGACAAAGTGGGCTGGTAAAGCCTCACAGAGTTCAGTTCTTACCTTCCTCACCTCTCGTGAGGGAAGCTCCCTGATTCCTGGATTTAAACTTCTGGTCCCACATGAGGTTCCCTAGTGACCCTCCAGTACCTCGGACGGTATCTGACAGAAACGTCTCGGACGAAGTGTGTGTTGCTGTTTTGGAGACGCTGGTGATTGTCCCTAGCTCTGCTAGGAGTGAATTTAAGCAGTATTGGTTCAAAGAGGACGGTGAAAAAGTCATGGGAGACAGACTTGCCTCAAAATTCCTTTAAGAGTAAAATATTCCTAATCTCACTTAGTATATTATGAAAGTTGAATAAGAGTGAATTATTACTGAAGTGTTACGTCTTCTGTCTCATTTGGATTGAGTTAAGTAAAGTGTTATTATGTGAAGAGAAGGTGTTATGATATTAGAGCCGTTCAGTACTATAATCAAGATAATACTGAGTATTATCTTTTAAGTGAACTTAAGTGTAAATTTCATGAGTACTGTTTTATGGTGCGACCTTTTTAAAGTTAATATAAAACCCTTCTATGGTTTATTAAGAAACTTAATAAAAAACCGGAAAGAAACATTGTGATTGTTTACTATTGAACCCTTGAATGATTTCATCTAGAACAGGATATTCAATCCTGTTTATTTGTTGCAAGAAAGGGTTAAAGAGGCTTAAGTAGTGGCCCTGTACGCAACAGCCAGAAAGTTCCATCTATTTTCCAGCTCTCAACCAGAAATTCTCCTTCTTGGAAGAACACAGTTTTATACTCAGCAACCTTCACAAAGTTTACATTCACCAGGTTCACACACGACGGGTTATTATCAGGGTTCCCAAGGTTCAACACCTGGCAAACACCAGGTTCACACAGGACGGGTTATTATCAGAGTTCCCAAGGTTCAACACCTGGCAAACACCAGGTTCACACAGGACGGGTTATATCAGGGTTCCCAAGGTTCAACACCTGGCAACACCAGGTTCACACAGGACGGGTTTTTTATCAGGGTTCCCAAGGTTCAACACCTGGCAAACACCAGGTTCACACAGGACGGGTTATTATCAGGGTTCCCAAGGTTCAAAGCCTGGCAAACACCAGGTTCACACAGGACGGGTTATTATCAGGGTTCCCAAGGTTCAACACCTGGCAAACACCTGAAGTGAACCCTGCGACTAATAACAAAGTCTAACAAGACTATAAGTAATATATATAATAATATCATTATTTACTACCAGTACATGTACAAGGTATACCAGTACATGTACAAGGTATACCAGTACATGTACAAGGTGTACCAGTACATGTACAAGGTATACCAGTACATGTACAAGGTGTACCAGTACACGGTATACCAGTATATGTACAAGGTATACAGACCATAGCTGACATCAGTGACATACTACAATATAGAAAGTCCCTTGTTATGCTGAGGATTTCCCGTAAATTAGGTCAGTTTTGTCCCAGGATGCGACCCACACCAGTCCACTAACACCCAGGATGTGACCCACACCAGTCCACTAAAACCCAGGATGTGACCCACACCAGTCCACTAACACCCAGGATGTGACCCACACCAGTCCACTAACACCCAGGATGTGACCCACATCAGTCCACTAACACCCAGGATGTGACCCACATCAGTCCACTAACACCCAGGATGTGACCCACACCAGTCCACTAACACCCAGGATGTGACCCACATCAGTCGACTAACACCCAGGATGTGACCCACATCAGTCCACTAACACCCAGGACGTGACCCACACCAGCCCACTAACACCCAGGATGTGACCCACACCAGTCCACTAACGCCCAAGATGTGACCCAAACCAGTCCACTAACACCCAGGATGTGACCCACTCCACTAACACCCAGGATGTGACACACACCAGTCCACTAACACTCAGGATGTGACACACACCAGTCCACTAACACCCAGGATGTGACACACACCAGTCCACTAACACCCAGGATGCGACCCACACCAGTCCACTAACACCCAGGATGTGACCCACACCAGTCCACTAACACCCAGGATGTGACCCACACCAGTCCACTAACACCCAGGATGTGACCCACACCAGTCCACTAACACCCAGGATGCCACCCACACCAGTCCACTAACACCCAGGATGTGACCCACACCAGTCCACTAACACCCAGGATGTGACCCACACCAGTCTACTAACACCCAGGATGACACCCACACCAGTCGACTAACACCCAGGATGTGACCCACACCAGTCGACTAACACCCATG
The DNA here is from genome assembly GCF_026875155.1 of Cherax quadricarinatus. NCBI lineage: Eukaryota > Metazoa > Arthropoda > Malacostraca > Decapoda > Parastacidae > Cherax > Cherax quadricarinatus. The sequence goes on along the minus strand of NC_069463.1, from coordinate 4,528,524 downwards.
ATGTGACCCGCACCAGTCGACTAACACCCAGGATGTGACCCACACCAGTCGACTAACACCCAGGATGTGACCCACACCAGTCGACTAACACCCAGGATGTGACCCACACCAGTCGACTAACACCCAGGATGTGACCCACACAAGTCGACTAACACCCAGGATGTGACCCACACCAGTCGACTAACACCCGGATGTGACCACAAACCCGTCGACTAACACCCAGGATGTGACCCACACCAGTCGACTAACACCCAGGATGTGACCCACACCAGTCGACTAACACCCAGGATGTGACCCACACCAGTCGACTAACACCCAGGATGTGACCCACACCAGTCGACTAACACCCAGGATGTGACCCACACCAGTCGACTAACACCCAGGATGTGACCCACACCAGTCGACTAACACCCAGGATGTGACCCCACACCAGTCGACTAACACCCAGGATGTGACCCACACCAGTCGACTAACACCCAGGATGTGACCCACACCAGTCGACTAACACCCAGGATGTGACCCACACCAGTCGACTAACACCCAGGATGTGACCCACACCAGTCCACTAACACCCCGGATGTGACCACACCAGTCCACTAACACCCAGGATGTGACCCACACCAGTCCACGAACACCCAGGATGTGACCCACACCAGTCCACTAACACCCAGGATGTGACCCACACCAGTCGACTAACACCCAGGATGTGACCCACACCAGTCCACTAACACCCAGGATGTGACCCACACCAGTCGACTAACACCCAGGATGTGACCCACACCATTCGACTAACACCCAGGATGTGACCCACACCAGTCGACTAACACCCAGGATACCACCCACACCAGTCCACTAACACCCAGGATGCGACCCACACCAGTCCACTAACACCCAGGATGCCACCCACACCAGTCCACTAACACCCAGGATGTGACCCACACCAGTCCACTAACACCCAGGATGTGACCCACACCAGTCTACTAACACCCAGGATGACACCCACACCAGTCGACTAACACCCAGGATGTGACCCACACCAGTCGACTAACACCCATGATGTGACCCGCACCAGTCGACTAACACCCAGGATGTGACCCACACAAGTCCACTAATACCCAGGATGTGACCCACACCAGTCGACTAACACCAGGATGTGACCCACACCAGTCCACTAACACCCAGGATGTGACCCACACCAGTCGACTAACACCCAGGATGTGACCCACACCAGTCGACTAACACCCAGGATGTGACCCACACCAGTCGACTAACACCCAGGATGTGACCCACACCAGTCGACTAACACCCAGGATGTGACCCACACCCGTCGACTAACACCCAGGATGTGACCCACACCAGTCGACTAACACCCAGGATGTGACCCACACCAGTCGACTAACACCCAGGATGTGACCCACACCAGTCGACTAACACCCAGGATGTGACCCACACCAGTCGACTAACACCCAGGATGTGACCCACACCAGTCGACTAACACCCAGGATGTGACCCACACCAGTCGACTAACACCCAGGATGTGACCCACACCAGTCGACTAACACCCAGGATGTGACCCACACCAGTCGACTAACACCCAGGATGTGAAACCCCCACCAGTCGACTAACACCAGGATGTGACCCACACCCGTCGACTAACACCCAGGATGTGACCCACACCAGTCGACTAACACCCAGGATGTGACCCACACCAGTCGACTAACACCCAGGATGTGACCCACACAAGTCGACTAACACCCAGGATGTGACCCCACACCAGTCGACTAACACCCAGGATGTGACCACACCAGTCGACTAACACCCAGGATGTGACCCACACCAGGTCGACTAACACCCAGGATGTGACCACACCAGTCGACTAAACACCAGGATGTGACCAACACCAGTCCACTAACACCAGGATGTGACCCACACCAGTCCACTAACACCCAGGATGTGACCCACACCCGTCACGAACACCCAGGATGTGACCACATCCAGTCCACTAACACCCGGATGTGACCCACACCAGTCACTAACACCCAGGATGTGACCCACACCAGTCCCCGAACACCTGGATGTGATCCACACACAGTCCACTAACACCAGGATGTGACCCACACCAGTCCACTAACACCCAGGATGTGACCCACACCAGTCCACTAACACCCAGGATGTGACCCACACCAGTCCACTAACACCCAGGATGTGACCCACACCAGTCCACTAACACCCAGGATGTGACCCACACCAGTCCACGAACACCAGGATGTGATCCACACCAGTCCACTAACACACCAGGATTTTGACCCACACCAGTCCCCTAACACCCAGGATGTCACCCACACCAGTCCATAAAAACCCAGGATGTGACCCACACCAGTCCACTAACACCCAGGATGTGATCCACACCAGTCACTAACACCAGGATGTGATCCACACCAGTCCCACTAACACCCAGGATGTGACCCAACCAGTCCACTAACACCCAGGATGTGACCACACCAGGGCCACGAACACCCAGGATGTGATCCACACAGTCCACTAACACCAGGATGTGACCCCACCAGTCCACGAACACCCAGGATGTGACCCACACCAGTCCACTAACACCCAGGATGCGACCCACACCAGTCCACGAACAACGAGGATGCGACCCACACCAGTCCACTAACACCCAGGATGCGACCCACACCAGTCCACTAACACCCAGGATGTGACCCACACCAGTCCACTAACACCCAGGATGTGACCACACCAGTCCACTAACACCCAGGATGCGACCCACACCAGTCCACTAACACCCAGGATGTGACCCACACCAGTCCACTAACACCTAGGATGTGACCCACACCAGTCCACTAACACCCAGGATGCGACCCACACCAGTCCACTAACACCCAGGATGCGACCCACACCAGTCCACTAACACCCAGGATGCGACCCACACCAGTCCACTAACACCCAGGATGTGAACCCACACCAGACCACTAACACCCAGGATGTGACCCACACCAGTCCACTAACACCCAGGATGTGACCCACACCAGTCCACTAACACCCAGGATGTGTCCCACACCAGTCCACTAACACCCAGGATGTGACCCACACCAGTCCACTAACACCCAGGATGTGACCCACACCAGTCCACTAACACCAGGATGCGACCCACACCAGTCTCCATAACACCCAGGATGTGACCCACACCAGTCCACTAACACCCAGGATGCGACCCACACACGTCCACTAACACCCAGGATGTGACCCACACCAGTCCACTAACACCCAGGATGTGACCCACACCAGTCCACTAACACCAGGATGTGACCCACACCAGTCCACTAACACCCAGGATGTGACCCACACCAATGCACTAACACCCAGGATGTGATCCACACCAGTCCACTAACACCCAGGATGTGACCCACACCAGTCCACTAACACCCAGGATGTGACCCACACCAGTCCACTAACACCCAGGATGTGATCCACACCAGTCCACTAACATCCAGGATGTGATCCACACCAGTCCACTAACACCCAGGATGTGATCCACACCAGTCCACTAACACCCAGGATGTGATCCACACCAGTCCACTAACACCCAGGATGTGACCCACACCAGTCCACTAACACCCAGGATGTGACCCACACCAGTCCACTAACACCCAGGATGTGACCCACACCAGTCTACTAACACCCAGGATGTGATCCACACCAGTCCACTAACATCCAGGATGTGATCCACACCAGTCCACTAACACCCAGGATGTGATCCACACCAGTCCACTAACACCCAGGATGTGATCCACACCAGTCCACTAACACCCAGGATGTGACCCACACCAGTCCACTAACACCCAGGATGTGACCCACACCAGTCCACTAACACCCAGGATGTGACCACACCAGTCCACTACACCCAGGATGTGATCCACACCAGTCCACTAACACCCAGGATGTGATCCACACCAGTCCACTAACACCCAGGATGTGATCCACACCAGTCCACTAACACCCAGGATGTGATCCACACCAGTCCACTAACATCCAGGATGTGATCCACACCAGTCCACTAACACCCAGGATGTGATCCACACCAGTCCACTAACACCCAGGATGTGATCCACACCAGTCCACTAACATCCAGGATGTGATCCACACCAGTCCACTAACACCCAGGATGTGATCCACACCAGTCCACTAACACCCAGGATGTGACCCACACCAGTCCACTAACACCCAGGATGTGATCCACACCAGTCCACTAACATCCAGGATGTGATCCACACCAGTCCACTAACACCCAGGATGCGACCCACACCAGTCCACTAACACCCAGGATGCGACCCACACCAGTCCACTAACACCCAGGTACCAATTTTAAACTGATGGGTCAACAGGGACAGCAGGTGTCTTATGGAAACACGTCCGTAATGTTTTTCAGCCGTACCGGAGGAGATTCGAACCCCGGGCCTCAGTGTGTGAGGTAAGAGAACCGGGGACCCAGCTAGCGCTCTTACCTCACTTGCATGTAATGTGACGATACTCAACTCACCCTTTACCGTCTTAAATGTTATACTTACGACCAGCTGAACCTTCAGGAAGACGTTGCAACAAGAGTCATAATCCTAGCAAGGTCGCCGTTGTCATGGTAACATCTTCCACCTTATCAGAAGTGTGGAAAAATAAATAATGAATATCTTCGAGGAGGAATAATGAAAAAATAAAAATTGAATTAACGAGATCTTAAGACAGAGAATCTTCTAAGTTCACGAGATCTTCTTAAGATGTATCGTAGATATGATATTATCTCGGGTATGAGGTTAGGCCGACGTTCAGAAGTTCTCGTCAACTCTAGTTGGTAGTATCTCACTCCATATATCAGAGGAGAGATGAGGAATCGCTGTATCCCACTAAGTCCCTTCGGAGATAAATGGTATAAAATACCGACACGATGGAATAATAAACACAAATGCAGTATGTGATTCTTTATTAACAACATTTCGCCCACATAGTGGACTTTATCAAGTCACAAACAGATCTACCTGAGTGGAAGGTACGTGAATATTTACAGTGTGGAGTGTCAGGTGGAGAATGTTGGGTAGGTTGGATGTGAGACTGACCTGCACGGGACGGGTGGGTGTGTGTGTTATGTAGGAAAATAATGAAGTTTGACTCACGAAATCGTAATGACACGATTGCAAACAAACCATACCACGGGTGGGGATAGAACCCGCGATCAGAGTCTCTAAACTCCAGACTGAACCTCTTGAAGTCGATGTTCTGGTTAAAATTGTTAGATGTACAGGTAAGTGAGGATTCCAGGATCCTGAGCGTCTTCTCTGGCGATAAGTCTTGCGTTTCTTTAGTTGATTAAATGGTCGTAGAAACTTTTGTGGTGAACGTAGGCGTTCCTTGTCCGAACTGCCTGCGTACTGGTGTTCTGAAATGTGTTTGGAGGTCTCTGGATGTCTCGTCTACGTATACTTGGTTGCAATCATTGCCAGGGAATATGTATACCCCTGCAGAGGATTGAACCTTGTCTTGTCTATTACTGGTAATGTCCTTGATGGTGGTGGATGTGGAGGTCGATACTTGCAATGAGGTATTGGACAAGATGTTGGAAACGTGTTTGGCAAAGGAGCTGGTGGGGAGGACTATGTATCTCATCTCAGCAGTGTCTTCTCTGTGTCTGTGTTGAAGATGTTATGCCCTTTATTTGCAGTCTCTGATGAAGTGACCAGGATAATGAAGTTTGGAAAATACTTGTTCAGTTAGAGAGCATTCTTCCTCAAGCAACTCACTGCTGCAGATTCTGAGTGCGCGCAAGAAAAACCCTGTAATTAAACCACGTTTAGTTTTGGTATCGTGGTGAGAGTAGAAGTGGAGAAGATCGTGTTGGTTGGTAGGTTTTCGACAGACTTTAAAACGAAGCTCTTCGTCAGTTTTGCAGAGAACATCATAGAGGAAAGGAAGAGTATTATTGACTTCTTCTAGTGTGAACTGGACTGAGGGGCTCGACCTGGTTGAACTTGTGTTGGAGAGCTTGAACGTTGAAGCTTCTGGGAGTTATGAGAATGTCGTCAACATAACGGAGCCAGGTGACAGAAGAGGGAATAATAGAGAAAAATCGTTCGGCTTCTAGATGATCCATGTAAAGGTTCGACAGTACGGCACTACACAGCTGACAATAGGGAAAGTGCAGGTTCAAGACACTTGCCGTGACCACAGGGAAAAAAGAAAGAGCTTATTGCCCATATGGCCCCTAACACAGCCTAACCTACGTACAAGATAGACTCCACCAGAATATTATCTGCCATAGAAGACGTCCCATTGCCTATACTCTCACTATACTCTCCAATAGCTGTTTATATCTTACCTTAACTACCTCCTCCTTTAGTTTATACACCTTCACTTCTCTTACTTGCTACTTCTATTTTCCTTGTATCCCATCTACCTTTGACTCTCAGTGTAGCTGCAACTAAAAAGTGATCTGATATATCTGTGGCCCCTCTGTAAATATGTATATCCTGAAGTCTACTCAAAATCTTTTATCTATCAATACGTAGTCCAAAAAACTACTGTCTTATAATATCAGCTATAAATAACTCCAGTGATTTGACGGTAGTGACTTATCTCCGGCTTTAAAACTAGGAATTACATCTGCCATCTTCCATATATCAGACACTACATCTTTTTAAAGAGATATATTCTGAAAGTTAATTAATGGTTCACAAAATCTGGTTTTCACTCCTTAAGAACACCTGAAAAAAGTTCATCAGGGCCGGTGATTTTTCCCTAGTGACTGTGAATATTACATTAATTACTGGAATATCGTTAGTTCTTACGTTGTACAGAGTTTATAACCTCGGTAAAGCACGTTATTATTAACTCTATTTGATGGTTCGTGGGTAATATGGCATGGCTTGCTCTGTTCTCTTCAGTGTAGACTTGCTGTTTTAGGGTAGATGCGTTGGAGGTAATCTGTTTCTGCTGGCTGCCGTTGTAAGTCGGGAGATTGAGCATAAGTGCCCGGGGTCGGCTGAACAAGGATTGTGACCTTGTTTTTTATGTTTCTTCGGTTTCTTCCGTCACTGCAGTCGGGGAAGTGGCCCTGGCCACTTGCCATGTAGAGCCATCACCACTGAGCAGCAGCCTCATCCAGCGGTGAGGGCTCTATTTGATGCTGGAGGTAGGAGAACCAGGTTTTTCCATGCTGCCCTGACACGGCGGAGCCTCTCCGGGCAGTACAGGTTTCAGGTATAATGTTTCTTGCTGTAGTTCTGACACCGAGATTCCGTAGCCGCCTCTCGTCTCTTTAGTTTATCCAAGCAGACTATGGCCGGTGAGACCCGCTGCAACGGGCTTTAAGGCGGCTGGTACCTGAAGCACCTAGAAGGTTCTGGGTGGTACATCCTAACTTGGTATGTTTCCCAGCAAAGAAGATCCAGTTGAGCTGGGAGAGGTCCTATACGCAGGATCAACACCTGCCACATAGGTACATTACCGTCCTTCATGGCTTTTGTCACCCGCACTATTGATTTTAACTCTATGACAGCTAGTGGTGATTCTAGGTCGTTCACCTTCTGCAGTACCTCATATGACTCTTGCGTTTCGGGGACTGAGAATAAACACTCCTTTCAGATTTGGAAACACTGATATCTTCTGGACGTATTTCCTCCTCATGTGAATAATAGCAGCATCCGGGGGGTCATGGTGTCCTTTGCTCAAAAACCTGAATTTGCTGACTGGGAATGGTTGTGCTTGAAGGATCAGCAAGGAAACACTGGGCATCCTGTTGGACTTCGGGGAACGTACATCCTGCCATCCTTCGATATACAATGTTTCCGTAGTTGGGATGGCCAGTTCATGATCTATAAGTATCTCACTGGCCAGGGGCTGGGTTTACTTGTCTCGTTGTCCCATGAGCCCAAGGAGATATCTCGCAGCTTTGCCAGTCAACTACTACAACCAGTGAACCCCAGTCATCCATTACAACATGTGAACCACAGTCAACTACTACAACCAGTGAACCCCAGTCATCCATTACAACATGTGAACCACAGTCAACTACTACAACAAGTGAACCCCAGTCATCCATTACAACAAGTGAACCCCAATCAACCACTACAGCAAGTGAACCCCAGTCAACCACTACAACAAGTGAACCCCAATCAACCACTGCAACAAATGAACCCCCATTCAACCACTACAACAAGTGAACCCCAGTCAATGACTACAACAAGTGAACCCCAGTCAATGACTACAACAAGTGAACCCCAGTCAACCACTACAACAAGTGATCCCCAGTCAACCACTACAGCAAGTGAACCCCAGTCAACCACAACAACAAGTGAACCCCAATCAACTACAAGTGAACCCCAGTCATCCACTACAACAAGTGAACCACAGTCATCCACTACAACAAGTGAACCCCAGTCAACCACTACAACAAGTGACCCCCAGTCAATCACTACAACAAGTGAACCCCAGTCATCCACTACAACAAGTGAACCCCAGTCAACCACTACAACAAGTGACCCCCAGTCAATCACTACAACAAGTGAAGCCCAGTCATCCACTACAACAAGTGAACCCCAGTCAACCACTACAACAAGTGAACCCCAGTCAACCACTACAACAAGAGAACCCCCAGTCAACCACTACAACAAGTGAACCCCCAGTCAACCACTACAACAAGTGAACCCCAGTCATCCACTACAACAAGTGAACCCCAGTCAGCCATTACAACAAGTGAACCCCAATCAACAACTACGACAAGTGAACCCCCAGTCAACCACTACAACAAGTGAACCCCAGTCATCCACTACAAGTGAACCCCAATCAACAACTACGACGAGTGAACCCCCAGTCATCCGCTACAACAAGTGAACCCCCAGTCAACCACTACAACAAGTGAAGCCCAGTAATCCACTACAAAAAGTGAACCCCCAGTCAACCACTACAACAAGTGAACCCCAGTCATCCACTAAACAAGTGAACCCCCAGTCAACCACTACAAGTGAACCCTAGTCAACCACTACAACAAGTGAATCCCAGTCAATGACTACAACAAGTGAACCCCCAGTCATCCGCTACAAGTGAACCCCCAGTCATCCGCTACAACAAGTGAACCCCAGTCAAAGATTACAACAAGTGAACCCCAATCAACAACTACGACAAGTGAACCCCCAGTCATCCGCTACAACAAGTGAACCCCCAGTCAACCACTACAACAAGTGAACCCCAGTCATCCATGACAACAAGTGAACCCCAGTCAACAACTACAACAAGTGAACCCCCAGTCAACCACTACAAGTGAACCCCAGTCATCCATTACAAAAAGTGAACCCCCAGTCAACTACAACAAGTGAACCCCCAGTCATCCATTACAACAAGTGAACCCCAGTCATCCATTACAAGTGAACCCCAGTCAACAACTACAAGTAACCCAGTATCATTACACAGTGAACCCCAGTGAACAACTACAACAAGTGAACCCCCAGTCATAGATTACAACAAGTGAACCCCCAGTCAACCACTACAACAAGTGAACCCGCAGTCAAGCACTACAAGTGAACCCCCTGTCAACCACTACAAGTGAACCCCCAGTCAACCACTACAAGTGAAACCCCAGTCAACAACTACGACAAGTGAACCCCCAGTCCACAACTACGACAAGTGAACCCCCAGTCATCCGCTACAACAAGTGAACCCCTAGTCAACCACTACAAGTGAACCCCAGTCATCAATTACAATAAGTGAACCCCCAGTCAACCACTACAACAAGTGAACCCCCAGTCAACCACTACAAATGAACCCCCAGTCAACCACTACAACAAGTGAACCCCCAGTCATCCATTACAATAAGTGAACCCCAGTCAACCACTACAACAAGTGAACCCCCAGTCAACCACTACAAGTGAACCCCAGTCATCCATTACAACAAGTGAACCCCCAGTCAACTACAACAAGTGAACCCCCAGTCATCCATTACAACAAGTGAACCCCAGTCATCCATTACAAGTGAACCCCAGTCAACAACTACAACAAGTGAACCCCCAGTCATCCATTACAACAAGTGAACCCCCAGTGAACAACTACAACAAGTGAACCCCCAGTCATAGATTACAACAAGTGAACCCCCAGTCAACCACTACAACAAGTGAACCCGCAGTCAAGCACTACAAGTGAACCCCCAGTCAACCACTACAAGTGAACCCCCAGTCAACCACTACAACAAGTGAAACCCCAGTCAACAACTACGACAAGTGAACCCCCAGTCCACAACTACGACAAGTGAACCCCCAGTCATCCGCTACAACAAGTGAACCCCTAGTCAACCACTACTACAAGTGAACCCCAGTCATCAATTACAATAAGTGAACCCCCAGTCAACCACTACAACAAGTGAACCCCCAGTCAACCACTACAAATGAACCCCCAGTCAACCACTACAACAAGTGAACCCCCAGTCATCCATTACAATAAGTGAACCCCAGTCAACCACTACAACAAGTGAACCCCCAGTCAACCACTACAACAAGTGAACCCCCAGTCATCCACTACAACAAGTGAACCCCCAGTCATCCATTACAACAAGTGAACCCCCAGTCAACCACTACAACAAGTGAACCCCCAGTCAACCACTACAACAAGTGAACCCCAGTCAAAGACTATAACAAGTGAACCCCAGTCATCAATTACAACAAGTGAACCCCCAGTCATCCACTACAACAAGTGAACCCCCAGTCAACCACTACAACAAGTGAACCCCAGTCAACCACTACAACAAGTGAACCCCAGTCATCCATTACAATAAGTGAACCCCCAGTCATCCACTACAAGTGAACCCCAGTCAACCACTACAACAAGTGAACCCCAGTCAACCACTACAACAAGTGAACCCCAGTCATCCATTACAACAAGTGAACCCCAGTCAACCACTACAGCAAGTGAACCCCAGTCATCCATTACAACAAGTGAACCCCAGTCAACCACTACAACAAGTGAACCCCAGTCATCCATTACAATAAGTGAACCCCCAGTCATCCACTACAAGTGAACCCCAGTCAACCACTACAACAAGTGAACCCCAGTCAACCACTACAACAAGTGAACCCCAGTCATCCATTACAACAAGTGAACCCCAGTCAACCAAGCAGTGACCAGCACACTAAAGTGAACCCCAGTCAAACCACTACAACAAGTGAACCCCAGTCAACCACTACAACAAGTGAACCCCAGTCAACCACTACAACAAGTGAACCCCAGTCATCCATTACAACAAGTGAACCCCAGTCAACCACTACAGCAAGTGAACCCCAGTCAACCACTACAACAAGTGAACCCCAGTCATCCACTACAACAAGTGAACCCAAGTGAACCACTACAACAATTGAACCCCAGTCAACCACTACTACAAGTGAACCCCAGTCATCCACTACAACAAGTGAACCCCAGTCAACCACTACAACAAGTGAACCCCAGTCATCCACTACAACAAGTGAACCCCAGTCATCCACTACAAAAAGTGAACCCCAGTCAACCACTACAACAAGTGAACCCCAGTCAACCACTACAACAAGTGAACCCCAGTCATCCACTACAACAAGTGAACCCCAGTCATCCACTACAAAAATTGAACCCCAGTCAACCACTACAACAAGTGAACCCCAGTCAACCACTACAACAAGTGAACCCCCAGTCAACCACTACAACAAGTGAACCCCAGTCAATGACTACAACAAGTGAACCCCAGTCAACCACTACAACTAGTGAACCCCAGTCAACCACTACAACAAGTGAACCCCAGTCAACCACTACAACAAGTGAACCCCAGTCAACCACTACAACAAGTGAACCCCAGTCAACCACTTCAACAAGTGAACCCCCAGTCAACCACTACAAGTGAACCCCAGTCAACCACTACAACAAGTGAACCCCCAGTCAACCACTACAACAAGTGATCCCCCAGTCAACCACTACAACAAGTGAACCCCCAGTCATCCATTACAACAAGTGAACCCCAGTCATCCATTACAACAAGTGAACCCCAGTCAACCACTACAACAAGTGATCCCCCAGTCAACCACTACAACAAGTGAACCCCAGTCAACCACTCCAACAAGTGAACCCAAGTCAACCACTACAACAAGTGAACCCCCAGTCAACCACTACAGCAAGTGAACCCCCAGTCAACCACTACAACAAGTGATCCCCCAGTCAACCACTACAACAAGTGAACCCCCAGTCATCCATTACAACAAGTGAACCCCAGTCATCCATTATAACAAGTGAACCCCAGTCAACCACTACAACAAGTGATCCCCCAGTCAACCACTACAACAAGTGAACCCCAGTCAACCACTCCAACAAGTGAACCCCAGTCAACCACTACAACAAGTGAACCCCCAGTCAACCACTAAAACAAGTGAACCCCAGTCAACCACTACAACAAGTGAACCCCCAGTCAACCGCTACAACAAGTGAACCCCAGTCAACCACTACAACAAGTGAACCCCAGTCAACCACTACAACAAGTGAACCCCAGTCATCCATTACAAGTGAACCCCAGTCAACCACTACAACAAGTGAACCCCCAGTCAACCACTACAACAAGTGAACCCCAGTCAACCACTACAACAAGTGAACCCCCAGTCAACCACTACAACAAGTGAACCCCAGTCAACCACTACAACAAGTGAACCCCAGTCAACCACTACACAAGTGAACCCCAGTCAACCACTAACAAGTGAACCCCAGTCAACCACTACAAAAGTGAACCCCAGTCAACCACTACAACAAGTGAACCCCAGTCAACCACTACAACAAGTGAACCCCAGTCACCATATAACAAGTGAACCCCAGTCAACCACTACAACAAGTGAACCCCAGTCAACCACTACAACAAGTGAACCCCAGTCAACCACTACAACAAGTGAACCCCCAGTCAACCACTACAACAAGTGAACCCCAGTCAACCACTACAACAAGTGAACCCCAGTCAACCACTACAACAAGTGAACCCCAGTCAACCACTACAACAAGTGAACCCCAGTCAACCACTACAACAAGTGAACCCCCAGTCAACCACTAAAAAGTGAACCCCAGTCAACCACTACAACAAGTGAACCCCAGTCAACCACTACAACAAGTGAACCCCAGTCAACCACTACAACAAGTTGAACCAGAGGGCAACACTACCAAAAGTGAACAACAGTCAACCACATACAACAGTGAACGGCCAGTTGAACAATACACAAATGAACTCAGCAGTTTAACACACACAACAATGAACCCGCTGTGCAACCACTTTTAACAAGTGAACCGCAGTCAACCACTTACAACAAAGTGAACCCAACTTCTAACCACTACAACAATAACAACATTGAACAACACAAAGTGAACCACCAGTCAACCACAAAACAACTAACACACAGACAACACTAAAAAACAAGTGAACCCAGTCAACCACACAACAGCGAACAGCCCAGTAACATAACACACAGTGAACCACAAAACTTACTAACACAACAGTGAACAAAAACAACAAATGAACAACAACACTGAACAAACACACATGAAACAAACAACTTGAAAACACAGTCAACATTGACAAACACAAGTGAACAAAACACAACAGTGAACAAACACACAGTGAACACACAGTGAACACAACACAAAAACAAGTGAAACAAACACACAACAGTTGAACAAACACAAGAGTGAACCCCAGTGAACAAAACAAGTGAACAACACAACAAGTGAACAAACACAAACAGTGAACCCCAGTGAACCACACAACAGTGAACAAACAAAAAGAGTGAACAGCACAACAGTGAACAAAACACAAGCAGTGAACAAAACACAACAGTGAACAATACACAAGACGTGAACAACAACAACAGTGAACCGCAGTGAACCAAAAACAAACAAGAACCAGTGAACAACACAACAGTGAACAAGCACAACAGTGAAACAAACACAACAAGTGAAAAAGCACAACAGTGAACACAACAGTGAACAAGAAAAAGTGAACAAACAACAGTGAACAAGCAAACAGTGAACAAACACAACAGTGAACAACACAACACGTGAACAACACAACAGTTGAACAAGACAACATAAAAGCACAACGGAACAAACACAACAGTGAACAAACACAACAGTGAACAAGCACAACAGTGAACAACACAACAGTGAACAACACAAAAGTGAACAACACAACTAACCAGTGAACAAACACAACAGTGAACAACACAGCAGTGAACAAACACAGAGTGAACAACACAACAGTGAACAAGCACAACAGTGAACAAACACAACAGTGAACAAGCACAACAAAACAACAACAACAGTGAACAAGCACAACAGTGAACAAACACAACAGTGAACAAACACAGCAGTGAACAAGCAACAGTGAACAAACACACAGTGAACAAGCAACAGTGAACAAACAAAAGTGTGAACAAACACAACAGTGAACAACACAACAGTGAACAAAACACACAGTGAACAAACACAACATTTAACAAACAAAACAGTGAAGAAACCCAAAGTGAACAAGCACAACAGTGAACAAACACAACAGTGAACAAGCACAAACAGTGAACAAACACAACAGTGAACACAGCACAACAGTGAACAAACACAACAGTGAACAAAGCACAAAAAGTGAAACAAAGCAAAAAACAGTGAACAAACACAACAGTGAACAAGCACAACAGTGAACAAACACAACAGTGAACAAGCACAACAGTGAACAAACACAACAGTGAACAAGCACAACAGTGAACAACACAAACAGTGAACAAACACACAGTGAACAAAACACAACAGTGAACAAACACAACAGTGAACAAACACAACAGTGAACAAACACAACAGTGAACAAGCACAACAGTGAACAAGCACAACAGTGAACAAACACAACAGTGAACAAGCACAACAGTGAACAAACACAACAGTGAACAAGCACAACAGTGAACAAACACAACAGTGAACAAACACAACAGTGAACAAACACAACGTTGAACAAACACAGTAATGAACAAACACAGCCATTAACAAGCAACACAGTGAACAAACACAACACTGAACACATACAGCAGTGAACAAACACAACATTGAACAAAAATCACAGTGAACAAACAACATTGAACAAAAATCACAGTGAACAAACAACACTGAACAAAAATTAGTGAACAAACACAGCAGTGAACAAAAACAACAGTGAACAAAAACAGAGAGTATCATTAGTTCCATTAGGTGCCCAACATTCCATCACAACAAAGGTCACAACAAAGGTCACAACAAAGGTCACTGCGAACGGGGAAACAAAAACTCGATCACTGGAAGCACCAACCTTGATATTTGTGAGGAAAATGAGGAAAATAGTTTAGTTACCCCTGAAACAATGTAAGATAATGGATATATATTAGTTACCCTTGAAAACGTGTGTAAAATGATGGAAATAGGTTAGTTACCCTTGAAAATGTGTGTAGAATTTTGGAAATAGGTTAGTTAACCTTAAAACTATTGTAAAATGATGGAAACCATTGTAATATGATGGAAATAGGTTAGTTACACCTAGACTTTGCGTAAGATAATGGAAATGGGTTAGTTAACCTTGAAACTGTGTGTAAGATAATGTAAATAGGTTAGTTAACCCTAAATCTATGTGAAAAATAACTGTATGTAAGATAAAAGAAATAGGTGGCCCGGTGGCCTGGTGGTAAAGCTCCCGCTTCACACACGGAGGGCCCGGGTTCGATTCCCGAGGGTGGAAATTTCGACACGTTTCCTTACACCTATTGTCCTGTTCACCTAGCAGCAAATAGGTACCTGGGTGTTAGTCGACTGGTGTGGGTGGCATCCTGGGGGACAAGATTAAGGACCACAATGGAAATAAGTTAGACAGTCCTCGATGACGCACTGACTTTCTTGGGTTATCCTGGGTGGCTAACCCCCCGGGGTTAAAAATCCGAACGAAATCTTATCTTACCCATGGAACTATGTAAAATTATAGAAATAGGCCAGTTACCCTTGACAATATGCGTAAGATAATGGCAATAGGTCAGTTACCCTTCAAACAGTGTGTAAGACTAGTGTATATTTTAGTGTAGTATTAGTACGTATATGTATTTCAATGTTTTGTACGTGCTTACATAATTTTGGTTGCAAGAGCGGTGTCATAGCTCCTGGCCCCGCGTCTTCACTGGTCGCTACTTAATCACTTTCCCTGCTCCATGAGCTTTATCATATCTATTCTTAAAGCTATGTATGGATCCTGCCTCCACTACATCATTTCATAGACTATTCCACTTCCTGACTACTCTATGACTGAAGAAATACTTCCTAATATCCCTGTGATTCATCTGTCTTCAACTTCCAACTGTGTCCCCTTGTTGCTGGAACATCCTGTCTTTGTCCACCTTGTCAATTCCTCTCGGTATTTTATATGTCGTTATCATATCCCCCCTATCTCTCCTGTCCTCCAGTGTCATCAGGATAATTTCCCTTAACCTGTCCTCATAGGACATACCTCTTTCCTCCGGGACTAGTGTATATACAAGTGTGTTTATATTATTTTGTATAACAGTATGTATATTAGTTTATTTTTATTAACACATCGGCCGTCTCCCACCAAGGCAGGGTGGCCTGAAAAGGAAAAACTTTCACCATCATTCACTCCATCATTGTCTTGCCAGAGGGCATGCTTTACACTACAGTTATAAAACTGCAACATTAACACCCCTCCTTCAGAGTGCAGACACTGTACTTCCCACCTCCAGGACTCAAGTCCAGCTGCCAGTTTCCTTGAATCCCAACATCATGTCATATCATATAAAACATTTGCCTTCACTCACTCCCATCCAAAATGCTCATATATGCTTGCTGGAAGTCCAAGCCCCTCACACACAAAACAACTTTTTCCCCCCTCCTTCCAACCTTTTTAGGCCGACCTCTACCCAGCCTTCTTTACACTACCTTCAGTAATCCTCCAGCCCCTTTTAATCTCCAAGCTATGGCTTCTCTGCATTATATTCACACCACACATTGCCCTCAGACAAGACATCTCCACTGCCTCGAGCCTTCTCCTTGTTGCAACATTCACAACCCAGGTTTCACACCCATATAAGAGTGTTGGTATAACTATACTCTCATACAGTCCCCTCTTTGCTTCCATGGATAAAGTTCTTTGTCTCCACAGACTCCTCAGTGCACCACTCACCTTTTTCCCCTCATCAATTCTATGATTCACCTCATCTTTCATAGACCCATCCGCTGACACGTCCACTCCTAAATATCTGAATACATTCACCTCCTCCATACTCTCTCCCTCCAATCTGATATCCAATCTTCCGTTACCTATTTCTTTTTGTTATCCTCATCACCTTACTCTTTCCTATGTTCACTTTTATTTATTTATTTTTGTATATATCTACTCAAATTTGTCCACAAACCTCTGCAACTTCTCTTCAGAATCTCCCAAAAGCACAGTGTCATCAGCAAAGAGCAACTGTGACAACTCCCATTCTGTGTTATATTCTTTATCTTTTAACCTCACACCTCTTGCCAACACCTGAGCATTCACTTCTCTTACAACTCCATCTATAAATACACTGAACATCCACGGTGATATCACACTTCCTTGTCTAAGGCCTACTTTTACTGGGAATTAATCTTCCTCTCCTACATATCCTAACCTGAGCCTCACTATCCTCGTCAAAACTCTTAACTACTTTCAGTAACTTACCACCTATTTCATACACAAACAACATCTGTCAAATTGCTATCCTATCCACCCTAATATATACCTTTTCCTAATATATAAATGAAACGATAACCTCTTAAACACTTGGTCTACCCCCCTCCCCCTACCCTTCATAAAGTCTTGTTCACCTGCTATCCTCTTCTCGTCTTACTCTTAATTCTTGCCTTTATACAGAGGAACTATGCATTCCCTCTTTCATACATTTATTAAATAGAAATATCAACTATTCCAAAACTATACCCCACCTGCTTTCAGCCTTTCTGTCTTGATCCCATCAATCCCGCTGCTTCACGCACCTTCCCCACACTCACAACTGGATCTTCCTCACTCTTACAAGATGTTATACCTCCCTGTCCAATACATGAAATCACAGCTTCCCTGTCTTCATCAACATCTAACAGTTCCTTTAAATATTCCCTCCAACTTCCTGACACCTCTAACTCTCTATCTAATAACTCTCCTATTTTTAATTGTTAAATACATGAGTTCCCAGGCTTTCTCAGCTTTTTAATCTCACTCTAAATAGGTTTTCTTATTGTCAACAAAATTTGTTAATAACATCTCACCCACTCTCTCATTTTCTCTCTTTTTACATTGCTTCACCACTCTCTTAACCTCTCTCTTTCTCTCCATATACTCTTCCCTCCTTGCATCACTTCTACTTTGTAAAAACCTCTCATATACTAACTTCTTCTCTTTTACTAATCTTTTTACATCATCATTAGGTGTCCCGTAGCTCGATCGCTAGCGCACTCACCTCACGCACGGGTTCGGAGTTCGAATCTCCGGTACGGCTGAAAACATTACGTGCGCAAACAAACCATACCACGGGTGGGGTTAGAACCCGCGATCAGAGAGTTATAAAACTCTAGACCGATGCGCTAGCCACTAGACCAGCTAGCTACAATAAGATTCATCCAACTAGGTATATTTCTACACCATAGGAAGGTTAGCACAGGCACCACTGTGACCACAAATGCAAGTTTTTACAGACGAATTTCCAGCCTATGCTAACCAACCTATGGTGAAGAAATATACCTAGTTGGATGAATCTTATTTTTTTTATATATTTTATTTAAAACGTAATTACAACATAAAAAGTAAATATATAGAAAACCACCATCCCTTAAACAGGTGTCCAAATGAGAATACATAAGCACAGTACACTATATAAATTGCTCAACATTCCGGTGGTCACTATATACACTTGGAGTCACCTAGGATGTTCATCATGCATAAATAAAAATCAGATAAGAGCTGTGTGGACCACATATGTCATCCTGGTACAAAAAAGCACTACAAGACGTGCTATAATAGATCATATAGCACTATCTCCTCCACCACAATAGATATTATATAATCACATAGCTAGACCTATAGTATATATGTTTACCAACATATTTGATAATACTTAAAACATTATGACAAAATAATAATTACAAAACATCAATATATAAATGTTACAGTGGTACAAACACATAATAACATTATATAATAAAAACAAAACATAGAACGTAAAACGCAACACCAGGAAGCAATAGTTTAACATGCTGACATAAAACAGATGATCATGGAAAACTAGAAATAAAACATTATAACAACCCGTATACAACATCCCTGTGCAGATAGTTACTATAAGAATACAGCACACACTACATACCCCCCCCCCCACCCCCTATTCCCAACCTTGACAGTCATCTTGCACACAAGACTCTCACAGTCACATAAAGTACCAGACTTATACCTTGCTAAATTAAAGCTCCATCTTACTCATACCAGTTTCTCAACTCCTCACTTCGCATAACACATGTCTTAAAAATTCCCTGACACCAAGCCACTCACTTGACCCACACAACTCGCATTACACCTCTTGTCCTCCAAATGCACCAATCGCGCCCACGCCTTCCTCAAGAAGCCAGCCTCGTCACGTCCCCTGAATTTGTAATGCCCATAAGTCCTCCACTCGAAAGCTACGATATCCATCTGAAAATTTGGAATACCATCTATTCCCAGTTATATCCTTATTCTTCCTTTGTGGCCCATAAAATATCGCTGCCAGGGCCCTAATTCGCTCCCCCACCGGCGCTCTCCGTAAAACCCACGACGTATACACGAAGTCGTCTACCAGATAACCCATCGCATTTTGTACCGGCACCGCCAACCCCCCAACATCCAAGCTTAATGCCCGTAGAACACAAATACCACCCCCACCCACCATACGTAAAACCCTGCTAAACCACTCTCTCACTGGTTCCAACCTTTCACAAAAATATACTGCATGGAAAACAGTGTCAATACCCCCACACTCACAACATTCCCGTCCCTCCTGCACACGCCTATTACCTAATACCTCCCCCGACGGCAATATATTATGGAGAAATTTAAACATTACCTCCCGCACCACAGCCTTCAATCGCAACCCTTGCAGGCGCCCCCATATATCACTCCATGCATACATCGGATACAAACCCACAACTCTAGCAACTACCTCCGCACCACCCACCCGAGCCAGTGTACCTATCTTAACCCCACAAGGTTCCCTTGCATAACACAACAACCTCAACATTCCTTCACACACCTGAACATCCCTATCCCTCGCCCAACATACCAAGTCCCTTCTCACTCATGCCAAACCTGTACCTGTGATTCTGCCCTCCCTCAAATAACTATGTTTAACGTACATACCCAACAACCTTAGATGCAGCGCCATTAACCCCAGCCCTCCCTGGCGTACCGGTAAACACACAACATCTCTCGACAACCAATCACAACCCGAACCCCAAATATAGTGATACACACGCTTCAACAGACGCTTCTCATCACATGTTTCCAAGGGATATATACTTGCCACATGCCATAGCTTACTATACAGTTTCACATTCACCACAATAGCACGCTGGTGCAGCGTCAGACCTCCTGTACGCAAACCCGCTAATCTACCCAAAACCCTGTCTACAGCTTCTTTCGAATTCACCTTCCGTGCCTCCAGGATATTTTCCATGTGTACAACCCCACATACCTTAAGTCTACTTACCAGGGACCAACCTTCACCCTGTTCGTATACCCCACCCACACCATCCCCCACCCTCAATAACATCAACTTGTCTCTATTAAGCGTCATCCCTGTTGCCATGCCAAAACTCTCCACCAACTCACTAACCCTAGGTAAATCTTCAGACCTTCTAAATAGCACTGTGGTGTCATCAACATATCCAACGATCCCCGGTTCCACAGACACCCCATCCCACACCATCCCTTCCCATACTCCCCAACGCACAGCCCTATAGAACGGGTCCTGGAGTAATGCAAAGAGAAGCTGCGACACAGGGCATCCCTGCCTTAAGCCCCTTTCCATCCTAACAGGATGACCTAATCTACCATTCACTTGTACCCTAACCGTTGCCTTCTCATACAACACCTTAGTCCAACTGACGATTTCCCTCCCAAACTCCTGCCATTGCATAAACTTCCACAACGCCTCACGCTCCACACAGTCATATGCTGCATGCCAATCTAATGCCACTTTCATCTATAGACCTACGTGTAATCCCCTGCCCCATACACATCGAACGCCCAGGCACTCCATATTGACCCTCGTCCAAAACGCTGGCAAGAACACCTTTCAACCTATTTCCCATCACTTTAGCAAAGAACTTGTAATCGCCACACATTAAGGTGATTGAACGGTAGTCATGCACACATTCACAAGACTTTTTTTTAGGGACCATGACCACTACACCCGTTCTCTGCTGTTCCCCCAACCTACCCCTGGTTTTCATGGCATTAAATAACTCCACTAAAAACTCACGCAAACACTCCCAGTTTTCCCTATAAAAATCACAAGGGATGCCCTCAATACCAGGCGATTTACCCATGCTCATCCCCTCCACTGCCACCCTAATCTCCTCCTCACTTATAGGCCCACCCAAACTCACTCGATCCTTATGCGCTGGATTACAGTTTACCAATTCGCCCATTGCGCCTAATGCCTCACAATTAACCCCCACACTTTTACCATTCTTCTCGTACCACGCATCCACATAACAACCCATACCCTCTGTAGACGAAAGCACCTCCCCCTGACGATATCCCGCCAATTGCTCCTGTACCCGCAAACTCATCACCTCTGTTGCCCTACGACATGTCCCCTGCTCCCGCAAGACATACGCCGATGGACGGTCCCCCCATAAGACCTCATCAAGGCCCCCTACAACCCTTGCAGCATCAAAATTGCGATTTTGAATATCCCTAATTCGTTGTTTCAAACCCTCAATCTCACCCATCGGATATGCACCCCCCCCCTCCCATATAGCATTCTTGTAGTTGACCCTCAAGGTAATTTAAAATCCCATATTGAAACTGCCTCTCTTCCTTTCCCCTCTTCTGATAAAAATCCCTCACCTTTCCCTTACCGACCAAGTCCCACCACCCAATGACATCAACCACCCCTCCTCCATCAGCCCACCACCTTTTCCAAGCGCACGCAAAAGATTCCCTCCCCTCCCCTGTTTTCAATAACCCAACATTCATCTTCCAGAAACCTCTGAAATGCTTCGGCAAACCCTCCCAATTTAAATCCACCAGAACCCCACGATGATCAGAGAAGCTTACATTCAACGCACACACACTGCTCACCCTCACCCCCCGAGATACATAAATACGATCAAGCCTCGCCACATAATCACGCTTAATAAACGTATGCATCACTCTGCTCACCTCCCCTCCAACATCCACTACATTCACACCTCTCAACAGATCCCCTAAAACCCCCCCAAAAAAACCCTCCCCCTAGGCTCTACATCCTTACGTCGGACAACACAGTTCCAATCACCTCCTATAATTGTAATACCTGGCAGCGATCTGAAATGATAGACAAGGACATCCCTAAAGAATCTATTTTTAACACCCATATCCCCTTCTGCCAGCCCATACACCCCAATGAAACCCACCCAGACCCCTCCCCACATACCCTCGACCCTTACCGCCCGCCCCTCCTCCCCTACCTCACACCTATGCAAAAGAAACGGGCTGGCTTCCTTAAATAATAGCGCCACACACCACCTTTCAGTCGTGTAGAGCAACCCATGTACACGTCCCCCATCCGGTAATTGACAATTCACCTAAATATTTATAATTATGCTCCTGCAAGAACACAAAGTCTGGCACATATCTCCTCACATAACCCTCCAGAACTTACATTTGCCCACTGCCTTCAACCCATTAACATTTAAAGTAAGACACCTGAAGGCCGTAATGAGGACTTTTCCTTAGACACCCTAACACACTTAGAACCCTGGCGAGAAACCCCACCCCGCCCCCCACACTTCCCATCACCTTCACCTTGCTCACGCTCTACATTCTTTAAACCACCTTTCTTTCTAGGCGTTGGATCATGCCAGGTTTTCTTCCCCGTCCTTTGCCCAGGCGTCAAAACATCCTCACTGTCAGAAATGACAGCCGTCCTCTTGCGAGAGCCACGCTTCTCACGCTTCGCCTCCTCCTGGGCATCTTCCCTGTGGACCTCCACTGCCACACTCTGGACCCGCCCCTCATCACTCACAACCTTCTCACTGAGGCCACCCACCTCAGCCTCTACACTCACATCATCCAAGCCAGCATTGACCGAAACATCCAGTAAGCCGTCCAGGGCCTCCTGAATTGTAGCTTCCAAAACATGGTGTGCAATTGCAGACTCCTCACCACTCTTCGCCGACTCCAAGCCTACGTCCTCGTCAAGTCCAGTGAGTGTCACACACTCAGGCGACGACGCCTCCTCCCTCTCCACCTCCACACTCCACGCCTCCCGTGAAAAAGGCTTACGTTGCGTTGCCGTTGCATACGTCAGTTGGTTCGTAGTACCATCAGATCCCGCCTCAGCTTCAGGTTTCCCACGTCTCGTTGGACAAGTCGGCGCTATGTGGTCGTACGCCCCACACACACGGCACGTACGCCTCTGACCTGAGTATGTTACATACACCTGAGTCCGGAAGTCCTCCATTCCCACATAAGATGGAATAGGATGCCTTAGGGACATTTTCAGGGAAAACGTCCCTTCAGGGAAGCCAACTAGTGGCCCATCTCGCCAACGTCCCAATGTCGCCATGTGGATCGTCCCATATCGTCCAAACACCTGCCATAAATCACTTTCATCCACCTCGAAAGGTACATTACGCACCTTGACCCAGGTGTAGAATCTTGATACGTCATGAAGACGGACACTAACGCCAGGGGTAACCGTCTTAACCACGTCCTGATACTTGGCCACCATGTTGTCATATGTACTGCTCAGCCGGAACTTGACGAAAATGCGTGCCACACCATTCAGTGAGACTCCATAAAGATCTTCATTAACGATGCCATACGTATCCCGCAATATCGCTGTCAGCAACATGTTGGTATTCTGGGCAGTAAGCACGCCCCTCACTAATTCCAAACAGATAGTGTTCACGCGTCTGCGGCCACTCTCCGCCATGATGAAAAAAACTGTCACCTGCCACCAGGGGTCAGAGTGCAGTTCCAAGTACGTCCTCTCTACTCAAGAGTTGAGAGACGAATATGAAAACTGCGCAGAAAGCCAGATGATTCGGGAGCTACTGCACAGCCTGTCCGCACGGCCCAAGAGCGATGCGAACAATGGATGAATCTTATTGTGGCTAGCTGGTCCAGTGGCTAACGTGACTGTCTGGAGTTTTGAGACTCTCTGATCTCGGGTTCTAACCCCACCCGTGGTATGGTTTGTTTGCAATCGTGTCATTACGATTTCGTGAGTCATTAGGGACGTGTTTCCATAAGACACCTGTTGTCCCTGTTCACTCATCACTATAAAATGGGTACCTGGAGGGTTAGTCGACTGGTGTGGGTCGCATCCTGGGACAAAATTAACGTAATATGCCCTAAATGCTCAGCATAACAAGTGGCTTTCTAGACAGCAGTATGTCACTGATGTCATCTAGGACTGTATACCTTGTACATGTACCTGGGTACATGTACAAGGTATACAGGTACCTAGGTACCTGGGTGTTCAAATTCAAATTCAAATTCAAAGTTTATTCTCTATAAGGATTACAATGTTGAATTTACAGAATTTGGTTATTGTGTGGTTTACATGTAGTAAAATAATAATTACAGAGTGTACCACTAGAACGCTTAGCATGGCTAGGCATTTCGGGCAGACTTAGATTAATTCTTAACTTTAAAATATTACAAATTATGAGATAAGTTGGTATTATGGCTAAGTGACTAAATACTAGTTTGTGAGTTTAGCAATGTGAATGCTTTTGTTTTGGCACAGTACATAGTTTCAGTATTGGAGTATCACAGGATTCATTATTTTAAGACTGAGATTAATATTTCTGTTTATGGTCAAATGAGTGAGTGAGTGTAAGTGTGAACCACCAGGTGGTATTCGTGTAGTTAGTTGACGGGGTGTATCAGGGAGATAAGATGTTTTCTAATGCTAGTTTTGAAGGTGATGAATGTGTCTGCAGTTCTAGAGTTCTCAGGTAGGGTGTTCCAGATTTTAGGGCCTTTGACATACATTGAATTTTTGTAAAGGTTTAGTCGGACACGGGGAATGTCGTAGAGATGTTTGTGTGTGGTGTTATGCCTGTGGGTTCTGTCACAACTATCAAGAAAGCGTTTTAGGTCAAGGTTGATATTGGAGTTTAAGGTCCTGTAGATGTAGATTGCACAGTAGTAAGTGTGGATTTTAGATTTAGATTTGGCACCGAAGTGGCTAGTTTATTGTGCACCCCATATCCATCCTGTGGACGGTAGCGCGAGAGCATATGGATACACAAAAGGCCTAGGAACTAGGCCCCAAGGGGTTAACAGGAATACATATGGATTTATATCTACATATCTATAGTTCACTTATCTGTTACAAGCAAATTTAGGAAATTTGCTTAGTATATCTGGTATCTTATTTTCATTAATAAGATATCTTGACATGTCACATAGGTTATTATACTGTCTGTCTCTGTATTCCTCAATAAGTGGACAATTAAGCACATAGTGTTCAAGACAGTGACCATATGCCTGATCACATAATTTACATTTAGTTTGATCATCATCTGTGTGTCTCCCAAACTGCCAGAAGTACTTGTAACCAAGCCTAAGCCTGGCCACTACAACATCAGTCAGTACTTGTAACCAAGCCTAAGCCTGGCTACTACAACATCAGTCAGTACTTGTAACCAAGCCTAAGCCTGGACACTACAACATCAGTCAGTACTTGTAACCAAGGCTAAGCCTGGCCACTACAACATCAGTCAGTCTGTTCACATTGCAAGTTGCTCCATAAACATACTTATCTATGTTCATGTTATCATAGTGGGTTATAGATCTACTCAGGCTTCTAACTGCATTCCTATAACAATCATTTTCATTATTTACTTCTCTCCTAATATTATTCCTAATGCTAGACACAGTTATACCAAAGTTATATTCTACATTCTCCTTCTGGGTACTCTTCTTGGCCAACATATCAACTTTATCATGAAGGAGTAATCCAATGTGTGATGGGATCCATAGCAATTGTACATTAATTCCTTTGTCCCTAATTTTTGAGTATCTATACCTGGCTTCTCCAATGAACATGTTGTTGGAGTCATTATATGAGTCAAGAGCCTTCAATGATGACATAGAATCAGTAATGATGATAGAGTCAAGCTCAGTGTCATAGGTTAGCTTTAGCGCCATTAGGATTGCAATCAATTCAGTTTGCAGTGTAGACGCCCAGTTGTTAATTCTTAAGTGTGGATGTACTGAACAGGGAGTAAGTTTAGATCTATGAAGAGTGGGGGGGAGGGAGGTGTTGCCAGGGATGGGATTTAGCGATTATTCTTACTGCAGCTTTTTGTTGGGTTATTATTGGCTTTAGGTGTGTTGCTGCAGTTGATCCCCAAGCACAAATAGCATAGGTGAGGTATGGATAAATGAGTGGTATAGTGTGAGAAGGGCATTTTGCGGCACGTAGTATCGTATCTTGGAGAGGATCCCAACCGTTTTGGATACTTTTTTGGTTATGTGTTTGGATATGGGTGCTGAAATTCAGGTTGTTGTCAAGGTATAGGCCTAGGAATTTGCCCTCATTATGTATGGTAATTAGAGTGTTGTCGATCTTAATGTTAATTTGTGCATCTCCTGCTCTGCTACCAAACATAATATAGTAGGTTTTGTCAGTGTTAAGCGTAAGTTTATTGGCTGTCATCCAAGTCGATATTTTGATCAGCTCCTCGTTAACAATGGTGTTGAGGGTGGCAAGATTAGGGTGTTAGTCAACGGGTGTGGGTGGCATCCTGGGGAACAAGACTGAGGACCCCAATGGTAACATGACAGACAGTCCTTCTGACTTTCTTGGATTATCCTGGGTCACTGGGTGGATAACCCTCCAGGGTTAAAAATCCCAACCAAATCTAATCATTTACGCCGTCACCACAAACTTAGTTCAAGGACCCCAGTGGATTAGGATTATCATAGGTAAGTTATAAATATATCATTATGTATTATAATTTCTGTAATTGTATTTACGTATCTTCGTACCTACCTACCTGCCTGCCCACTGAGCCCTCCATAACCACGCCAATGTATACTACATTTTTGTCAGTGTTAATATTAGTTTACCATAAATATCGTTTTCTTTAAACTTTAAGAAAACGAAAACGTTGTTATTTGAAGAATAACTATAATTATTTTTAATTTAACAGGTGTTTTGGTGCTCTTAATAATACTAATACTAATAAAACTACTAATACTAATACAACTACTAATACTAATATAATTACTAAGATCGACACCATGCTAGGGTAGGGTAGGTGCCTGAGCCCGAGCCTTTAGCTCATAAGAATGTCATTCCCATTTGCCTCCTTGGGGCGGGGATGGCAGACCAGAGAGGCCTAGCTTGTGGCTAGGTCTGGGGACAGTTGGTCCCAAATATGAGGGGGTACTTGTGCCTCCTCCCATGGGAGACTTAAGTCTCAAACACTCCCTAAAGAGGGAACCAAGGCCGGGCCACCACTTGGAAAAGGCCCGGGCCGGGAGAATACCGGCGAATCTTAATAATAATAATAATAATAACAGTACATGTACATGTACAAGGTATATCAGTACATGTACAAGGTATACCTGGAGAGAGAGTAGGTACAAGGTACACCAGTACATGTACAAGGTATATCAGTACATGTACAAGGTATACCAGAACATGTACAAGGTATACCAGTACATGTACAAGGTACACCAGTACATGTACAAGGTATACCAGTACATGTACAAGGTATACCAGTACATGTACAAGGTATACCAGAACATGTACAAGGTATACCAGTACATGTTTGGATTTAGGAAAAATAAAAGCACTAATGATGCAATCATAAAAATGCTAGATTGCTTACACAGCATTGGAAAATAAGGATATCCACTAGGATTTTTATTGACCTAAGAAAAGCTTTTGACACCGTAGACCACAAATCCTACTCCCAAACTTGACCACTACGGTATAAGAGGCCATGCGCTTGCTAAATTTTAAATCTTACATTACTAATAGGTATCAGTACGTCACCATTAAAAGACACAGCATCAGCAACACGGCCACTTGATACTGGAGTTCCGCAGGGAAGTGTCCTTGGTCCTCTGCTCTTCCTCATATACATCAATGACCTTCCAAACGTATCCCAACACCTGAAACCCATTCTCTTTGCTGATGACACGACTTATGTCATCTCTCACCCTAATCTTGCCACCCTCAACACCATTGTGAATGAGGAGCTGATTAAAATATCGACTTGGATGACAGCCAATAAACTTGCGCTTAACACTGACAAAACTTACTATATTATGTTTGGTAGCAGAGCAGGAGGTGCACAAATTAACATTAAGATTGACAACACTCTAATTACCAGAAATAATGGGGGAAAATTCCTAGGCTTATACCTTGACAACAACCTGAATTTCAGCACCCATATCCAGCATATAGCCAAAAAAGTATCCAAAATGGTTGGGATCCTCTCCAAGACACGATACTACGTGCCGCAAAATGCCCTTCTCACACTATACCACTCACTTATTTATCCATACCTCACCTATGCTATTTGTGCTTGGGAATCAACTGCAGCAACACACCTAGAGCCAATAATAACCCGACAAAAAGCTGCAGTAAGAATAATCACTAAATCCCATCCCTGGCAGCACACCCCCCCCACTCTTCAAAGATCTAAACTTACTCCCAGTTAGTACATCCACACTTAATACTGTGCAATCTATATCTACAGGGCCTTAAACTCTAATATCAACCTTGACCTAAAACGCTTTCTTGATAGTTGTGACAGAACCCACAGGCATAACACCAGACACAAACATCTCTACGACATTCCCCGTGTCCGACTAAACCTTTACAAAAATTCAATGTATGTCAAAGGCCCTAAAATCTGGAATACCCTACCTGAGAACTCTAGAACTGCAGACACATTCATCACCTTCAAAACTAGCATTAGAAAACATCTTATCTCCCTGATACACCCCGTCAACTAACTACACGAATACCACCTGGTGGTTCACACTTACACTCACTCACTCATTTGACCATAAACAGAAATATTAATCTCAGTCTTAAAATAATGAATCCTGTGATACTCCAATACTGAAACTATGTACTGTGCCAAAACAAGAGCATTCACATTGCTAAACTCACAAACTAGTATTTAGTCACTTAGCCATAATACCAACTTACCTCATAATTTGTAATATTTTACAATTAAGAATAAAACTAAGTATGCCCGAAATGCCTAGCCATGCTAAGCGTTCTAGTGGTACACTCTGTAATACCTAGCCATGCTAAGCGTTCTAGTGGTACACTCTGTAATCACAATTTTACTACATGTAAACCAAACAATAACCAAATTTCTGTAAACTCAGCATTGTAATCCTTATAGAGAATAAACTTTGAATTGAATTGAATTGAATTGAATGTACAAGGTACACCAGTACATGTACAAGGTATATCAGTACATGTACAAGGTATACCAGAACATGTACAAGGTATACCAGTACATGTACAAGGTACACCAGTACATGTACAAGGTATACCAGTACATGTACAAGGTATACCAGTACATGTACAAGGTATATCAGAACATGTACAAGGCATACCAGTACATGTACAAGGTATAACAGTACATGTACAAGCTACACCAGTACACGTACAAGGCATACCAGTACATGTACAAGGTATACCCGTACATGTACAACGTATACCAGTACATGTACAAGGTATACAGACCATAGCTGGCATCAGTGACATACTACTATGTAGAAAGTCCCTTGTTAAATTAGGTCAGTTTTGACCCGGGATGCGACCCACACCACCTGGAGTTTACCTGGAGAGAGTTTCGGGGGTCAACGCCCCCGCGGCCCGGTCTGTGACCAGGCCTCCTGGTGGATCAGAACCTGATCAACCAGGCTGTTGCTGCTGGCTGCACGCAAACCAACGTACGAGCCACAGCCCGGCTGATCAGGAACTGACTTTAGGTGCTTGTCCAGTGCCAGCTTGAAGACTGCCAGGGGTCTGTTGGTAATCCCCCTTATGTGTGCTGGGAGGCAGTTGAACAGTCTCGGGCCCCTGACACTTATTGTATGGTCTCTTAACGTGCTATGACACCCCTGCTTTTCATTGGGGGATGTTGCAATCGTCTGCCAAGTCTTTTGATTTCGTAGTGAGTGATTTTCGTGTATAAGTTCGGTACTAGTCCCTCTAGGATTTTCCAGGTGTATATAATCATGTATCTCTCCCTCCTGCGTTCCAGGGAATACAGGTTTAGGAACCTCAAGCGCTCCCAATAATTGAGGTGTTTTATCTCCGTTATGCTCGCCTTTGAAAGTTCTCTGTACATTTTCTAGGTCGGCAATTTCACCTGCCTTGAAAGGTGCTGTTAGTGTGCAGCAATATTCCAGCCTAGATAGAACAAGTGACCTGAAGAGTGTCATCATGGGCTTGGCATCCCTAGTTTTGAAGGTTCTCATTATCCATCCTGTCATTTTTCTAGCAGATGCGATTGATACAATGTTATGGTCCTTGAAGGTGAGATCCTCCGACATGATCACTCCCAGGTCTTTGACGTTGGTGTTTCGCTCTATTTTGTGGCCAGAATTTGTTTTGTACTCTGATGAAGATTAATTTCCCTCATGTTTACCATATCTGAGTAATTGAAATTTCTCATCGTTGAACTTCATATCGTTTTCTGCAGCCCACTGAAAGATTTGCCTTCGACAAGTGTGACCATGGCGTAATAGCGCACAAAATGCGTGCTAAAGGAATAACAGGAAAAGTCGGTCGATGGATCTATAATTTCCTCACTAACAGAACACAGAGAGTAGTCGTCAACAGAGTAAAGTCCGAGGCAGCTACGGTGAAAAGCTCTGTTCCACAAGGCACAGTACTCGCTCCCATCTTGTTCCTCATCCTCATATCCGACATAGACAAGGATGTCAGCCACAGCACCGTGTCTTCCTTTGCAGATGACACCCGAATCTGCATGACAGTGTCTTCCATTGCAGACACTGCAAGGCTCCAGGCGGACATCAACCAAATCTTTCAGTGGCTGCAGAAAACAATGTGAAGTTCAACGATGAGAAATTTCAGTTACTCAGATATGGTAAACACGAGGAAATTAAATCTTCATCAGAGTACAAAACAAATTCTGGCCACAAAATAGAGCGAAACACCAACGTCAAAGACCTGGGAGTGATCATGTCGGAGGTTTCTCACCTTCAAGGACCATAACATTGTATCAATCGCATCTGCTAGAAAAATGACAGGATGGATAATGAGAACCTTCAAAACTAGGGAGGCCAAGCCCATGATGACACTCTTCAGGTCACTTGTTCTATCTAGGCTGGAATATTGCTGCACACTAACAGCACCTTTCAAGGCAGGTGAATTGTTGACCTAGAAAATGTACAGAGAACCTTCACGGCGCGCATAACGGAGATAAAACACCTCAATTACTGGGAGCGCTTGAGGTTCCTAAAACCTGTATTCCCTGGAACGCAGGCGGGAGAGATACATGATTATATACACCTGGAAAATCCTAGAGGGACTAGTACCGAACTTGCACACCAAAATCACTCACTACGAAAGCAAAAGACTTGGCAGACGATGCAACATCCCCCCAATGAAAAGCAGGGGTGTCACTAGCACGTTAAGAGACCATACAATAAGTGTCAGGGGCCCGAGACTGTTCAACTGCCTCCCAGCATACATAAAGGGGGTTTACCAACAGACCCCTGGCAGTCTTCAAGCTGGCACTGGACAAGCACCTAAAGTCGGTTCCTGACCAGCCGGGCTGTGGCTCGTACGTTGGTTTGCGTGCAGCCAGCAGCAACAGCCTGGTTGGTCAGGCTCTGATCCACCAGGAGGCCTGGTCACAGACCGGGCCGCGGGGGCGTTGACCCCCGGAACTCTCTCCAGGTAAACTCCAGTCCACTAACACCCAGGATGTGACCCACACCAGTCCAATAACACCCAGGATGTGACCCACACCAGTCCACTAACACCAAGGATGTGACCCACACCAGTCCACTAACACCAAGGATGTGACCCACACCAGTCCACTAACACCCAGGATGTGACCCACACCAGTCCACTAACACCAAGGATGTGACCCACACCAGTCCACTAACACCCAGGATGCGACCCACACCAGTCACCAACACCCAGGATGCCACCTACACCAGTCGACTAACACCTAGGATGCCAACCACACCAGACCACTAACACCCAGGATGTGACACACACCAGTCCACTAACACCCAGGATGTGACCCACACCAGTCCACTAACACCCAGGATGTGACCCACACCAGTCCACTAACACCCAGGATGTGACCCACACAAGTCCACTAACACCCTGGATGTGACCCACACCAGTCCATTAACACACAGGATGTGACCCACCCAAGTATACTAACACCCAGGATGTGACCCACACCTGTCCATTAACACCTAGGATGTGACCCACACCAGTCCAGTAACACCCAGGATGCGACCCACACCAGTCCACTAACACCCAGGATTTGACTGACACCAGACCACTAACACCCATGATGTGACACTCACCAGTCCACTAACACCGAGGATGTGACCCACACCAGTTCACTAACACCCAGGATGCGACCCACACCAGTCCACTAACACCCAGGATGTGACCCACACCAGTCCACTAACACCCAGGATGTGATCCACACCAGTCCACTGACACCCAGTATGCGACCCTCACCAGTCCACTATCATCCACTGTGCGACCCACACCAGCCCACTAACACCCAGGATGTGACCCACACCAGTCCACTAACATCTAGGATGTGACCCACACCAGTCCAATAACACCCAGGATGCGACTCACACCAGTCCACTAACATCCAGGGTGCGACCCACACCAATCCACTAACACCCAGGATGTGACCCACATCAGTCCACTAACACCCAGGATTTGACCCACACCAGTCCACTAACACCCTGGATGCGACCCACACCAGTCCACTAACATCCAGGGTGCGACCCACACTAGTCCACTAGCACCCAGGATGCGACCCAAACCCCAGTCCACAAAACACCCAGGATGCGGCCCACACCACCCACTAAAAACCCAGGATATGACCCACACCAGTCCACTAACACCCAGGATGCCACCCACACCAGTCCACTAACACCTAGGATGCCACCTACACCAGTCCACTAACACCCAGGATGCCACCCACACCATTTCCCACTAACACCCGGGATGCCACCCACACCAGTCCACTAACACCCAGGATGCCACCCACACCAGTTCACTAACACCCAGGATGCCCCCCAACACCAGTCCACTAACACCAGGATGCCACCCACACCAGTCCACTAACACCCAGGATGCTACCCACACCAGTTCACTAACCCCCAGGATGCCCCCCACACCAGCCCACTAACACCCAGATGCTACCCATACCAGTTCACTAACACCCAGGATGCCACCTAACACCAGTCCACAAACACCCAGGATGGTACCCACACCAGTTCACTAACACCAGGATGCCCTACACCAGTCCACTAACACCAGGATCCCTACTCACACCAGTTCACTAACACCCAGGATGCCATCCACACCAGTCCACTACACCCAGGTGCCACCCACCCAGTCCACTAACACCCAGGATGCTACCCACACCAGTTCACTAACACCCAGGATGGCCACCTACACCAGTCCACTAACACCCGGGAAATGCTCCCCAAACACCAGTTCACTAACACCCAGGAATGCCCCCTACACCAGTCCACTAACACCCAGGATGCTACTCACACCAGTTCACTAACACCCAGGATGCCATCCACACCAGTCCACTAACACCCTTGATGCCATCCACACCATTCCACTAACACCGATGCCATCCACACCAGTCCACTAACACCCTTGATGCCATCCCACCATTCCACTAAACCCTTGATGCCATCCACACCAGTCCACTACACCCAGGATGCCATCCACACCAGTCCATAACACCCAGGATGCCACCCACCCGGGCCCACTAACACCCAGGATGCCACCCACACCAGCCCAAAACACCCAGGATGCCACCCACTCCAGTCCACTAACCCCCAGGATGCCACCCACACAGTCCCTAACACCCTTGATGCCATCCACACCAGTCCACTAACCCCCAGGATCCCACCCACACCAGTCCACTAACACCCAGGATGCCACCCCCCACCAGTCCACTAACCCCCAGGATGCCACCCACCCCAGTCCACTAACACCCAGGATGCCCCCCACACAGTCCACTAACCCCCAGGATGCCACCCACACCAGTCCACTAACACCCTTGATGCCATCCACACCATTCCACTAACACCCAGGATGCCACCACCCCAGTCCACTAACACCCAGGATGCCACCCACACCAGTCCACTAACACCCAGGATCCCACCCACACCAGTCCACTAACACCCTGATGCCATCCCACCAGTCCACTAACACCCAGGATGCCACCCACACCAGTCCACTAACACCCGGATGCCACCCACACCAGTCCACTAACACCCAGGATGCCACCACACCAGTCCACTAACACCTAGGATGCCACCCAAAACACCAGTCCACTAACACCCAGGATGCCACCCACACCAGTCCACTAACACCCAGGATGCCACCCACACCAGTCCACTAACACCCTTGATGCCATCCACACCAGTCCACTAACACCCAGGATGCCACCCACACCAGTCCACTAACACCCAGGATGCCACCCACACCAGTCCACTAACACCCAGGATGCCACCCACACCAGTCCACTAACACCCTTGATGCCATCCACACCAGTCCACTAACACCCAGGATGCCACCCACACCAGTCCAGTAACACCCAGGATGCCACCCACACCAGTCCACTAACACCTAGGATGCCATCCACACCAGTCCACTAACACCCTTGATGCCATCCACACCATTCCACTGGAGTAACGACATTCAGGTTGGTTATCTAACTGAGTATCTGAGGTAGAGGGTACAGAGTCAAGAGGATTTTCAGCATCTGTCACATTAGTCTGGGTAGCAATATCATCAACATCGCATACTAATTTCATATGATCTAAATGCGATTCTTTGTACTTACCAGTACTAATTTCTCTAACCTTATACTTATTACCAGAGATATGTTCTACAACTCGATAAGATCCGACAAACTTTTGATCGAGCTTAGGCATTGCGGATGTTTTGTTGAAATTAGTCAGCATTACTCTCGAACCTACTTTGACTTTTGATGGCTTAGCACGGCTATTAGTTTACTCTAGTAATTTTTTGCAGTTGATTTAAAAGTGTTTCACGGTTCTTCTAAAAACACTTTGAGCCATGCTGGTACGAGTTGCTACGAAATCATCGGGGTTTGAAATTTAGGTTTCGGAGTGGAATATAAAAACTCATAGGGTAAACGTGTCTACACCATACAATGCATAATGTGGAGTATCACCTATGGAAGCATTGTAAGCAGAATTTATGGCACATTGAACATCTGGTATGACTTCATCCCAAGTTTCACTATTGGGGTTGATAGTGGTTTCTCAGGACATCAAGTACTTTCTTATTGGTTCGTTCCGCAAAACATTGCTGGCAGGATGATGAGGAACAATGGTGGATTTAAGATCTTGCACAAGGTACACAAATTTTCAAGAATCTCATTACAGAATTCACCCCCATTATCTGTTACTGGGGACTTAGGGGTGGGTATGCCTGCAGATAATGCGTTCTTTAAGCGCTCTAGCTACTGTCTCTGCAGTCTTATCTGCAATAGGAACTAACTCACAATATCTGGTGAAATGGTCTACCTAACACCAGATGTTTGTTCCCTTTGGAGGGAACAATTTAAAATTGGTTAACAAATCAAGGGCAACTCTTTCCCATGGTTCGTAGTGGTTGGGTACACTTGGATTGGATTAGGACCATTGACATTTCCTTTATGTTGCATACAAACACTACATTTCTTAAACATACTCGGAAAGTCCAGTTGCCATACGGGGCCAAAAGTATTTCATTCTTGCTTGTTTCACAGAACGATCCATACCAGGGTGTGCAACACTTGGTGCATCATGAACTAGCTGTAGAGCTACGTTTACTAGTGACTGTGGAATTACTAACTGGTACACTTCTCTACTTGGAGTACCCAACTCGGCTGTTCGATACAGTAATTCTTGGTTCATTACAAAGTCACTAATGGGTGCTGGTGGCTTCACAGTAAGAATAAGATCTTCCTGAAGCAGGAATCGAATCACACCAGAACACAAGGGATTGGTTCTTTCTTACTGGAGGAATGAACAAATTCGGTGGAGTGGATGACTCCCCCCGGTTGAAAAAATTAACGCTATAACACGCAATATGAGCAAGGGAGAACGAATCTACTATCTCAAACTGCAAGCACAGGAGAAAATAAATGAACATGGTCAACAATGCTGATATTTAATCTGAGTCACACACAGTGACACGAGGTATCAACTGTAAAAAAATTTCACTTACAAACGTTAACAACATGTGAAAGTTACTCGAGAAATAACTTCTTACAATGCACTGATTACTGTCAACTAGGATGGGATCACCATCTGAAACATTAGGAACAACAACAGACACTCTAGTGAGAACACTAGCCGTAACAGAGACGTCTTTCTGCATATGGCATGTGACATCAACAAGAGATGGCATTACTAGTTGCAAGTAATCGTTTTTTGACAAGGCATCCCCTGTGGAGAAACTACTACTCGAACTAGCAGACATTGCAGGGATAGGCTGTGCACTCAAGGCAGTCTGAGTGTCCCCGGACACTTGAGGCAATGGAACACTATCCTGCAAGTCTGAAGGTGTAGATGGAACACAGATGGGAGTGACAGAGTTACTAGTGCCTGACCGCTCGGCTACGTTAATAAGTAATGAACGAATCTATAGGAACTTAATCTGAACTTCACATTTCGCAGCACTTTAACAAATCTCAGATACCAGCTGTGAGAACAAACACATTGCTCAGTCAGTAAGGGAATATTGGTACTGTGGACTGATTCATATTGACTTTGACTGGCATGATACACTAAGTGAACGTTCAAAAGTGACTGGGACATCTTGTCAGTGAAGTTACTTAAGGACATAAAGACAAGAAAAATGGAGAGAATGACACAATAAGCTTAAACGGGAAGAAAATGCTTAACTATTCTGCATAAGTAATTAAAAATTGACAGGTCACACAGTAAGCAAAGAACTCACACAAGAAAAATATGCAACTGAATGAACAACACTTTGAAAATCAAGAGAACTTTTACTTTACTCAAATCTAATTTGCTCAACTTTTACTTTAAATTGAATGAATGGCACAGTGAGTTGTCTTTACTTTCAGTGCAACAAGGAAATACACAATAAAATGATAAAATGGACTCAATAAACTTGTGCAAAATAAAACAAACTGGGACACAATTCACTAGAATAAAATAAAATGGCACAGACAGAATAAAATATTATGCACAGAACAGAGCATATGAAACTGAACTGAAATAAACTGTAGCAATATTGCAAATGACAATTGTTAATTAAAAAGTATTGCACAACACTACATAAAATCTCTGCAAGAAAACTTTAATGGCAAGACAATATTTTCACAAGAATTATTGCAAAATGAGTTTAAAGTGCCCAAAAATAAAAATTATTACACACACAGAAAAGAAATATATCAAAGGAATGAACTGATTGAACCTTTAACTCTTAACTACAACTTAAACAACACTTAACAAGCAAAAGAACAATTTACTCTAAAAGAAGAACTTAAAAATTGCACTAAGAGTGAATTTGTTCAATGAAACATGAAAAATAATAGGTGCTAAAACACAGAACAAAAAGTTTGAAACTTACAGTGATGCAGAGCACAACACTTACAGTGATGCAGAACACAACACTTACAGTGATGCAGAACACAACACTTACAGTGATGCAGAAACAACACTTACAGTGATGCAGAACACAACACTTACAGTGATGCAGAACACAAACTTACAGTGATGCAGAACACAACACTTACAGTGATGCAGAAAAACAACACTTACAGTGATGCAGAACACAACACTTACAGTGATGCAGAACACAAACTTACAGTGATGCAGAACACAACACTTACAGTGATGCAGAACACAACACTTACAGTGATGCAGAACAAACACTTACAGTGATGCAGAACACAACACTTACAGTGATGCAGAACAC
Source organism: Cherax quadricarinatus (assembly GCF_026875155.1). Lineage (NCBI taxonomy): Eukaryota > Metazoa > Arthropoda > Malacostraca > Decapoda > Parastacidae > Cherax > Cherax quadricarinatus. The sequence goes on along the minus strand of NC_069463.1, from coordinate 4,489,993 downwards.
AACACTTACAGTGTTGCAGAACACAACACTTACAGTGATGCAGAACACAACACTTACAGTGATGCAGAACACAACACTTACAGTGATGCAGAAAAACAACACTTACAGTGTTGCAGAACACAACACTTACAGTGATGCAGAACACAACACTTACAGTGATGCAGAACACAACACTTACAGTGATGCAGAACACAACACTTACAGTGATGCAGAACACAACACTTTCAGTGATGCAGAACACAACACTTACAGTGATGCAGAACACAACACTTTCAGTGATGCAGAACACAACACTTACAGTGATGCAGAACCACAACACTTACAGTGATGCAGAACACAACACTTACAGTGATGCAGAACACAACACTTACAGTGATGCAGAACACAACACTTACAGTGATGCAGAACACAACACTTACAGTGATGCAGAAAAACAACACTTACAGTGATGCAGAACACAACACTTACAGTGTTGCAGACACAACACTTACAGTGAAAGCAGAACACAACACTTACAGTGATGCAGAACACAACACTTACAGTGAGAGCAGAACACAACACTTACAGTGTTGCAGAACACAACACTTACAGTGATGCAGAACACACACTTTTCAGTGATGCAGAACACAACACTTACAGTGATGCAGAACACAACACTTACAGTGATGCAGAACACAAAACTTACAGTTTATGCAGAAAAACAACACTTACAGTGATGCGAACACAACACTTACTGATGCAGAACACAACACTTACAGTGATGCAGAACCACAAAAATTACAGTGATGCAGAACACAACACTTACAGTGATGCAGAACACAAAACTTACAGTGATGCAGAACACAACACTTCAGTGTTTCAGAACACAACACTACAGTGATGCAGAACAAAACACTTACAGTGATTTCAGAACACAAAACTTACAGTGATGCAGAACACAACACTTACAGTGATGCAGAACACAACACTTACAGTGAGCAGAACACAACACTTACAGTGATGCAGAACACAACACTTACAGTGATGCAGAACACAAAACTTACAGTGATGCAGAACACAACACTTACAGTGATGCAGAACACAAAAACTACAGTGATGCAGAAACAACACTTACGTGATGCAGAACCAACACTTAAATGATGCAGAACACAACACTTAGTGATGCAGAACACAACTACAGTGATGCAGAACACAACACTTCAGTGATGCAGAACACAACACTTAGTGATGCAGAACACAACACTTCAGTGAGCAGAACACAACACTTACAGTGATGCAGAACAAACACTTACAGTGATGCAGAACACAACACTTACAGTGATGCAGAACACAACACTTACATGATGCAGAACACAACACTTACAGTGATGCAGAAAACAAACACTTACAGTGATGCAGAACACAACACTTACAGTGTTGGGAGAAAACAACACTTACAGTGATGCAGAACACAACACTTACAGTGATGCAGAACACAACATTACAGTGAGCAGAACACAACACTTACAGTGATGCAGAAACACAACACTTACAGTGATGCAGAACCAACACTTACAGTGATGCAGAAAAAACAACACTTAGTGATGCAGAACACAACACTTAGTTTATGCAGAACACAACACTTCAGTGATGGCCAGAACACAACACTTACAGTGATGCAGAACACAACACTTACAGTGATGCAGAACACAACACTTACAGTGATGCAGAACACAACACTTACAGTGATGCAGAACACAAAAACTTACAGTGATGCAGAACACAACACTTACAGTGATGCAGAACACAACACTTACAGTGATGCAGAACACAACACTTACAGTGATGCAGAAACAACACTTACAGTGATGCAGAACACAACACTTACAGTGATGCAGAACACAACACTTACAGTGATGCAGAACACAAAAACTTACAGTGATGCAGAACACAACACTTACAGTGATGCAGAACACAACACTTACAGTGATGCAGAACACAACACTTACAGTGATGCAAAACACACTTACAGTGATGCAGAAAACAACACTTACAGTGTTTCAGAACACAACACTTACAGTGATTTCAGAACACAACATTACAGTGATGCAGAACACAACACTTACAGTGATGCAGAACACAACACTTACAGTGATGCAGAACACAACACTTACAGTGAGCAGAACACAACACTTACAGTGATGCAGAACACAACACTTACAGTTTATGCAGAAAAACAACACTACAGTGATGCAGAACAAAAACACTTTACAGTGTTTCAGAAACACAACACTTACAGTGATGCAGAACACAACACTACAGTGATGCAGAACACAACACTTACAGTGATGCAGAACACCACACTTACAGTGATGCAGAACACAACACTTACAGTGATGCAGAACACAACACTTACAGTGATGCAGAACACAACACTTAGTGATGCAGAACACAACAAAAGTGGGTGCAGAAACACAACACTTACAGTGATGCAGAACACAACACTTACAGTGATGCAGAACACAACACTTACAGTGATGCAGAACACAACACTTACAGTGATTGCAGAACACAACACTTTCAGTGATGCAGAACACAACACTTACAGTGATGCAGAACACCACACTTACAGTGATGCAGAACACCACACTTACAGTGATGCAGAACACCACACTTACAGTGATGCAGAACACAACACTTACCCGTGATTTCAGAACAACAACACTTACAGTGATGCAAAAACACAACACTTACAGTGATGCGAAACAACCTTACAGTGATGCAGAACACAACACTTACAGTGATGCAGACCAACACTCAAATAAACACAATACTAGAATTTTCTTGCAATGAAACTTGGTATGTGAAAAATTTTGATAATAATTTCTTGCTTGCACAAAATAATGGCACTATTGTCTGTGGAAATAAGACAAATTAGGGCACTGGGTAAATGGGAAAAGAATAGAACACAAGAATGTTCAACACACAGGGGAAAAAAAAAGAATAACAAATGCTGGGATGAAAAAATTATATATAAAATGAGACAAAAACTGAGTTGTGATGCAGGACACAATTAAATAAATTACTGAATTACTCCACTGAATCACTGAGAGTAATAGGTGATTCTGAAGTGTAAACACAAGTTCTATACTGCTCATATGTTGCACACACAACAAGGAAAAACACTAAGTACTTACTTCAAGTGTATAAAAAGACACACAACACAACAGACATAAGATAATGCACAAAAATTAACACTGAATTAAGGAGATAAAAAGATTATTGCAAACAAACGCTGAGTCTGATCAAGAGTCACTGAATGTCACTAAGAAAATCACTGGAACACAAAAGAAATGTCTCAACACTCGCAAATGTCTCTATGAAAAATATTATCGCTGTAACGACTTGGTGAAGAATTAGGTAGATAGTGGAAGGTTGGAGGATTGTTTATGTCGTCTTGCTGCTGTCCTCTGCACACGTGATCGTAGAATTGCACTTACATCGACGATAGACTTCACACAGGAGGCTTTTAACGGTGGCGCGAAACACACTCTAGCTCTTGACCCCCTATGTGGTCCTTAAAATATGGTGCTACAACCCTTAGTAGTGCGCCGAAACACTGGTAGAGGTTGGGTGAGTACCACAACACAGTGAGAGTGGTTGGGTTTGTGGGATAACAGGGCTAAGACCGGGCAATGGTGAGACATGTGGTGAGTGGGTGGTTGGGCCTATGGGTTGAACGGCGTAAGCCTCACTGAGGACAACCAAACTGCGCGAAAAAAAATTTTTAAGCTGGCTAGCTTAAAATACACCCACGAAATACCACAACACCACAAGGATGAAAAAGAGCACTCAGGATGGCTTGGAGCTTGACTCACAGGCGATGATGACTACTCATGTGGCTTGCTTGAGTACTGGGGTAAGACACCTGGGTTAGTTGCTAGCTGGCTTATCTTAACCCTTCACAAAGAATAGCTTGATAACTTCTCACGATGAGCACAGCAGGGGTGGAAAGCTGGCTTGGCAGGCAAAGGAACTGGATGGAGTAGACTAGGCTGGACTGGACTCCCTCACCACAGATTGGAAGCTGGCTTATTTTGCAAACTCGGGTCAACCCCTCGGGAGTGATGCAAATAAGCAGATAAACACTAATACACAGAGACTGACCAGTGGATGGTGTAGAAGCTGGTAGGAGCTTGAGAGAGTAGCTGACTTGAGGTAGCTGGCTTGGCTAGGTCGGCCTACTGGCGACACGAAATGGCCGTCTTGCTGGTCGAAAGAAATCTCCGTACATTGGCACAATTATCAATATTACGCCCACACCGCCGGTACCATTTATCGTAGGGGTTCTTAAATGGAGATATCGAGGTTGAAGGTAGACACACTTGTTGGATGGTAAAGATATATTGTCAGACTGTGATGATGGGAAATGGAGCCCAGCCTCAGCCTGTCCTAGCCTATGTCAAGCACCGACTGAGACGGAGGCAGAGGTACAAACGTACACATGCGCATCCCGTGACGTCACACAAACAGTCACAGGCCTAGGGATCTCCTATCTAAAGCACATGGATGATACTGATATGCTATACAACACAGGGATCAGCAACTATGCTGAAACAGGATGCCACCCACACCAGTCCACTAACACCCTTGATGCCACCCACACCAGTCCACTAACACCCTTGATGCCACCCACACCAGTCCGCTAACACCCTTGATGCCACCCACACCAGTCCACTAACACCCAGGATGCCACCCACACCAGTCCACTAACACCCAGGATGCCACCCACACATGTCCACTAACACCCAGGATGCCACCCACACCAGTCCACTAACACCCAGGATGCCACCCACACCAGTCCACTAACACCCAGGATGCCACCCACACCAGTCCACTAACACCCAGGATGCCACCTACACCAGTCCACTAACACCCAGGATGCCACCTACACCAGTCCACTAACACCCAGGATGCCACCCACACCAGTCCACTAACACCCCGGATGCCACCCACACCAGTCCACTAACACCCAGGATGCCACCCACACCAGTCCACTAACACCCAGGATGCCACCCACACCAGTCCACTAACACCCAGGATGCCACCCACACCAGTCCACTAACACCCAGGATGCCACCCACATCAGTCCACTAACACCCAGGATGCCACCCACACCAGTCCACTAACACCCAGGATGCGACCCACACCAGTCCACTAACACCCAGGATGCCACCCACACCAGTCCACTAACACCCAGGATGTGACCCACACCAGTCCACTAACACCCAGGATGTGACCCACATCAGCCCATTAACACCCAGGATGCCACCCACATCAGTCCACTAACACCCAGGATGTGACCCACACCAGTCCACTAACACCCAGGATGTGACCCACACCAGTCCACTAACACCCAGGATGTGACCCACATCAGTCCACTAACACCCAGGATGCCACCCACATCAGTCCACTAACACCCAGGATGTGACCCACACCAGTCCACTAACACCCAGGATGTGACCCACACCAGTCCACTAACACCCAGGATGCCACCCACACCAGTCCACTAACACCCTTGATGCCACCCACACCAGTCCACTAACACCCTTGATGCCACCCACACCAGTCCACTAACACCCAGGATGCCACCCACACCAGTCCACTAACACCCAGGATGCCACCCACACCAGTCCACTAACACTCAGGATGCCACCCACACCAGTCCACTAACACCCAGGATGCCACCCACACCAGTCCACTAACACCCAGGATGCCACCCACACCAGTCCACTAACACCCAGGATGCCACCCACACCAGTCCACTAACACCCAGGATGCCACCCACACCAGTCCACTAACACCCAGGATGCCACCCACACCAGTCCACTAACACTCAGGATGCCACCCACACCAGTCCACTAACACCCAGGATGCCACCCACACCAGTCCACTAACACCCAGGATGCCACCCACACCAGTCCACTAACACCCAGGATGCCACCCACACCAGTCCACTAACACCCAGGATGCCACCCACACCAGTCCACTAACACCCAGGATGCCACCCACACCAGTCCACTAACACCCAGGATGCCACCCACACCAGTCCACTAACACCCAGGTACCTGTTTTCTTAACAGGTAAACATGGATAACATGTGTCTTAAGGAAACACGACGTAATATTTTCAGCCGTACGTTCAGTGTGAGAGTTGAGTGAGGTAGCCATTGAGATACTGGATAAACTGACGTTATATATACAGGAAATCTCTCTCCTCCATACTGTACTGTGATCATTAGGTACCCTATACCCATCCTGAGGGTGGAAGTCACCCCATGCCCATCCTGAGGGTGGTAGTCACCCCATTCCCATCATGTGTGTGGTAGTCACCCCATTCCCATCCTGTGGGTGGTAGTCACCCCATGCCCATCCTGAGGGTGGTAGTCACCCCATACCCATCCTGTGTGTTGTAGTCACCCCATACCCATCCTGTGGGTGGTAGTCACCCCATACCCATCCTGTGTGTTGTAGTCACCCCATACCCATCCTGTGGGTGGTAGTCACCCCATACCCATCCTGTGTGTTGTAGTCACCCCATACCCATCCTGTGGGTGGTAGTCATCCCTTACCCAGTCCTGTGGGTGGTAGTCACCCCATACCCATCCTGTGGGGGATAGTCACCCCATACCCATCCTGTGGGTGGTAGTCAAACCATACCCATCCTGTGGGTGGTAGTCACACCATACCCATCCTGTGGGTGATAGTCACACCATACCCATCCTGTGGGTGTTAGTCATACCATACCCATCCTGTGGGGGGTAGTCACCCCATACCAATCCTGTGGGTGGTACTCACACCATACCCATCCTGTGGGTGATAGTCACACCATATCCATCCTGTGAGTGGTAGTCACCCCATACCCATCCTGTGGGGGGTAGTAACCCCATACCCATTCTGTGGGTGGTAGTCACCCCATTCCCATCCTCTGGGTGGTAGTCACACCATATCCATCCTGTGGGGGGTAGTCACCCCATAACCATCCTGTGAAAGGTGGTCATCCCATTCCCAGTCCTGTGGGTGGTAGTCACCCCATACCCATCCTGTGGGGGTAGTCACTCCATACCCATCCTGTGGGTGGTAGTCAAACCATACCCATCCTGTGGGTGGTAGTCACACCATAGCCATCCTGTGGGTGATAGTCACACCGTACCCATCATGTGGGTGGTAGTCATACCATACCCATCCTCTGGGGGTAGTCACCCCATACCCATCCTGTGGGTGGTAGTCAAACCACACCCGTCCTGTGGGTGGTACTCACACCATACCCATCCTGTGAGTGGTAGCCACACCATACCCATCCTGTGGGTGGTAGTTACCACATACCCATCCTGTGGGTGATTGTCACACCATACCCATCCTGTGGGTGGTAGTCACACCATACCCATCCTGTGAGTGGTAGCCACACCATACCCATCCTGTGGGTGGTAGTCACACCATACCCATCCTGTGAGTGGTAGTCACACCATACCCATCCTGTGGGTGGTAGTCACACCATACCCATCCTGTGAGTGGTAGCCACACCATACCCATCCTGTGGGTGGTAGTTACCACATAGCCATCCTTTCAAAGTTTATTCTCTATAAGGATTACAATGCTGAGTTTACAGAAATTTGGTTATTGTGTGGTTTACATGTAGTAAAATTGTGATTACAGAGTGTACCACTAGAACGCTTAGCATGGCTAGGTATTACAGAGTGTACCACTAGAACGCTTAGCATGGCTAGGTATTACAGAGTGTACCACTAGAACACTTAGCATGGCTAGGTATTATAGAGTGTACCACTAGAACACCTAGCATGGCTAGGTATTACAGAGTGTACCACTAGAACACCTAGCATGGCTAGGTATTACAGAGTGTACCACTAGAACACTTAGCATGGCTAGGTATTACAGAGTGTACCACTAGAACACCTAGCATGGCTAGGTATTACAGAGTGTACCACTAGAACACTTAGCATGGCTAGGTATTATAGAGTGTACCACTAGAACACCTAGCATGGCTAGGTATTACAGAGTGTACCACTAGAACACCTAGCATGGCTAGGTATTACAGAGTGTACCACTAGAACACCTAGCATGGCTAGTATTACAGAGTGTACCACTAGAACACTTAGCATGGCTAGGTATTACAGAGTGTACCACTAGAACACTTAGCATGGCTAGGTATTACAGAGTGTACCACTAGAACGCTTAGCATGGCTAGGTATTACAGAGTGTACCACTAGAACGCTTAGCATGGCTAGGCATTACAGAGTGTACCACTAGAACACTTAGCATGGCTAGGCATTACAGAGTGTACCACTAGAACGCTTAGCATGGCTAGGTATTACAGAGTGTACCACTAGAACGCTTAGCATGGCTAGGTATTACAGAGTGTACCACTAGAACGCTTAGCATGGCTAGGCATTACAGAGTGTACCACTAGAACGCTTAGCATGGCTAGGTATTACAGAGTGTGCCACTAGAACGCTTAGCATGGCTAGGTATTACAGAGTGTGCCACTAGAACGCTTAGCATGGCTAGGTATTACAGAGTGTACCACTAGAACGCTTAGCATGGCTAGGCATTACAGAGTGTACCACTAGAACACTTAGCATGGCTAGGTATTACAGAGTGTACCACTAGAACGCTTAGCATGGCTAGGCATTACAGAGTGTACCACTAGAACACTTAGCATGGCTAGGTATTACAGAGTGTACCACTAGAACGCTTAGCATGGCTAGGCATTACAGAGTGTACCACTAGAACACTTAGCATGGCTAGGTATTACAGAGTGTACCACTAGAACACTTAGCATGGCTAGGTATTACAGAGTGTACCACTAGAACGCTTAGCATGGCTAGGTATTACAGAGTGTACCACTAGAACACTTAGCATGGCTAGGTATTACAGAGTGTACCACTAGAACACTTAGCATGGCTAGGTATTACAGAGTGTACCACTAGAACGCTTAGCATGGCTAGGTATTACAGAGTGTACCACTAGAACACTTAGCATGGCTAGGCATTACAGAGTGTACCACTAGAACACTTAGCATGGCTAGGTATTACAGAGTGTACCACTAGAACGCTTAGCATGGCTAGGTATTACAGAGTGTACCACTAGAACGCTTAGCATGGCTAGGTATTACAGAGTGTACCACTAGAACACCTAGCATGGCTAGGTATTACAGAGTGTACCACTAGAACACCTAGCATGGCTAGGTATTACAGAGTGTACCACTAGAACGATTAGCATGGCTAGGTATTACAGAGTGTACCACTAGAACACCTAGCATGGCTAGGTATTACAGAGTGTACCACTAGAACGCTTAGCATGGCTAGGTATTACAGAGTGTACCACTAGAACACCTAGCATGGCTAGGTATTACAGAGTGTACCACTAGAACGATTAGCATGGCTAGGTATTACAGAGTGTACCACTAGAACACCTAGCATGGCTAGGTATTACAGAGTGTACCACTAGAACGCTTAGCATGGCTAGGTATTACAGAGTGTACCACTAGAACACCTAGCATGGCTAGGTATTACAGAGTGTACCACTAGAACGCTTAGCATGGCTAGGTATTACAGAGTGTACCACTAGAACACTTAGCATGGCTAGGTATTACAGAGTGTACCACTAGAACGCTTAGCATGGCTAGGCATTACAGAGTGTACCACTAGAACGTTTAGCATGGCTAGGTATTACAGAGTGTACCACTAGAACGCTTAGCATGGCTAGGTATTACAGAGTGTACCACTAGAACGCTTAGCATGGCTAGGCATTACAGAGTGTACCACTAGAACGTTTAGCATGGCTAGGTATTACAGAGTGTACCACTAGAACGCTTAGCATGGCTAGGTATTACAGAGTGTACCACTAGAACGCTTAGCATGGCTAGGCATTACAGAGTGTACCACTAGAACGCTTAGCATGGCTAGGCATTACAGAGTGTACCACTAGAACACTTAGCATGGCTAGGCATTTCGGGCATACTTAGTTTTATTCTTAGGGCATACTGTGGGTAATAGTCACACCATACCCATCCTGTGGGTGGTAGTCACACCATACCCATCCTGTGAGTGGTAGTCACCCCATACCCGTCCTGTGGGGGGTAGTCGCCCCATACCCATCCTGTGGGTGGTAGTCACCCCATTCCCATCCTCTGGGTGGTAGTCACTCCATATCCATCCTGTGAGTGGTGGTCATCCCATACCCAGTCCTGTGGGTGGTAGTCACCCCATACCCATCCTGTGGGCGGTAGACACCCCATACCCATCCTGTGTGTGGTAGTCACCCCATACCCATCCTGTGTGTGGTAGCCACCCCATACCCATCCTGTGTGTGGTAGTCACCCTATACCCATCCTGTGTGTGGTAGTCACCCCATACCCATCCTGTGGGTGGTAGTCACACCATACCCATCCTGTGTGTGGTAGACACACCATACCTATCCTGTGGGTGGTAGCCACCCCATACCCATCCTGTGGGTGATGGTCACCCCTTACCCATCCTGTGGGTGGTAGCCACCTGATACCCATCCTGTAGGTGGTAGTCATACCATACGCATCCTATAGACCTGGAATTTACCTGGAGAGGGTTTTGGGGGTCAACGCCCCCGCCGCTCGGTCTGAGACCAGGCCTCATGGTGGATTAGGGTCTATTCAATCAGCTGTTATTGTTTGCCGCACGCAAGCTGATGTATGAACCACAGCCTGGTTGGTCAGGTACTGACTTTTGGTACCTGTCCAGTGCCTTCTTGAAAACAGTCAGCGGTCTATTGGTAATCCTGCTCGTGTATCCTGGGAGGCAGTTGAACAGTCTTGGGCCCCGGACACTTATTGTGTTGTCTCTCAGTGTACTCTTGGAGCCCCTGCTTTTCATCAGGGGAATGTTGCATCTCCTTCCGAGTCTTTTGCTTTCATTGGGAGTGATTTTCGTGTGCAGGTTTGGTACCAATCCCTCCAGGATCTTCCACGTGTATATTATCATGTATCTCTCTCGCCTGCGCTCCAGTGAATACAGATCTAGGACCTTCAACCGTTCTCAGTAATTTAGGTGCCTTATCGTACTTATATGTGCCATGAAAGTCTTTGTACACTCTCCAGGTCTGCAATGTCGCCAGCCTTGAAGGACGCCGTTTGTGCACAACAGTATTCCAGTCTAGAGAGCACAAGCGATTTGTAGAGAATCATCATGGCTTGGTGTCCCTAGTTTTGAAGGTTCTCATTATCCATCCTATCATTTTCCTAGCGCATGAGGTAAGGACCGTGTTGTGGTCTTTGAAGGCGAAACCCTCTGACATTATCACTCCCAGGTCCTTCACATTACTCTTTCGCTCTATTGTATGGTTAGAATTTGCTGTATACCCTTACACATTTTTAATTTCTTCAAGTTTCCCATTTCTGAGTAGTTGAAATTTCTCCTCGTTGAATTTCATATTGTTTTGAGTGGCCAATTCGATGATTTGGTTGATGTCCGCTTGGAGTCTCGCGGTGTCTTTGATGGAGGTCACTGCCATGGTAATCTGGATGTCATCCGCAAAGGAAGACAGAGCTATGGCTTACATCTCTGTCTATGTCAGAAATGAGGATGAGGAATAGAATGGGAGCGAGTACTGTGCCTTGTGGAACAGAGCTTTTTACCATGGCTGCCTGGGTCTTTACTCTGTTTACTATTACTCTTTGTGTTCTGTTTGTCAGGAAGTTATAAATCCATCTACCAACTTTTCCCGTTGTTCCTTTATCCTGCATTTTGTGTGCTATTACTCCATGGTCACACTTGTCGAAAGCTTTTGCGAAGTCTGTGTATACTACATCTGTATTTTGTTTATCCTCTACAGCATTCAGGACCTTGTCATAGTGGTCCAGTAGCTGGGACAGGCAGGAGTGACCTGTTCTAAACCCGTGTTGCCCTGAGTTGTGTAATTGATGGGTATCTAGGTGGTTGGTGATCTTGCTTCTTAGAACCCTCTAAAAGATATTTATAATATGGGATGTTAGTGCTATCGGTCTGTATTTTGCTTTACTGCCACCTTTGTGGAGTGGGGCTATGTCTGTTGTTTTTAGTGTGTGTGGGATGACTCCTGTGTCCATGCTCCCTCTCCATAAAATGCTGAAGGCACGCAATAGGGACTTCTTGCAATTCTTGATGAACACGGAGTTCCATGAGTCTGCGCCTGGGGCAGAGTGCATGGGCATGTCATTAATTGCCTCTTCAAAGTCTTGTGGAGTTAGAATAATATGCGAGATTTTTGGGATGACCAAATTTTGGGTTTCGTTCATGAAGAATTCATTTGGATTGTTAACCCTTAGTGTGGGCAGTGGATCACTGAACACTGAGTCATATTGGTGTAGACAGCCTGTACTGTCTGCACAGACAGTACATGCTGTCTGTCAGCTTAGTTCATATTTCGCGCCACTCAGGTGCTGCCTTCTGGCCTGCTCCAGGTCAGTGGGATGCTGGGCCCACACACTCTCAAATCACACAGCGGCTAGCAGGGAAGAAACAAGGCCTCTAGTTTCTCCTCTCGTGGGATGGCCCTACCCGGGCCATGGGCACAACACACAAGCCTGTGTACCCACCACTACATTACAAATAAAGTTAAGAAGCCTCCGAAGACGTCTATCATTCACGCACCCGCTACCCGCATTACCAAAATCTTGTTTTAAATGGCGGGAAGCAGTGGTCGCAGCAGTTGTGTTTGCCTGGAGAGAGGAAGGGATGAAGTCATCTTCACTTCATCACCCCATACAAGAAGCGTCCGTCTCTCAACGAGTTATCCTGATGTCGTTTCTGCACGTTTCAGCATCCAGACACAGGTACAAGCAGATCTAGCCGAAAATTTTCCGAATTTCTTTTGAGAATTGTAAATGGCGTCCCAGTGACCCCACGCTACAGCGTCCCACGCTGTTTCTCAAGTCACGTGTTCAGCGTGTTCTGCTGTTGTTTAGCTCAGCACACCTGTTTCAGCAAGCCAGAGGTGACTTTTGTGGTGATTTATGCATCCAGTGTGCGTTTCATCGTGTTGTGGGTTTGAGAGGAGGAAGTGGCCAGATGCTCCCTCACCATACACTCACCCACGCTCCTCGCCACCACACTACCATACACTCACCACTACTCACTCCCTCTGCTGTGTTTTCTGCTGTTTTCCATGTGAATTCATTGCCAGAGCTGTGTATCCGAGTGCCCGAGGCCACTCGAAGCCACATGGATCAGCAAGCCACGTGGATCACTAAGGCATGTGGATCAGCAAGCCATGTGGAACAGCAAGCCATGTGGATCAGCATGCCAGTAGATCCAAAGTCAAGTGGATCAGCATGCACGAAGATCACTAAGCCATGTAGATCAGCAAGCCATGTGGATCAGCAAGCCACGTGGATCAGCAAGCCATGTGGATTAGCATGCCACGTGGATCAGCATGCCATGTAGATCACGGTGCCCCATGGGGTGTGGGCGATGTCATGTGGATCTACAAGCCACGTGGGTTACCAAGCCAGATGTCCCAGGCCACATGCTGTGGTCTGCTGCCCGCATCACATTGACGTCACCGACAAAGCTGCCCGACTTCAGACGTCACAATGTCTGCCTGACGTCCCCCTCAAAATGTCTGCTGACGTCACAGTGCTGTGAGGTCACCTCGCAATATCACGCCTGACATCACATGATGTCACATTTAGTGTTTCAGTAAATATTTCAGTATTTTTTGAGAAAATTGAGAGAAGATATATGCCGTGTGTTAATTAATTCCTTTCAGTGTTCTCACATGTTAGTGTATGGCTTAGTGTCAGTTTTGTGCTCAGAAAAGCATCATTTGCTAGTTAAGCCATGTTGTACAGCATGTACCGGGTTTTGTTTAAAGTTTTCCATGTGTCCAGTGGTCTGACCAGACCCCTGAGTAAGCACCACTGTGTTAATCACCCGGTGTGACCCGTGCGTTGACAGCTGATATTTAGTCAGCCCCTGAGCGTATGAGCCCCCTTGTACAGAAAGCTCTTATGCTCGTCGCTCATAGATATTCGGGAGATTCGTACATGCTACGATTCCCATCGAGATTTGTTTCACTTCACCTCCAGACCTTCAAGTGCAGTTATATGTAGAGAAACAAGTCTGGGGACGCTTAGACTAACCTCCGATATAACTCCAACTGCCGAGAGAATGACACTCGTCAAGCAGCAGTTAGCCCTGTCGGCAGGTGCTGTGTCAGCCTCATGTCACAAGCTTCAGTGAGCAGCCTGCATGAAGATTCCACTTCGGTGTAGCTCGCTCACGCTTTGGGTTGTATATGTTCGCTTCAGATTTTTCGCCAGTCTCTCTGCACACTCGCTCCACGACCACTCCACGTTGCGGCGTGCCCAGCCCAGCGCAGTACCAGTCGGAAGTGCCCTCCTGAGCGCTTGCCAGAAGTCCTGCCCGTTCCCGAGTTTTGTCGAGCCTCACTGGGGCACCAGCATGTGTGCCCCGGGTTTGGGGAAACCTGCGGCAACTCCTACGATACGTTTCACCCGTTCCAGAGGAGCCGTACCCTGTTACGTCCAGTCAGCTGCAGCATTTTCCCCTGTGTTGCAGTTCCCCAGATGAAGGAAGGCGTGCAGTGATGCCCTTAAACACTCATGCCTATGCCCCAAATGTTTAGACACCCCCATTTTTTTTAAATTTCCCTCCCTGTAAAAAGTTTTTTTTTCCATGTCCAATGTAAATATATGTTTTCATTCATGTTCGGGCCCTGCTCCTACAGAGGAATCGAGTTTTTTTTTTCCCACCAGTTTGTCACGTCGAACGACCGGGGTAGGTGGCCGAGCGAATGTAGACCCCCTGCTGCTGCAAGACATACATGCTGTCTGCCAGCTTATTTCCTTTTTGCAGCACAAAGGGTGCCCCCTCGGGGCCCTGCTCCAGGTCAGTGGGAAGGGGCCCCCAACACTCTCACTCTCTCAGGGCCCTACAGAAAGGGACAAGGCCTCGTTCTCCTCTCGGGGAGGCCCCCCTGGATGAGCACAAAAAAAAGCCTGTGTACCCCCATACTTTACAATAAAGTAAAGAAGCCCCCGAAGACGTTTTTAATTCCACCCCCTTTCATTTCACCAAAAAATTCCTTATATTGGGACTATGTTCTCACTCATTTTTTGGCTGTTCTGGTATGCCCCATCCCACCTAAGCGGGGGGCCCAATACTGGATGTTGTTATTTCCTTAGATTTGGCATAAGAGAAGAAGTTTTTTTTTTTTTAATTTTTCCTTTATGGCTTTTAGTTCTTCCGTGTTCTTGTCCCCTATAAGATTCCTTCGTTTAAGTTCGTTATTTGAAAATTTCGTTGACTACACCCCCCCCTTCATATTTCATATTATTGCCCCCTAGCAGCTCTGTGACTCTTGCTTTGTATAGGAAAGTCTTTTTCTTTTAGTTTACTCTTCTCTTTTTCTTAATGGAATTGTTTGAACAGATTCAAAAAAAAAAATTTTCATTTTTTAAAAGGAAATGTTGGGATCTGTTGTTTAGGATTTTTTCCCCAACTTGTTTCTTTTAGGACATGGTTTACTTGATCCCATTGTATTTTTTTGTTATTGAAGTTGAATTTCGTAAGACACGCTCTGACTGCTCACATTTTGCTGGTGGGGCCCCTTGCATACATGCTGTAATCTTTATTTTGTGATCTGAGTGTTTTGTCTTTGAACAGTAAATTACTAAAATTCATCGTTTTAGTAAAGAGGGGGTCCAGCATGTTTCTAGTCTTGTAGGTTTACTATTTTTTGGGTTTAAAGTGAATTTTTGGTGCAGAATTTATTTAGCTGGTTGTGTGATTTTATCTGAGCTGCCCCCCGGGAGTGATTCTGCTAAAACATTGTTTGCTATACTTTCCCATTTTGGGTTTCTCGGGTTAAGTCCCCAGTAGTAAGATGTTTGGGGCAGGAGTTGGGAGTTTTTCCCGAAGTGGTCAACTTATCAAGCTGCTCCTGGAATTTGGTATTACAATCCAGGAGTCCAAAACCCTTTTACCCCTCGGTAAAGGAAGCAAAAAAAATACAGCAAAAAAAACTTTTGACTTATATTATCTTCCCAAATTTAGAAACGAAGTATTTACATATTACACTTGTACAGTGATGGTATTAGTGCATCCCGGTAAGCAAGACAGAATAAAGCCCCCAGAGAGCAGACCGTGCTTAAACCGCTGTGAAAGGAAAGAAAAAGGGCAGACAGGCGAGTTGTCCCCACATAACCTCTGCAGTTGCCAAAACAATCTTCTTGGCTGGAAAACCCGGGTACGATTGAACGATGGGGCCCCATCGTCAAACCCCCAGCCCTGGGTTTGTGGTTGGGGGGATAGCCGTAAATGAGGTGTTACATGCGCCCAAAAAAAGGTTTCACTCCTTGCTGCCACACTCCCCCCGAGAGGGCTCAGGGTTGGGCTCCCACCTCCCAGTGGGAACCGTGTGCCATGGCACCAAATATGGGGTGGTTTCCCCAACCATCCAAATTTAGATAGAGTCAGCTTTATTCATGACAAAGCCAAACCCTAAATCAGAGCGAGACAGCGACATTAGGTAACAAAGGCCAAGACAGGGCGGAAGTCCCCTGTCCCCTCAAAAAAAAAAAAGAAAAAAACCCGCACCCGGGGATAAAAAAAAAACTTGAAAGAGGTTCCACAGGGAACCTAAAAAACAAACTCGGGGGAGTCACGCGGGTTTTGGGTCGTTTTTGGTGGGGAATTTCTGACTGTGCCATAAGGGAAAGGAGTGTGGATTTGGCGTGTGCACGCATAAAGGCAATAATCACTTAAGCCCCGAAAAAAAAGGGAAAAAAAAGTGATACAGAAAAGAAAAAAAGGAATATTGGCTGAGTGTTTAGTGACGGCCCTTGGAAGGGGACGGTTGGTCAGGGGCCCAAAAAAGTGTTGCCCTAATAACGCTGTGGGGTATTTTTGAAAAATAAGTGCGATCAAGACCGGGAGATAAGGAATGTATAATGTGTCAGTAAATACAGTGAGTGATGAAAAAATTTTGAGTGCTAGAGAAATTTTGTGCATACGGAAGTTAGTGGAAAAAAAAAAACCCAGAAGCATCAAATTAAAATTCTGGGACAGGACAGACCCGGGAAAGTTTTCCACTGCAGCCGCAAAATAAATTACCTAGTTTTAGTTGCATGGGGGCAATAGTACGTCTCTAGCTGGAAGGGGGGTCACTCTCCCCAGCTATCGAATTAAATAAAACAGCTTTTCTGGGTTTTTTAAAATTTAAGGTGTGGCTTTTGGCAAAGCCTAGGTATTTATTTTGAAAGTTATTTTAAACGCATAAGAACAGTGGGAAAACCCAAAAGACGGGTACTTACAATACATATGTGTACAACGTGGGAAAAAAAGGACTGTTTATAAACATATGCACACACTAGGGGGACGCTCTGCTTTAGGCACTTGAAAAGCTGTAGCAACACACCCCAACACACACACAAAAATGCACACACAACACACACACACCACAACACACCCCACCACACACACACACAACACACACACACAACACCAACCACCACACCAGGGGCTAGGACCCCGGGGGAAAAAAAGGAGTTAGTAGAAAAGCCCCGAAACGAGTATGCACAGATAAGGAGGGAGGCCCAGCGACAGTATGAAAACGACATAGCATCGAAAGTCAAATCGACCCGAAATGCTGTATAGCCAAAAAGGGGAAGACAACAGTCAAGGACCAGGTGATAAGGGAGGAAAGAAAGGGGGGGAACTCAAAAAACGATCAAGAGGTTGTGAGGGGCTAAACAAGAGATTTAAGGAAAATATTTACAGTAGAGACAGGGAAAGGGCCTTTGGGGGGGCAGCCAGAGGGGACCCCCAGCAAGGAATACACCACAAGTGTTGGACACAACATACAGATGAGGGGGGGAAGAAATGCTAAGGGGCATCGAACCTCAAAAAGGGAATGGGACAGGCAAACACCCCGTGGGTCCTTAAGGGGAGCGATATATTTGCTGCCCCTTACCACAATCTTCAACACATCCTGGAAACGGAACTACCCGAGGTTTGGGGACGGCAAATGTAGTTCCCTTTTTTAAAAAAAGGGACAGAAAAAAGGCACTAAAATATGACCGTGTCATTGACTGTATTATGCAAAATTTGGAGAAAATTATCAGGAGGAGATGGTGGGCACTGGAACGGAAAGGAGTTAAATCCAAACCCCACGGATTCACGGAAGGCAAAATCCCGGCCCAAAAACCTTTGGATTTTTATGATAAAATAACAAAAGAAAACAAGAGAGAGGGGGGGGGGTTATTGCATCTTCGGGGACTGTAAGAAGGCCTTTGACACAGTTCCCACAAGAGTTTAGTGAGAACAGAGCACCAGGCGCAATAACGGGAAGGGCAGCAATGGACAGAGAATCCCTGAAGGGAGGCAACAAGAGTCAGGGTTCGTATGATGTATCACAGGGGCACCTGTGACGAGCGGGGTCCCACGGGGGTCGGTCCTAGGACAGTGCTATTTTTGGTATATGGAACACAGACGGAAGGGTTGACCGAAGTGCCCGTTTGCAGATGATGAAAATTTAATGGGAAAATTTAAATCTGATGAGGACCGGGCGGACTTAAAAGAGCCCCTGGACAAGGGGACCCGGGTCCAGCAAAGGGCTTCTCGAATTTAACCCTCCCAAATGAAAAGTCATGAAGATGGGGGAGGGCACAGAAGACCCAACAGAGTAAGGCTAGGGGGCCAAAGACGCAAACCTCACTAAAGGAGAAAGATCTTGGGGTGAGATAACACCGAGATTCTCCGGGGAAACACATATCAAACAGATAACTGCGCGCAATGGGCGCCTGGCAAACCTGAGAAGCTTCCGAACCTTAGTAAGGAATCATTCAAAACACTGAAAAAAAAAAAAAAAAAAAAAAAAAAAAAAAAAAAAAAAAAAAAAAAAAAAAAAGGGTTTTTCAGGCTAAGGGGGGTCCTTTGGAAAATTGGGAAACGGGCCTGACCACAATGGAGGACGGAGGGTCAGGGGAGAATTTATAACGACTATAAAAATAAAAGCGTGGAATGGGCAAGGTGGGCAAGACGGATGTTCCAGGGGGGGGAACAGAAACAAGAGGCCACAATTGGAAGTTTTAAAACAAATGATCAGAGGATGAGGGAAATATTTCTTCAGTCAAAGTTGTAGGCAGTGGAAAGCCAAAAATGAGTAGTGGAGCAGGGAACCCTACACAGTTTTTAAGGGCGAGGGTTTTTTATAAAGCTCATGGGGCGGGGAGGAGAGGGCCCCTATACAACCGGTAAGAGGCGGGGCCAGGGGCTAGGACCGACCCTGCAACCACAAATAGTTTTGTCAAAAGGTGAGACAACACAACACACACCAGCAAGATGGACCTTGTTTCACCCCTTTGGGAGCCAGAAATTTAGGACACAAGTTGAAGTCCCCTAGGAGCTAGCGACCCCTGGTTTTTGTGCTTTGAATACAATAAAGCGCAAGTGG
>NC_069463.1:4437753-4470006 GCF_026875155.1 Cherax quadricarinatus | reverse complement strand
CAATCTTACTATCTCTTACTCCCCTTTTTGAGTCGCACTTTTTCTTCAAAATACCCCACAGCGTTATTATGGCAACACTATTTTGGCCTGACACAACCGTTCACCCTTCCAACGGCCGTCACTAAACACTCAGCCAATATTTCCTTTTTTTCTTTTCTGTGATCACTTATATTTCCTTTTTTCGGGGCTTAAGTGATTATATGCACTCTTATGCGTGCACACGCCTATATCCCACACTCCATTCCTTATGGCACAGTCAGAAATTACCACCAAAACACGAGCTCAAACCGCGTGACTCCTCCACGAGTGTGTGTGTTAGGTTACCTGTGGTAACCTCTTTCAAGCTCTTTTTTTTATCCCCTGGTGCGGGTTTTTTTCTTTTTTTTTAGTGAGGGGACATGGGCTACTGTCCGCCCGTGTCTTGGACCTATGTTAGCCTAACTGTCTGCTGTCTCGCTCTGAGTTTAGGGTTTGGCTTTGTCATGAATAAAGCTGAGCTCTATCTAAGAGTTGGATGGTTGAGAGGAAAGCCAGTCCCATTATTTGGTGCCATGGCAGCACGGTTACCACTGGGAGGTGGGAGCCTAATCCTGAGCCCTCTCGGGGTGGGAGTGTGGCATGCAAGGAGTACGTAACCTTTATTCGGCGCATGTACACACCCTCATTTACAGGCTATCTCCCCCAACCAGCAAACCAGGGGCTAAGGGTTGACGATGGGGCCCCATCGTTCAATCAGTACCCAGGTTCCAGCCAATGAGAAGATTGTTTTGGCAACTGCAGAGGTTATGTGGGTACAACTCGCCTGTCTGCCCTTGTCATTCCTGTTCTACAGCTGGTTGAAGCACGGTCTGCTCTCTGGTGGCTTCTATTCTGTCTTGCTTACCGTGGAGTGCACTAATACCTATCACTGTACATAGTGTATATAGTGTACATACTTCTGTTCTAAATTGGTGAAGGATAATATAAGTCAAAAGTTTTTCTGCTGTATTTATTTTGCTTCCTTTACACGCAGGATAACAGGCTTTTGGGACTCCTGGATTGTAATACCAGCAATTCCAGGAGCAGCTTGATAAAGTTGACCACTGTCTGGAAAATCTCCCAACTCCTGCCCCAAACATCTTACTACTGGGAGACTTCAACCTGAGACACCTAAAATGGAAGAGTATAGCAAACAATGTTTTAGCAGAGATCACTCCGGGAGGCAGCTCAGATGAAAATTCACACACACACGAGCTATTAAATCTCTGCACCAAATTCACTTTAAACCAACAAATAGTAGAGCCTACAAGACTAGAAACTATGCTGGACCTCATCTTCACTAACAACGATGATCTGATATGTAATTTAACTGTATCAAAGACAATACACTCAGATCACAACATAATAGATGTACAGACATGTATGCATAGGGCTCCTGACCAGCAAAATGTGAGCAGTCATGAGCGTGTCTTCACGAAATTCAACTTCAATAACAAAAACATACAATGGGATCAAGTAAACCATGTCCTAAATGAAACAAGTTGGGAAGATATCCTAAACAACACTGATCCGAACATTTGCCTTGAAAAAATGAATTCTGTGGTTCTTGAGATCTGTTCAAGACACATTCCATTAAGAAAAAGAGAAGATGTAAACTAGAAAGAAGAAGACGTTTCCTATACAAAGGCGAAGAGTCACAGAGCTGCTGATTGGGGTCAATATATATGAAATATGAAGGGAGGTGCTAGTCAACGAAATTGCAAATAACGAACTTAAGCTGAAGGAATCTTATAGGAGACAAGAATCACAGGAAGAACTAAAAGCCATAAAGGAAATTAAAAAAAAAAAACTTCTTCTCTTATGCCAAATCTAAGGAAAGTAACAACATCCAGTATTGGGCCTCTGCTTAGGTGGGATGGGACATACACAGATGACAGCCAAGAAATGAGTGAGATACTATAGTCCCAATATAAGGAGATTATTTGGTGAACTGAAAGCGGGGTGTGAATTATAAACGTCTTCGGAGGCTTCTTTACTTTATTAGTAATGTAGTGGTGGGTACACAGGCTTGTGTGTTGTGCTCATGGCCCAGGAGGGCCATCCCACGAGAGGGAGAACTAGTAGGCCTTTGTCTTGCTGCTAGGCCGCTGAGAGAGTGAGAGTGTGTGGGCCCAGCTTCCCACTGACCTGGAGCAGGCCCAGAGGGCAGCACCTTAGTGCTGCAAAATGTGAACTAAGCTGGCAGACAGCATGTACTGTCTGTGCAGACAGTACAGGCTGTCTACATTCGCTCGGCCACCTACCTCGCGTCGTCTCGACGTGACAATACTGGTGGTAAAAAAAAAACTCGATCTCTCTCTCGTAGGAGCAGGGCACAGAACATGAAATGAAAACATATATATACATATGGACATGGAAAAAAAAACTTCTTACAGGGAGGGAATTAAAAAACATGTGGGGTGTGCTAAACATTGTGGTCATAGGCAGTGAGTGTTGAAGGGCATCACTGCACGCCTTCCTGCATCTGGACAGATACTGCAACACAGGAGACATCGCTGCAGCTGAGCTGTGACGTAACAGGGTACGGTCTCCTCTGGAACGGTGAAGCAGTCATCGTAGGAGTTGCCGCAGGTTTCACCCAACCTGGGGCACGACATGCTGGTGCCCTCGAGTGAGGCGTCGACAAAACTCGGCAACTGGGCAGGACTTCTGGCAAGCGACTCAGGAGGACACTTCTCGACTGGTACTGTCGCTGGGCTGTCACTGCCGGCAAGCGTGGAGTGAGTCGTGGAGCGAGTCGTGGCAGAGACGACTGGGCGAAACATCTGAGAGTCGTAACATCATACACCAGACTGCAGTGAGCGAGCTAGCAGCCGAAGTGGCATCTTCATGCAGGCTGCTCACTGAAGCTTGTGACATGAGGCTGACACAGCACCTGCCGACAGGGCTAACTGCTGCTTGACGAGTGTCATTCTCTCGGCAGTTGGAGTTATATCGGAGGTTAGTCTAAGCGTCCCCAGACTTGTTTCTCTACATATAACTGCACTCTGAAGGTCTGGAGGTGAAGTGAAACAAATCTCGATGGGAATCGTAGCAGGTACGAATCTGCAGAATATCTATGAGCGACGAGCATAAGAGCTTTCTGTACAAGGGGGCTCATACGCTCAGGGGCTGACTGATATCAGCTGTCAAACGCACTGGTCACACCGGGTGACTTAACACAGTGGTGCTACTCAGGGGTCTGGCTCAGACCACTGGACACATGGAAAACTTTAAACACACCCGCGGTACATGCTGTACAACATGGCTTAACTAGCAAATGATGCTTTTCTGAGCACAAAACTGACACTAAGCCATACACTAACATGTGAGAACACTGAGAGGAATTAATTAACACACGGCATATATCTTCTCTCAATTTTCTCGAAAATACTGAAATATTTACTGAAACACTCAATGTGACATCATGTGATGTCAGGCGTGATATTGCGAGGTGACCTCAGCAGCACTGTGACGTCAGCAGACATCTTGAGGTGACGTCAGGCAGACATTGTGACGTCATGAAGTCGGGCAGCATTGTCGGTGACGTCAATGTGATGCGGGCAGCAGACCACAGCATGTGGCCTGGGACATCTGGCTTGGTAACCCACGTGGCTTGTAGATCCACATGACATCGCCCACACCCCATGGGGCACCGTGATCTACATGGCATGCTGATCCACGTGGCATGCTAATCCACATGGCTTGCTGATCCACGTGGCTTGCTGATCCACATGGCTTGCTGATCTACATGGCTTAGTGATCTTCGTGGCATGCTGATCCACTTGACTTGCTGATCTACATGGCATGCTGATCCACATGGCTTGCTGTTCCACATGGCTTGCTGATCCACATGCCTTAGTGATCCACGTGGCGAGTGGCCTCGGGCACTCGGATACACAGCTCTGGCAATGAATTCACATGGAAAACAGCAGAAAACACAGCAGAGGGAGTGAGTAGTGGTGAGTGTATGGTAGTGTGGTGGCGAGGAGCGTGGGTGAGTGTATGGTGAGGGAGCATCTGGCCACTTCCTCCTCTCAAACCCACAACACGATGAAACGCACACTGGATGCATAAATCACCACAAAAGTCACCTCTGGCTTGCTGAAACAGGTGTGCTGAGCTAAACAACAGCAGAACACGCTGAACACGTGACTTGAGAAACAGCGTGGGACGCTGTAGCAGGGGGTCACTGGGACGCCATTTACAATTCTCGAAGAAATTCGGCAAATTTCGGCTAGATCCTGCTTGTACCTGTGTCTGGATGCTGAAACGTGCAGAAACGACATCAGGATAACTCGTTGAGAGACGGATGCTTCTTGTATGGGGTGATGAAGTGAAGATGACTTCATCCCTTCCTCTCTCCGGGCAAACACAACTGCTGCGACCACCGCTTCCCGCCATTTATAACAAGATTATTTGGTAATGCGGGTAGCGGGTGCGTGAATGATAGACGTCTTCGGAGGCTTCTTAACTTTATTTGTAATGTAGTGGTGGGTACACAGGCTTGTGTGTTGTGCCCATGGCCCGGGTAGGGCCATCCCACGAGAGGAGAGAACTAGTAGGCCTTGTTTCTTGCTGCTAGGCCGCTGTGTGAGTGAGAGTGTGTGGGCCCAGCATCCCACTGACCTGGAGCAGGCCCAGAAGGCAGCACCTGAGTGGCGCGAAATATGAACTAAGCTGGCAGACAGCATGTACTGTCTGTGCAGACAGTACAGGCTGTCTACACCAATATGACCCAGTGTTCAGTGATCCACTGCCCACACTAATGGTTAACAATCCAAATGAATTCTTTATGAACGAAACCCAAAATTTGGTCATCCCAAAAATCTCGGATATTATTCTAACTCCACAAGACTTTGAAGAGGCAATTAATGACATGCCCATGCACTCTGCCCCAGGCCCAGACTCATGGAACTCCGTGTTCATCAAGAATTGCAAGAAGTCCCTATTGCGTGCCTTCAGCATTTTATGGAGAGGGAGCATGGACACAGGGGTCATCCCACACACACTAAAAACAACAGACATAGCCCCACTCCACAAAGGTGGCAGTAAAGCAAAATACAGACCGATAGTACTAACATCCCATATTATAAATATCTTTGAGAGGGTTCTAAGAAGCAAGATCACCAACCACCTAGATACCCATCAATTACACAACCCAGGACAACACGGGTTTAGAACAGGTCACTCCTGCCTGTCCCAGCTACTGGATCACTATGACAAGGTCCTGAATGCTGTAGAGGATAAACAAAATACAGATGTAGTATACACAGACTTCGCAAAAGCTTTCGACAAGTGTGACCATGGAGTAATAGCACACAAAATGCAGGATAAAGGAACAACGGGAAAAGTTGGTAGATGGATTTATAACTTCCTGACAAACAGAACACAAAGAGTAATAGTAAACAGAGTAAAGTCCCAGGCAGCCATGGTAAAAAGCTCTGTTCCACAAGGCACAGTACTCGCTCCCATTCTATTCCTCATCCTCATTTCTGACATAGACAGAGATGTAAGCCATAGCTCTGTGTCTTCCTTTGCGGATGACATCCAGATTACCATGGCAGTGACCTCCATCAAAGACAACCGCGAGACTCCAACGACATCAAAACCAAATCATCGAATTGGCCACGTCAAAACAATAAAATTCAACGAGAAAAGTTCAACTACTCAGAAATGGAAACTGAAGAAATTAAAAATTGTAAGGGTATACAGCATAGTCTAAAACATAAAAGAGAGCGAAAGAGTAATGGTGAAGGACCTGGGAGGATACTGTCAGAGGTTTTCGCCTTCAAAGCCCACAACACGGTCCTTACCATCATGCGCTAGAAAATTGATAGGTGGATAATGAAACCTTCAAAACGGGGCACCAAGCCATGATGATTTCTCTACAATCGCTTGTGCCTCTCTAGACTGGAATACTGGTTGTGCACAAACGGGCTCCTTCAAGGCTGCGACATTGCAGACCGGAGTTTGTACCAAAGACTTTCATTGGCACATATAAGTGCGATAATCCACGTACACGCTAAATTACTGAGAACGATTGAAGGTCCTTGATCAGTATTCCCTGGAGCGCGCAGGCGAGAGAGATACGTGATAATATACACAGGAAGATCCTTAGGGAGGGTACCAAACCTGCACACGAATAATCATCTCCCAAATGAAACAAAAACTCGAAGGAGATGCAACATTCCCCTGATGAAAAGCCAGCGCTCCAAGAGTAACGGAAGACCACACAAATAGATGTCAGGCCAAAACTGTCAACTGCCTCCCAGATCACGAGCAGATTACTATAACCTGACTGTCTTCAAGAAGCACTGACAGTACCAAAAGTCCAGTACCTGACCAACCAGCTGTGGTCATACATCACTTGCGTCGGCAAACAATAACACAGCCTGATTTGAATAGACCCCTAATCCACCATGAGGCCGGTCTCAGCCCGAGCGGGCGGGGGCGTTGACCCCCAAAACCCTCTCCAGGTAAATTCCAGGTCTCTCGGAGGCTATGGTTTGACTACCACCTAAAGGATGTGTATCAGTCTAAGACCCACAGGATGGTAAGGGGGACCAGCACCCACAGGATGGTATGGGGTGGCTACCACCCACAGATAGGTAATGTGTGTCTACCACACACAGGATGGTAGGGTGTGACTACCACCACAGATGTTTGGTGACTAACTAAACACGCAGGATGGGTATGGTGTGGCTACCCAACCCACAGGCTGGTTATGGGGTGACTACCACCCAAAGGATGGTATCGTGATACCACCCACAGGATGGGTATGGTGGTGACTAAAACTCACAGGATGAATGGGGAACTACCACCCCACAGGAATGAAGTATGTGTGACTACCCATCCCTACAGGATGGGTATGTGGTGACCCTACCACCCTCAGATGGTCTGGGTGACGACCACCCACAGGAATGGTATGGTGTTGACTACCGACCCACAGCAGGTATGGGGTGACTACCACCCACAGAAATTGTATGGTGACTACCACCCACAGATGATATGGTGTGACTACCACCCACAGATGGGTATGGGTGACTATCACCCATAGATAGGTATGGGTGACTACCACCCACAGATGGGTATGGGTGGACTAGCGGCCCACCCACAGGATGTATGGTGTGACTACCACCCACAGGAGGCCATTGTGTGACACCACCCTCAGATGGGTTTGGGGTGTCTACCACCCACAGATGGGGTTAAGGGTGACTACTCACCCATCGATAGCCATGTGTGACTACACCCACAGGATGGTAGGGTGACTACCACCCACAGGATGGTATGGGGTGACCTACCACCCACAGATGGTAATGGGGTGACTATTACCCATAGGATGGGAATGGGGTGACTACCACCCACAGGATGGAATGGTGTTGACTATTACCCACAGGATGGTATGGGGTGACTACCACCCACAGTTGTATGGTGATACTACCAACCACACATGGTAGTTGTGGACTATCACCCACAGGAGGGATGGTGTGACTACCACCCACAGGAGTATGGGGGTACTACCCCCACAGGATGGTATGGTAACTCCCCCCACAGGAGTATGGATAGTACCACTCACAGATGGTAAGATGACTACCACCCACAGGATGGTAGGGTGACTACCACCCACAGGATGGGTCTTGGGTGACTACCACCCCATGATGGGTATGGTCTACCACCCACGGGATGGGTATGTGTTGACTATTAACCACAGATGGATATGGGTAACTACCACCCACAGATGGGTATGGTGTGACTGCCACCCACAGATGCGTATGGGTGAACTACCACCCACAGGATGGTAATATGACTAACGACCACTCACCAGATGGTATGGTGTGAATACCACCCACAGGATGGTAGGGTGTGATACCCACCCACAGGATGGGTTGGTTTGACACAACCCACAAGATGGTATGGGGTGACTAACCCCAACTGGAGAGGAATATGGGGTACTACCACCCACAGACAGGAGTTTGGATGACCCACCACTCACAGGTTGGTATGGGGTGACTACCACCCAGAGATCGGCATGGGGGGACTACAACCCACAGATATATGGTGTCTACCCCCCACAATGGGTATGTGGTGACTACCTACCCACAAAGGACTGGTATGGATGACCACAACTCAACAGATGGATTTGGTGTACTACCACCCACAGATGGTATGGGGTGGACGGACCCCACAGGATGGGTAAAATGGAGTACGACCACGCACAGATGGGTAAGGTTGACTACCTCCCACAGGATGGGGATGGTGTGGACAATCACCCACAGGATGGTATGGTGTATTCCACCCACAGGATGGTGTGTTTGACTAAACCCACAGATGGGTATGGGGTGACTACCCCCCCACAGGATGGTATGGTAAGACTATCACCCACAAGGAGTATGGTGTGACTATCCCACCCACCAGTAGGGGTATGTTGACTACCACCCACAGAGGTAACGGTGACAAACGCCCAGAGGATTGGGGGCATTGTGTCCTAATCACAACGAACAAAAACTTGCGACGATGCACCATCCCCCCAATGAAAACAGGGTTGTCACTACACGTATGAGACCATACAATAAGTGTCAGGGCCCGAACGTTCAAACAGCCTCCCAGCATACATAAAGGGATTACAACAGACTCCCTGGCAGTCTCACCAAAGCTGCACTGACAAGCACCTAAAAGCTTCCGGACACACCGGGCTGTGGCTCTACGTTTGTCTGCGTGCAGCCAGCAGCAACGCCTGGTTGATCAGGCTCGCTCCACAAGGTAGGCCTGGCACAGACCGGGCCGCGGCGTTTGACCACCCAACTCTCTCACAGGAAAAACTCCGGGATGCTATGGGGTCACTACCACCCACTGATGGGTATGGTGTGACACCACTCACAGAATGGTATGGTGTGGCTACACCCACAGCATGGGTATGGTGTGTCTTCACCCACACGATGGGTTATTGTGATACCACCCACAGGATGGGGTGTTGACTACCACCCATAGGAGGGGTATGGTGACTACCCCCACAGGAGTAATGGAATGACTCCACCCCAGAATTGGGTAATGTTGTACTTATCACCCAAGATTGGGTATGTTTGACTACCACCCACAGGATGGGTAATGGGGTGACTACCACCCACAGATGGTTATGGTGTGAACGACCACCCACAGGAATACCTTGTGTGACTACCACCCACAATGTTTGGGGTACACCCACCACAGATGGGTAAGGGGGGGGTCTACCTACCCACAGAATACCATTGTGTGACTACCATCCCACAGGAATGGGTAGGTGTGACTACAACCCACAGGATGGTAGGGGGTGACTACCACCCACAGGATGGGTATGGTGTTGACAATTACCCATAGGATGGAAGGGTGCCTACCACCCCTCAGAGGAATGTGTGACTATTACCCACAGATGGGTATGGGTGACTACCACCCACCAGGATGGGTATGGGTGATCTCTACCACCCACACGAGTAGGGTGGGACTATCACCCACAGGATGGGATGTGTGACTACCACACACAATGGTATGGGGTGACTACCCCCCACAGATGGGTTATGGGTAACTACCCCCCACAGATGGTATGGAGTGATTACCACTCTCAAGGATGGGTTGGATGACTACCACCCACAGGATGTATGGGGTGACTACCACCCACAGATGGGTATTGTGACTACCCCCCACATGATGGTATGGGGTGACTACCACCCACGGATGGGTATGGTGTGACATACACAATCAGGATGGCTATGGGGTAACGAACCACCCACAAGATGGTATGGTACTCCACCCACAGGAGCGTATGGTGTGACTACCACCCTAAGGCTGGGTATAGTGTGCGAACTACCACTCACAGGATGGGTATGGTGTGACTACCACCCACAAGGATGGGTGGTGGAGTAACCACCCACAGATGGGTGGTGTTGACTACCACCCCAGGATGTATGGGGTGACTACCCCCAACAGTTAGGTTTGGGGTGTCTACCACCCACAAGGACAGGGTTATGGGAGTGACCATCACGCCTAATGGGTATGGGGAGACTACCACCCAGAGATCGGCATGGGGGACACAACCCACAGATAGGTATGGGTGGACTACCCCCCACAGGTTGGTAGTGTGACTACCACCCATCCAGGACTGGGTATGGATGACCACAACTCACAGGATGGAAAGGGTGTACCTACCACCCACAGGATGGGTAATGGGACACCCCCACAGATGGTAATGGAGTGACTACCCACTCCACAAGGATGGTATGGTGACTACCACCCACATGATGGGTAGGTGTGACTATCACCCACAGGATGGGTAAGGTGTGAGTACCACCCACAGAGGGTGTGGTTTTGACTACAACCCACAGATGGTATGGGGACTACCCCCACTCAGGATGGTATGGTATGAACACCACCCACAGGATGGGTTATGGTGGGGACTATCACCCACAGTAATGGTAATGGTTTTGACTACAACCCACAGGATGGTATCGGTGACAACCGCCATGGATGGATTGTGTGACTATTCACAACGAAAGCAAAAGACTTGCAGACGATGCACCATCCCCCCAAGAAAAGCAGGGTGTCACGACACGTTTAAGAGACCATACTTTAAGTTCAGGCCCGAGACTGTTCAAAAAAACGCCTCCCAGCAGTCTTAAGGGGATTACCAACAGAGCCCCGGCAGTCTTCAGACTGGCACTGGACAAGCACCTAAAGGCGGTTCCTGACCAGCAACGGGCTGTGCTCGTACTTGGTGTGCGTGCAGCCCGCAGCAACAGCCTGTTGATCAGCCAGAACCCAAGGAGGGCCTGGTCCCACAGACCGGGCCGCGGGGCGTTTGACCCCCCGGAACTCACCCCCCCCCCCCCTTCTCCAGTAAAACTCCAGATGGCTATGGAACTAACACACCCACTGGATGGGGATGGCGGTGACTACCACTCACAGAATGGGTATGGTGTGGCTACCACCCAAAGCAATGGGTAGGGTGTTCTTTTCACCCACAGCCGATGGTATGGTGTAGTACCACCCACCAGGATGGGTTGGTTTTGACTTCCACCCAGAGATGGTATGGGTACGATACCCCCACTAATGGTATGAATGACTACCACCCACAAATGGGTAAGTGTGAACTATCACCCAAGGGATGGTTATGTTTGACTACCACCCACAGTTGGGGATGGGGTGACTACCACCCCACAGGGATGGGTTATGGTGTGACCTACCACCCACAGATACCATTGTGTGACTAACTACCACCCACAGGATGGTTTGGGGTGACTACCACCCACAGATGGGTAAGGGGACTAACCACCCACAGAATAGCCATTTGTACTACCACCCACAGGATGGATGGTGACTACAACCCTTAGGATGGGTATGGTGACTAACCACCCACAGGATGGTATGGTGTGACATTACCCAAAAGAATTGGGAATAGGGTGAACTACCACCCACAGGATGGGTACTGGGTGACATTTACCCACAGGATGGGTATGGGGGTGACTACCACCCACAAGGATGTAGGTTGATACTACCACCCACACATGGTATGGTGGACTATCACCACAGGATGGGATGGTGTGACGACCACCCAAAGGATGGTAGGGTGACTACCCCCCTCAGATGGGTATGGGTAACTACCCCCCACAGGATGGGTATGGGATGATTACCAATCAAGGATGGGTATGGATGACTACCACCCACAGATTGGTATGGGGTGACTACCACCCTCAGCTGGTAATGGGTGACTACTCTCCCACATGAGGGTATGGGTGAGACCACCCCCGGGATGGGTATGTGACTATACACACAGATTGCTATGGGGTAACTACCACCCACAGGATGGTATGGTGTGACTGCCACCCACAGGAATGCCTAAGGTGAGACTAACCCCCACAGGATGGGTATTAGTGTGGATGCTACCACGCTCACAGAAGGGTATTGGTGGACTTACCACACCACAGGATGGGTATGGTGTGAGTACCACCCACAGGATGGGTGTGTTTGACTACCACCCCACAGATGGTTATGGGGTGACTACCCCCAACAATAGGTATGGGTGACTACCAACCCACAGGACAAAGGGGATTGGGATGACCACCACTCACGGATGGGTATGGGGTACTACAACCCAGCAGGATCGGCAAGGGGTGACTACAACCACAGATAGGTATGGGTGACTACCCCCCACAGGTTGGGTATGTGGTGATACCACACACAGACTGGGTAGGGATGACACAACTCACCGGATGGATATGGTGTACTACACCCACAGATGGGTATGGGTGACTACCCCCCTGGATGGTATGGAGACTACCACTCACAGGATGGGTTATGGTGACCGCCACCCACAGATGGGGATGGTGTGACTATCACCCACAAGGGTAGGTGTGAGTACCACCCACAGGATGGGTGTGTTTGACTACAACCCACAGATGTATGGGTGACAACCCCCACACAGGATGGTCTTAATGACTACCACCCACAATGGGTATGGGGGTCTAATCACCCACCGTATGGTATGGTTTGACTACCACCCACAGGAGGTATCGGGTGAACCAACCGCCCAAGATGGGCATTGTGTACTATCCCTACGAAAGCAAAAGACCTGCAGAACGAGCACCATCCCCCCCAAGGAAAAGCAGGGTGTCACTAGCACGTTTAAGAGACCATACAATAATGTCAAGGGGCCCGAGACGTTCAACTGCTCCCAGCTTACAGAAGGGGATTTACCAACAACCCCGCAGTCTTCAAAGCTGGCACTGACTAGCACCTAAGTCGGTTCCTAACCAACCGGGCGGTGGCTCTACGTTGTTTGCGTCAGCCAGCAGCAACAGCCGGGTTGATCATCCAGATCCCAAGGAGCCTGTCACAGACCGTCCGCGGGGCGTTTACCCCCGGAACTCCTCTCCAGGGAAAACTCCAGATGGCTATGGGGTAACACCAACCACTGGATGTATGTGGTGACTAACCACTCACAGAATGGTATGGTGTGCCGCTACCTCCCACACATGGTATGGTGTGTCTTTCACCCACACGAAGGTATGGTGGTGAGGACCACCCACAGATGTGTGTGGTTTGACTACCACCCATAGGATGGGTATGGGTGACTCCCCCCACAGGGATGGGTATTTATGACACCACTCACAGAATGGGTAAGTGTACTACACCCATGGGATGGTATGTTGTGACTACCACCCACAAGGGGTATGAGTACTACCACCTCCCTCAGGATGGTAGGTATGACTACCACCCACAGAAATTGGGTAAGGTTGTGACTATCACCCAAGATTATGTGTGACTTCCAACCACAGAATGGGTTGGGTGACTACCACCCACAAGAAGGTATGGGTGACTACCCCCACAGATGGTAAGGGGTGACTACCACCCACAGACTGGGTATGTTGAAGACCACCCCACAGAATGGGTAAGGTGTGACTATCACCCAAGGAGGGTATGGTGTTGACTACAACCCACAGGATGGTATGGGGTGACTACCCACCCACAGCGATGGGTAGGGTGACTACCACCCACAGATGGGTATGGGTGACTACCCCCACAGTGTATGGGTGACTAACCACCCACAGATGGGTATGGGTACTACCACCATCAATGGTATGGGGTGACTACCACCTTCAGGAGGTATTGGGTGACTACCACCCACAGGATGGGTATGGGGGCCTAACCACCCACAGAGGGGTAGCGTCACTACCACCCACAGGAAACGGGGTTATGGATGGACTATACCTCTCACCAGGATGGGTATGGTGACTACGAAAACACAGGATGGGTATGGGTAACTAACCAAACACAGATGTTAATGGGGTGACTACCAACCACAGGTTGGGTAATGGGTGACTTCCACCCCAAGTAGGGTTATGGGGTGCCTTCCACCCACAGATGGGTAATGAATACTGCCACTCACAGATGGGTATAATGACTACCAACAACCGATAGTAGTGGGTGCCCCCCCCCTTTACAACAGACAGGATGGGTATGGTGACTACCACCCACAGTAGTGTATGGGGTGACTACCCAAACCCACATGTTGGCATGGTGTGTCTAACCAAGCCCAAGAGGATGGTAGGGGTGAACTACCACCCACAGGACCGGAATGGCGTGACACCACCCACAGGATGGCATGGGTACTACCACCCACACGATGGGTATGGTGACTACCACCCAAAGAATGGGATGGGTGACTACCTCCCACAGGATGGTTTGGTGTGATTACCATCCACAGGATGGTAGAGGGGTGACATTCCACCCACAGATGTATGGGTGGACTACCACCCCCTGGGATAAGGTATGGACTACGCACCCACAATGGTAAGGGACTACCACCCTCAGATGGGTAGGTGACTACCAACTACAGGATGGTATGGTGTACATCCACCCACAGGATGGTATGGGTGACTACCACCCTGAGGATGGGTATGGGTGACTACCCCGCCACAGGATGGTATGGTGTGAGTACCACCCACAGGATGTAGTGGTTGACCTACCACCCACAGATGGGTTATGGGGTGACTGCCACCCACAGGATGAAATGGTACTACCACACAACAGATGGAATGGGTGACTAACCACCCACAGGATGGTATGGGGGGACTAACCCACCACATGATGGGTATAGGTGACACCACCCACAGACGGTATGGGGTGACCTACGAACACTAGGATGGTATGGGTGCAACCACCCACAGGTTGAGTAAGGGGTGACTACCCACCCACAGGTTGGGTATGGGGTACTACCACCAACATGATGGGTATGGGGTGACTACCACCCACGCAGGATGGGTATGGGGTGACTACCCCACCCACAGATGGGTATGGGCGAGACCACCCCCCACAGGATGGGTTATGGTACGACCACCCACAGATGGGTATGGGTGACGCCTACACCCAGGATGGGTAGGAGGTGACTACCACCCACAGGATGGGTTTGGGGGGCTACCACACATAGATGGTATGGGGGTGACTACCACACAAAGTATGGGTAGGGGTGACTACCAGCCCACGATGAGATGGTGACTACCACCCACAGGATGGGTATGGGGTGACTATACCACACACAGATGGTATGGGTGACTACCCCCTACAATGGGGATGGGTGCTACCGCACACGCATGGGTAATGGGGTACTTACCACCCACAGGAGATAGGGGTAGGAGGGTACTACCACACACAGAATGGGGATGGTGACTACCAACACAGATGTATGGGGTGGCTACCACACACAGGATGGTATGGGGGACTACCGCACACACAGAGGGTATGGGGTGACTACCGCCACAGATGGGTATGGGGTGACCTCCCACTCACAGATGGATATGGTGTGATTATCACCCCATGTCTATGGGTATGTGTAGACACCCACAGGATTGGTATGGTGACTACCCCCCACATGATGGTATGC
Organism: Cherax quadricarinatus; assembly: GCF_026875155.1. Taxonomy (NCBI): domain Eukaryota; kingdom Metazoa; phylum Arthropoda; class Malacostraca; order Decapoda; family Parastacidae; genus Cherax; species Cherax quadricarinatus. The sequence continues at coordinate 4,454,576 of NC_069463.1, read as the reverse complement.
GTGACTACCACCTACAAGGATGGGTATGGGGGTGACTATACCACTCACTAGGTTTGTATGGGTGACTACACCCACAGAAGGGTATGGCCGTTACTACCACCACAGGACTGGGTATGGATGACTACCACTCAACAGTTGGTATGGGTGAAGACGAAACACAGGATGGTGAGGGGAGACTACCACCCACATGATGTTATGGTGACTTCCACCCACAGGATGGGTAATAAGTGACTACCACCCACAGATAGTATGGGTGACGTAGCACAGACAGATGAGTATGGGTACTACACCCACAGGATGGGTATGGGGGTGACTACCCACCCACATGTTGGGCATAGTGGGACTCCACCCACTGATGGGTAGGGTGACTTACCACCCACAGGATCGGAAGGGCGTGGAGTACCACCCACAGATGGCCATGGTAACTCCCACCCACAGGAAGTAGTAATGGTTGACTACCACCCGCAAAGGTATGGGTGACTCCAACCTTCATAATGGGGATGGGTTACCGAATATCAACAGTACAGTATGGAGAGAGAGATTTCCTTATATTATAACGTCAGTTTATCCAGTATCTCCAGGCGCTACCTTCACTCACCCTCACACTGAACGTACGGAGCTAAAATATTACGTCCGTGTTTCCTTAAGACACCATGTTATCCATGTTTACCTGTTAAGAAAACAGTACCTGGTGTTAGTGACTGGTGTGGGTCATCCTGGTGTTAGTGGACGTGTGGGTCACATCATCCTGTGTTAGTGCCTGGTTGTGGGTGGCATCCTGGGTTTAGTGGACTGTGTGGTGCATCCTGTGGTTAGGTGAGGGTTGGTGGCATCCGGTGTTAGTGGACTGTGTGGTGGCATCCTGTGTTTTGACTAGGTGTGGGTGGCATCCTGGTGGTTAGGGACTGTTGGTGGCTTCCTGGTTTAGTGTACTGGTGTGGGTGGCATCCTGTGTTATGGAGTGGGTGGCATCCTGGGTGTTAGTGACTGTGGTGCATCCTGGGTGTTAGGGACTGGTGTTGGAGCAATCCTGGTGTTAGTGACTGTGGGGTGGCATCCTGGTGTAGTGGACTGGTGTGTGCATTCCTGAGTTTAGTGGTCTGGTGGGTGGCATCTGGGTGTTAGTACGAGTGTGGGCATCCTGGAGTTAGTGGACTGTGGGGGTGGGCATAAAGGGTTTAGTGGACTGGTGTGGTGGCATCACAAAGTGTGTGTGACGGTGTGGGTGGCATCAAGGTGTTAGTGACTGGTGGTGGCATCCTGTGTTTAGTGACTGGTGTGGTGCATCAAGGTGTTAGGACTGGGGTGGGGGCATCAAGGGTGTTAGTGGACGGGTGGGTGGCATTCCTGAGTGTTAGTGACGGGTGTGGTGATCCTGTGTTAGTGGACTATTGTGGTGGCATCCTGTGTTAGTGGACTGTGTGGTGCACAAGGGTTTAGTGACGGGTGTGGGTGCATCAAGGGTGTTAGTGACTGGTGTGTGGCATCCTGTGTTAGTGACTGGTGTGGTCACATCCTGGTGTAGAGTGGACTGGGGTGGTGGCAGCCTGGTGTTTAGTGGACTTTGTGGGGCACATACTGGGTGTTAGTGACTGGTGTGGGTCAAATCCGGTGTGAGTGACTGGTGGGTGGCATCCTGGGTTATGTACTGTGTGGGTGGCATCCCCTGGGTGTTAGAGGACTGGGTGGGTGGCATCCTGGTGTTAGAAGACTGTGTGGTCAGATCCTGGGTGTTTAGTGGACTGGTTGGGAGGCATCCTGTGTTAGTGGACGGTGTGGTGGCAACCTGGGTTGTTAGTGACGGTTGGTGGCATCCTGGTGTATGGACTGGTGTGGTGGCATCCTGAGATGTTAGTGGACGGGTGTGGTTGGCATCCGGGGTTAGTGACTGGTGTGGGGGCATCCTGGGTGTTAGTGGACTGTTGTGCATCCTGTGTTAGTGACGGTGTGGGGTCATTTCCTGGTGTTATGGACTGGTTGTGGGTGCATCCTGGGTGTTAGGGACTGGTGTGGGCATCCCTGAGTGTTATGGACTGTGTGGTGCATCCTGTTAGTGGACTGGTGTGGGTGGCATCCTGTGTTAGTGGACTGTGGTTGGCTTCAAGGGTGTTAGTTGACGTGTGGGTGCATCATGGTTTATACTGTGTGGTGCATCCTGTGTTAGTGACGGTGTGGGCCACATCCTGTGTTAGTGACTGTGTGGGTCAATCCTGGGTTTAGGACTGATGTGGGGGCATCCTGTGTTTAGTGGACATGTTGGGTCCCATCCGGGTGTTAGTGGAACTGGTGGGGGTCACATCCGGTTTATGGACTGTGTGTCACATCCTGGTGTTATGACGAGTTGTGGCTCCTGGTGTTAGTGGGCTGATGTGTCACATCCTGGGTTATGGTCTGTGTGGTCACAGCCTGGGTGGTATGTCTGTGTGGTGCATCCTGGTTGTAGTGACTGGTGTGTCGCAGCCTGGGGGTTAGGACTGGTGTTGGGTGCATCTCTGGGTTTAGTGGACTGATGTGGTGGCATCCGGGTGTTAGTGACTGTTGGGTGCATCCGGGTGGTAGTGGACTGGTGTGGTGTCATCCTGGTTGGTTATGACGGGGGTGGTGGTGGCATCCTGGGTGTTAGTGGACTGGTTGGGTGGCATCCGGGTTGAGTGGACGTGTGGTGCATCCTGGTGTAGTGGACTGGTGGTAGTGGCATCCTGGTGGTTAGTGACTGGTGGGGGTGGCATCCTGGTGGAGTGGACGGTTTGGGTGCAGCCTGGTGTTAGTGGACTGGTGGGGTGGCATCCTGGGTAAGTACTGGTGGGGTGGCATCCTGGTGGTAGTGTCGGTGCTGCACCTGTGTTAGGGGACTGGTGTGTGGCAGCATGGTTTAGCGGACTGGTGTGGGTCATCAAGGGTTAGTGAACTGTGTGGGTGCATCAAGGGTTTAGTGACTGGGGGGGTGCATCCTGTGTCAGCTAGTTGCGATCCGTGTTGTATAAGCATATCATATCAGCCATGTCTTTTGATAGGAAGATCGAGCGCTACTGGACGGTTTGGTGTGACGGCACGGATGCGCATGGTGTACGTTTTACCTCTGCCTCCGCTCTCATCCGGGCTTACATAGGCAGGACAGGCCTGAGGGCTGGGCTCCATTCCCATCATCCACAGTCTGACAATATATCTTACCATCCTACATGTGGTCTACCTTCAACCCCGAGATCTCCATTTAAGAACCCCTACGATAATTGGTACCGCGCGGTGGGGCGTAATAATTGATAATGTGCCAATGTACGGAATTTCTTTCGACGTCACAAGACGGCCATTTCGTGTCGCCAGTAGCCGACCTACCAAGCCATCTACCTCAAGTCAGCTACTCTCTCAAGCTCAACCACTTCTAACCATCCCACTGTCAGTCTCTGTGTAATTAATGTTGATTCTCTGTTTGCATCACTCCCGAGGGTTTGACCCCGAGTTTGCAAATAAGCCACTTCCCTATCTGTGGTGAGAGTCCAGTCCCAGCCTTAGTCTACTTTACTCATTCCAGTTCTTGCCTGCCAACCAGCTGTGCCCCCAACCCCTGCTGTGCTCATCGTGAGAAGTTATCAAGCGATTCCTTTGTGAAGGGTTAAGATAACCAGCTACAACTACCCAGGTGCTTAACCCCATACTCAACAAGCCCACATAAGTAGTCATCATCGCCTGTGATCCAAGCTCCAAAGCCATCCTGAGTGCGCTGTTTCATCCTGTGGGGTTGGTAGTGCGTGGTGTATTTAAGCTAGCCACTTAGAATATCTTCGCGCCAGGTTGTGTTGTCCTCAGTGAGGCGTACCCGTTCAATCCCATGGCCCAACCACCCCACTCACCACATGTCCTCACCATTGCCGGTCTGAGCCCTGGTAACCCCACAAAACCCAACCACTCTCACTGTGTGTGGGTACTCAACCCAACCTCCCCCCCCCCCTCTTCCATTTTTCGCGCACTACTAAGGTTTAGCACCATATTTTAAGGACTCACATAGGGGTCAAGCTAGAGTGTTTTCGCACTACCGTTAAAAGCATCTGTGTGAATCTATTTCGATGGAAGTGCATTGCATTCTACGAGCACGTGGCAGAGGACTGCACAAGACAAAGAAACAATCCTCCAATCTGTCCACTAGCTACCTAATGTCTTCACCGAGTCCGTTACAGCGATAATAGTTTTCATAGAACATTGGCGAGTGTTGAGACATTTCCTGTTGTGTTCCAGTGATTTCTTAGTGACATTCAGTAACTCGTTGAGCAGACTTGCAGCGTTTGTTTCAATAATCTTTTTAGCTCCTTAATTTCAGTGTAATTTTTTGTGCTTTTTCTATGTCTGTTGTTGGTGTGTCTTTTATACACTTGAAGTAATATTTAGGTTTTTTCCCGGTTTTGGTGTGCAACATATGAAGCATATAGAACGGTGTTTTACACTTCAGAAGCTCCTAGAGTTCTCCAGTGATTCAGTGGAGTAAGTCCGTAATTTTATTTAATTGTGTCCCTGCATCACAAACTCAGTGTTGTCCTCAGTTATATATAATTTTTTTTCTATCCCATCATTGTGATTCTTGTTTTTGTGTCTCTGTGTGTTGAAACAGTCTTGTGTTCATATTCATTCATTTTAGAGCCATGTCTAAGTTGTCTTGATGTCCACAGACAATAGTGCCATTATTTTGTGCAAGCAAGAAATTATTGTCTAAATTTTTCACATACCAAGTTCATTCAAGAAAATTCAGTACTTGTGTTTAATGTTAGTTGGTTTTCTGCATCACTGTAAGTGTGGGTCTGCATCACTGTAAGTGTTGTGTTCTGCCATCACTGTAAGTGTTTTGGTTCTGCATCACTGGTAAGTGGTGTGTTCTGCATTCACTGAAGTGTGGTGTTCTGTCATCAACTGTAAGTGTTGTGTTCTGCATCACATGTAATTGTGGGTTCTGCACACGTAAGGTGTGATTCTGCATCACTGTAAGTGTTTGTTCTGCATCACTGTAATGTTGTGTTCGCATCACTGTAAGTGGTTTGTGTTTTCTGCATCACAGTAAATGGTTGTTGTGCTGCATCACTAGTGTTTTGTTGTCTGCATCACTGTAAGTGTTGTGTCCGCATCACTGTAAGTTTGTTTCTGCATCACTGTAAGTGTTGTGTTCTGCACACTGTAAGTGTTTGGGCGGCACACTGTAAGTGTTGTGTTCCTGCATCACGTATGTTTGTTTTCTGCATCACTCTAAGGGTTGTTCTGCTCACTGTGAAGTGTTGTTTGCTGCGTCACTGTAAGGGTTGTGTCTGCGGCACGGTAAGTGTTTATCTGCGTCACTGTAAGTGTTGGTTCTGCACACTGTATAGTGTTGTTTCTGCGTCACTGTAAGTGTTGTGTTCTGCATCACTGTAAAGTGTGTTGTTTCGGCATCACTGTTAAGTGTTGTTTCTGCATCAACTGTAAAGTGTTGTGTCTGCACCACTGTAAGTGTTTGTGCTCTGCATCACTGTAAGTGTTGTTTCTGCATCCACGTAATATTGTGGTTCTGCACCAAGGTAAGTTGTTTGTTTTGCACCACTTAATGGTTGTTGGTGTCTGCACCCGGAAGTTGTTGGGGTCTGCGTCACTGGAAAGTGTTGTGTTTCCTGCACCACTTAATTGTGTTGTTGTTCTGCATCACTGTAAGTGTGTGTTCTGCATCACTGTAAGTGTGTGGGCTGCATCCAGGAAGTGTTTGTGTTCGGCATCACTGTAAGTGTTGTGTTCTGCATCACTGTAAGGGTTTTGTGTTCTGCTTCACTGTAAGTGTTGTGTTCGCATCACTGTAAGTGTTGTGTTCTGCACCACACTGTAAGGTTGTGGTTCGGCACCACCGTAATGTGGTGTTCTGCACCACTGTAATGTTGTGTTCTCGTCACTGTAAGTGTTTGTGTTCTGCACCACTGAAAGTGTTGGTTCTGCATCACTGTAAGTGTTTGTTCTCATCACTGTAAGTGTTGTTTCGGCATCACACTGTAAGTGTTGTTTCTGCATCACTTAAGTGTTTGTGTTTCTGCATCACAGTAAGTGTTTGTTTCGGCTTCACTGTAAGTGTTGTGTCGGCAGCACTGTAAGTTTTTTTTTGATCACCAACCACCTAATACCCAATCATTACACAACCCAGGAACAACACGGGTGTTAGAACTGTCTCTCCTGCCGGTCCCAGCTAGGATCACTATGACAAGGGCCTGATCTGTAGGATAAACAAAATACAGGTAGGATACACAGACTTTCGCCAAAGCGTCGACAAGTGTGACCATGGATAAAGAACACTAAAGCAGGATAAAGGAACAAACGGAAAAGTTGGATAGAATGATTTTATAAAACTTCCCTGACAAACAGACCACAAAGAGTTATAGTAAACCTAGGAAAGTCCCAGCAGCATGGTAAAATAGCTCTGTGTCCACAAGGAACAGTAACTCGCTCCCATTCTTTTCCTCATCCTCATTTCTGACATAGACAGAGATGTAAGCCATAGCTCTGGGTCTTCCTTTGCGGATGACATCCAGAGTACCATGGAAGGACCTCCATCAAAGACAACCGCGAGACTCCAACGACATCAAAACCAAATCATCGAATTGGCCACGTCAAAACAATAAAATTCAACGAGAAAAGTTCAACTACTCAGAAATGGAAACTGAAGAAATTAAAAATTGTAAGGGTATACAGCATAGTCTAAAACATAAAAGAGAGCGAAAGAGTAATGGTGAAGGACCTGGGAGGATACTGTCAGAGGTTTTCGCCTTCAAAGCCCACAACACGGTCCTTACCATCATGCGCTAGAAAATTGATAGGTGGATAATGAAACCTTCAAAACGGGGCACCAAGCCATGATGATTTCTCTACAATCGCTTGTGCCTCTCTAGACTGGAATACTGGTTGTGCACAAACGGGCTCCTTCAAGGCTGCGACATTGCAGACCGGAGTTTGTACCAAAGACTTTCATTGGCACATATAAGTGCGATAATCCACGTACACGCTAAATTACTGAGAACGATTGAAGGTCCTTGATCAGTATTCCCTGGAGCGCGCAGGCGAGAGAGATACGTGATAATATACACAGGAAGATCCTTAGGGAGGGTACCAAACCTGCACACGAATAATCATCTCCCAAATGAAACAAAAACTCGAAGGAGATGCAACATTCCCCTGATGAAAAGCCAGCGCTCCAAGAGTAACGGAAGACCACACAAATAGATGTCAGGCCAAAACTGTCAACTGCCTCCCAGATCACGAGCAGATTACTATAACCTGACTGTCTTCAAGAAGCACTGACAGTACCAAAAGTCCAGTACCTGACCAACCAGCTGTGGTCATACATCACTTGCGTCGGCAAACAATAACACAGCCTGATTTGAATAGACCCCTAATCCACCATGAGGCCGGTCTCAGCCCGAGCGGGCGGGGGCGTTGACCCCCAAAACCCTCTCCAGGTAAATTCCAGGTCTCTCGGAGGCTATGGTTTGACTACCACCTAAAGGATGTGTATCAGTCTAAGACCCACAGGATGGTAAGGGGGACCAGCACCCACAGGATGGTATGGGGTGGCTACCACCCACAGATAGGTAATGTGTGTCTACCACACACAGGATGGTAGGGTGTGACTACCACCACAGATGTTTGGTGACTAACTAAACACGCAGGATGGGTATGGTGTGGCTACCCAACCCACAGGCTGGTTATGGGGTGACTACCACCCAAAGGATGGTATCGTGATACCACCCACAGGATGGGTATGGTGGTGACTAAAACTCACAGGATGAATGGGGAACTACCACCCCACAGGAATGAAGTATGTGTGACTACCCATCCCTACAGGATGGGTATGTGGTGACCCTACCACCCTCAGATGGTCTGGGTGACGACCACCCACAGGAATGGTATGGTGTTGACTACCGACCCACAGCAGGTATGGGGTGACTACCACCCACAGAAATTGTATGGTGACTACCACCCACAGATGATATGGTGTGACTACCACCCACAGATGGGTATGGGTGACTATCACCCATAGATAGGTATGGGTGACTACCACCCACAGATGGGTATGGGTGGACTAGCGGCCCACCCACAGGATGTATGGTGTGACTACCACCCACAGGAGGCCATTGTGTGACACCACCCTCAGATGGGTTTGGGGTGTCTACCACCCACAGATGGGGTTAAGGGTGACTACTCACCCATCGATAGCCATGTGTGACTACACCCACAGGATGGTAGGGTGACTACCACCCACAGGATGGTATGGGGTGACCTACCACCCACAGATGGTAATGGGGTGACTATTACCCATAGGATGGGAATGGGGTGACTACCACCCACAGGATGGAATGGTGTTGACTATTACCCACAGGATGGTATGGGGTGACTACCACCCACAGTTGTATGGTGATACTACCAACCACACATGGTAGTTGTGGACTATCACCCACAGGAGGGATGGTGTGACTACCACCCACAGGAGTATGGGGGTACTACCCCCACAGGATGGTATGGTAACTCCCCCCACAGGAGTATGGATAGTACCACTCACAGATGGTAAGATGACTACCACCCACAGGATGGTAGGGTGACTACCACCCACAGGATGGGTCTTGGGTGACTACCACCCCATGATGGGTATGGTCTACCACCCACGGGATGGGTATGTGTTGACTATTAACCACAGATGGATATGGGTAACTACCACCCACAGATGGGTATGGTGTGACTGCCACCCACAGATGCGTATGGGTGAACTACCACCCACAGGATGGTAATATGACTAACGACCACTCACCAGATGGTATGGTGTGAATACCACCCACAGGATGGTAGGGTGTGATACCCACCCACAGGATGGGTTGGTTTGACACAACCCACAAGATGGTATGGGGTGACTAACCCCAACTGGAGAGGAATATGGGGTACTACCACCCACAGACAGGAGTTTGGATGACCCACCACTCACAGGTTGGTATGGGGTGACTACCACCCAGAGATCGGCATGGGGGGACTACAACCCACAGATATATGGTGTCTACCCCCCACAATGGGTATGTGGTGACTACCTACCCACAAAGGACTGGTATGGATGACCACAACTCAACAGATGGATTTGGTGTACTACCACCCACAGATGGTATGGGGTGGACGGACCCCACAGGATGGGTAAAATGGAGTACGACCACGCACAGATGGGTAAGGTTGACTACCTCCCACAGGATGGGGATGGTGTGGACAATCACCCACAGGATGGTATGGTGTATTCCACCCACAGGATGGTGTGTTTGACTAAACCCACAGATGGGTATGGGGTGACTACCCCCCCACAGGATGGTATGGTAAGACTATCACCCACAAGGAGTATGGTGTGACTATCCCACCCACCAGTAGGGGTATGTTGACTACCACCCACAGAGGTAACGGTGACAAACGCCCAGAGGATTGGGGGCATTGTGTCCTAATCACAACGAACAAAAACTTGCGACGATGCACCATCCCCCCAATGAAAACAGGGTTGTCACTACACGTATGAGACCATACAATAAGTGTCAGGGCCCGAACGTTCAAACAGCCTCCCAGCATACATAAAGGGATTACAACAGACTCCCTGGCAGTCTCACCAAAGCTGCACTGACAAGCACCTAAAAGCTTCCGGACACACCGGGCTGTGGCTCTACGTTTGTCTGCGTGCAGCCAGCAGCAACGCCTGGTTGATCAGGCTCGCTCCACAAGGTAGGCCTGGCACAGACCGGGCCGCGGCGTTTGACCACCCAACTCTCTCACAGGAAAAACTCCGGGATGCTATGGGGTCACTACCACCCACTGATGGGTATGGTGTGACACCACTCACAGAATGGTATGGTGTGGCTACACCCACAGCATGGGTATGGTGTGTCTTCACCCACACGATGGGTTATTGTGATACCACCCACAGGATGGGGTGTTGACTACCACCCATAGGAGGGGTATGGTGACTACCCCCACAGGAGTAATGGAATGACTCCACCCCAGAATTGGGTAATGTTGTACTTATCACCCAAGATTGGGTATGTTTGACTACCACCCACAGGATGGGTAATGGGGTGACTACCACCCACAGATGGTTATGGTGTGAACGACCACCCACAGGAATACCTTGTGTGACTACCACCCACAATGTTTGGGGTACACCCACCACAGATGGGTAAGGGGGGGGTCTACCTACCCACAGAATACCATTGTGTGACTACCATCCCACAGGAATGGGTAGGTGTGACTACAACCCACAGGATGGTAGGGGGTGACTACCACCCACAGGATGGGTATGGTGTTGACAATTACCCATAGGATGGAAGGGTGCCTACCACCCCTCAGAGGAATGTGTGACTATTACCCACAGATGGGTATGGGTGACTACCACCCACCAGGATGGGTATGGGTGATCTCTACCACCCACACGAGTAGGGTGGGACTATCACCCACAGGATGGGATGTGTGACTACCACACACAATGGTATGGGGTGACTACCCCCCACAGATGGGTTATGGGTAACTACCCCCCACAGATGGTATGGAGTGATTACCACTCTCAAGGATGGGTTGGATGACTACCACCCACAGGATGTATGGGGTGACTACCACCCACAGATGGGTATTGTGACTACCCCCCACATGATGGTATGGGGTGACTACCACCCACGGATGGGTATGGTGTGACATACACAATCAGGATGGCTATGGGGTAACGAACCACCCACAAGATGGTATGGTACTCCACCCACAGGAGCGTATGGTGTGACTACCACCCTAAGGCTGGGTATAGTGTGCGAACTACCACTCACAGGATGGGTATGGTGTGACTACCACCCACAAGGATGGGTGGTGGAGTAACCACCCACAGATGGGTGGTGTTGACTACCACCCCAGGATGTATGGGGTGACTACCCCCAACAGTTAGGTTTGGGGTGTCTACCACCCACAAGGACAGGGTTATGGGAGTGACCATCACGCCTAATGGGTATGGGGAGACTACCACCCAGAGATCGGCATGGGGGACACAACCCACAGATAGGTATGGGTGGACTACCCCCCACAGGTTGGTAGTGTGACTACCACCCATCCAGGACTGGGTATGGATGACCACAACTCACAGGATGGAAAGGGTGTACCTACCACCCACAGGATGGGTAATGGGACACCCCCACAGATGGTAATGGAGTGACTACCCACTCCACAAGGATGGTATGGTGACTACCACCCACATGATGGGTAGGTGTGACTATCACCCACAGGATGGGTAAGGTGTGAGTACCACCCACAGAGGGTGTGGTTTTGACTACAACCCACAGATGGTATGGGGACTACCCCCACTCAGGATGGTATGGTATGAACACCACCCACAGGATGGGTTATGGTGGGGACTATCACCCACAGTAATGGTAATGGTTTTGACTACAACCCACAGGATGGTATCGGTGACAACCGCCATGGATGGATTGTGTGACTATTCACAACGAAAGCAAAAGACTTGCAGACGATGCACCATCCCCCCAAGAAAAGCAGGGTGTCACGACACGTTTAAGAGACCATACTTTAAGTTCAGGCCCGAGACTGTTCAAAAAAACGCCTCCCAGCAGTCTTAAGGGGATTACCAACAGAGCCCCGGCAGTCTTCAGACTGGCACTGGACAAGCACCTAAAGGCGGTTCCTGACCAGCAACGGGCTGTGCTCGTACTTGGTGTGCGTGCAGCCCGCAGCAACAGCCTGTTGATCAGCCAGAACCCAAGGAGGGCCTGGTCCCACAGACCGGGCCGCGGGGCGTTTGACCCCCCGGAACTCACCCCCCCCCCCCCTTCTCCAGTAAAACTCCAGATGGCTATGGAACTAACACACCCACTGGATGGGGATGGCGGTGACTACCACTCACAGAATGGGTATGGTGTGGCTACCACCCAAAGCAATGGGTAGGGTGTTCTTTTCACCCACAGCCGATGGTATGGTGTAGTACCTTTTAGTGGAGGGTGGGGTCACATCCTTGGTGTTAGTGGACTGGTGTGGATCACATCCTGGGTGTTAGTGGACTGGTGTGGGTCACATCCTTGGTGTTGGGTGACTGGTGTGGGTCACTCCGGGGTTGTTAGTGGACTGGTGTGGATCACATCCTGGGTGTTTGGGGGACTGGTGTGGGTCACATCCTGGGTGTTAGTGGACTGGTGTGGGTCACATCCTGGGTGTTATTGGACTGGTGTGGGTCACATCCTGGGTGTTAGTGGACTGGAGTTTACCTGGAGACAGTTCCGGGGGTCAACGCCCCCGGGGCCCCCGGCTATGACCAGGCCTCCTGGTGGATCAGAGCCTGACCAACCAGGCTGTTGCTGCTGGCTGCACGCAAACCAACGTACGAGCCACAGCCCGGCTGGTCAGGAACCGACTTTAGGTGCTTGTCCAGTGCCAGCTTGATGACTGCCAGGGGTCTGTTGGTAATCCCCCTTATGTATGCTGGGAGGCAGTTGAACAGTCTCGGGCCCCTGACACTTTTTGGGTTGGTCTCTTAACTGCTAGTGACACCCCTGCTTTTCATTGGGGGGTTTTGCATCGTCTGCCAAGTCTTTTGCTTTCGTAGTGAGTGTTTTTCGTGTGCAAGTTCGGTACTAGTCCCTCTAGGATTTTCCAGGTGTATATAATCATGTTTTCTCCCCCGCTGCGTTCCAGGGAATACAGGTTTAGGAACCTCAAGCGCTCCCAGTAATTGAGGTGTTTTTCTCCGTTATGCGCGCCGTGAAGGTTCTCTGTACATTTTCTGGGTCAGCAATTTCACCTGCCTTGAAAGGTGCTGTTAATGTGCAGCAATATTCCAGCCTAGATAGAACAAGTGACCTGAAGAGTGTCATCATGGGCTTGGCCTCCCTAGTTTTGAAGGTTCTCATTATCCACCCTGTCATTTTCTAGCAGATGCGATTGATAAAATGTTATGGTCCTTGAAGGTGAGATCCTCCGACATGATCACTCCCAGGTCTTTGACGTTGTGTTTTCGCTCTATTTTGTGGCCAGAATTTGTTTTGTACTCTGATGAAGATTAAATTTCCTCATGTTTACCATATCTGAGTAATTGAAATTTCTCATCGTTAAAACTTCATATTGTTTTTCAGCCCACTGAAAGATTTGGTTGATGGCCGCCTGGAGCCTTGCAGTGTCTGCAATGGAAGACACTGTCATGCAGATTCGGGTGTCATCTGCAAAGGGAAGACACGGTGCTGTGGCTGACATCCTTTTCTATGTCGGGTATGAGGGTGAGGAACAAAATGGGAGCGAGTACTGTGCCTTGTGGAACAGAAACTTTTCACCCTAGCCGCCTCGGACTTTACTGTGTTGACGACTACTCCCCTGTGTTCTGTTAGTGAGGAAATTATAGATCCATCGACCGACTTTTCCCGTTATTTCCCTTTAGCACGCATTTTGTGCGCTATTACGCCATGGTCACACTTGTCGAAGGCTTTTGCAAAGTCCTGTATATATTACATCGCATTCTTTTTGTCTTCTAGTGCATTTAGGACCTTGTCGTAGTGATCCAGTAGTTGAGACAGACAGGAGCGACCTGTTCTAAAAACCCATGTTTGCCCTGGGTTGTGTAACTGATGGGTTTTTTAGATGGGTGGTGATCTTGCTTCTTAGGACCCTTTCAAAGATTTTATGATATGAGATGTTAGTGCATCGGTTTGTAGTTCTTTGCTGTTTCTTTACTGCCCCCTTTGTGGAGTGGGGCTATGTCTGTTGTTTTTTTAGTAACTGTGGGACGACCCCCCGTGTCCATGCTCCCTCTCCATAGGATGGAAAAGGCTCGTGATAGGGGCTTCTTGCAGTTCTTAATGAACACGGTGTTTCATGAATCAGGCCCTGGGGCAGAGTGCATGGGCATGTCATTTATCGCCTGTTCGAAGTCATTTGGCGTCAGGATAACATCGGATAGGCTTGTGTTAACCAAATTTTGTGGCTCTCTCATAATAAATTCATTTTGATCTTCGACTCTCAGTCTGGTTAGCGGCTTGCTAAAAACTGAGTCATATTGGGACTTGAGTAGCTCACTCATTTCCTTGCTGTCATCTGTGCAGGACCCATCTTGTTTAAGTAGGGGCCCAATACTGGACGTTCTCGACTTTGATTTGGCATAGGAGAAGAAATACTTTGGGTTCCTTTCGATTTCATTTATGGCTTTTTAGTTCTTTCCCGCGATTCATGACTCCTATAAGATTCCTTTAGCTTAAGTTCGATGCTTGCTATTTCTCTGACCAGTGTCTCCCTACGCATTTCAGATATATTGACCTCTTTTAGCCGCTCTGTTATTCTTTTCCGTCGCCTGTAAAGGGAGCGCATGTCTCTTTCTATTTTACATCTACTCCTCCTTTTTCTTAGAGGAATAAGCCTTGTGCATACATCGATTTCCCACCTAGTTAATCTGTTCAAAGCATAAGTTGGGGTCTGTGTTGCTTAGTATATCTTTCCAGCTTATATCGGTTAGGACTTGGGTTTTACTTGGTCCCACTTTATGTTTTTGTTATTGAAGTTGAATTTGGTGAAGGCTCCCTCGTGACAGTCTCATTATGTCGGTCTGGGCTCCACGCATACATGTCTAAAACCTCAATTATTTTGTGATCTGAGTATGTTGTTTTTGATATGGTGACATTTCTTATCAGATCATCATTGTTAGTGAAGATAAAGGTCTAGTGTATTCTCCAGTCTAGTAGGCTCTATTATTTGCTGGTTTAAATTAATTTTGTGCAGAGATTTAAAAGCTCGTGTGAGTGGGGATTTTCATCAGAGCTGCCTCCTGGTGTTATTACTGCAACAATATTATTTGCTATATTCCTCCATTTTAGGTGCCTTAAGTTGAAGTCCCCCAGGAGCAAGTTTGTTGGGTGCAGAGCTGGAAGATTTTCCAGACATGGTAAAATTTTTAACAGCTTTTTCCTGGAATTGCTGGGATGTTGCATCCGGAGGCTTGTAACTACCACAATGACTGGGTTTGGTTCTCGACCTTTACTGCTAAAACTTCCACTACATCATTTGAGGCATTAAGCAGTTCTTGCAAACAATACCGCAATGTACGGGCCCAAACCCCCCCCCCTTTTGCCTGTTCATTTTCTGTCACATCTGTATGGGTTAAAACCGGGGCCCAATTTCTTGCCAAGTGATCCTTTACGGGGGGCTCAGGAAAGCCGCGAACATTCCCTTTCCCTCTGCAAGCATCCAGGGATGAAAGGTATTTTGTTGTTTGTTCTGGTTTTAGCCCTGTATATTTGCAAAAAAAAATGCATCGGACTGGTTATTGTTGTATTTGGGGGGGGGGTTTTTTTTTCCCGGGCATAGTATCTTTATCTTTGGGTTTTGGAGTGGAGGCCATCGACGTGGTTCCACTCCAGGAATGACTGGTTTTTGGTGTACGATTTCTCAATTTCCTGCCAGTTTTTTTTTCCTTCCTGGCGCAAAAAACTCTTTCCCCCTTTTGATGGCTGTGGCACCCATTTTTTCCCATGGCCTGGATTTTTTGTACTTTTTGTCCCCTTGAATGGTGTGCCTGGAAATGTGGGGGGTAGCACCTGGGGGTTAGTGGAGGTGGGGATCACACCTGGGGTTTTAGGGACGATTTTGGGTACTCCTAGGTGTTGTATATTTGCGTGGGTCACATCCTGTGATTATGGACGTTGGTTGGCATCCGGGTGTTAGGGACGGGGTGGGGGTGGCATCCGGTGTTAGTGACTGGTGGGGTCACACCTGGGTGTTAGTGAGGGGTGGGGGTCACCCTGGGTTAGTGACTTGTGGGTCCATCCGGGGTTTGTGGATGGGGGGTTTGGGCACCTAGGTTTATGGACGGGTGTGGGGCGTCCTGTTTTTTATTGACGGGTGTGGGTCACATCCTGGGTGCTATGGCTTGTGGGGGGCACATCCTGGGTGTTATGGACGGGTGTGGTTGGCATCCTATGTTAGTGGACTGGTGTGGTTGGCGTCCGTGTTTTATTGACGGGGTGTGGGTCCACCTGGGTGCTAGGGATTTTGTGTGGGTCACACCGGTGTTATGGCTGGTGTGGGGGTCCACCCTGGGGTTATGGCTGGTGTGTTGGCATCCTAGGTGTTGGGGAAACTGGTGGGTGGCATCCTGGGTTTAGTAGACTGGTGGGGTCGCATCCTGGTGTTAGTGACTGGGTGGGTCGCATCCTGGTGTTATGGACATGTGGGTCACATCCTGGGTGTTGGGGGACTGGGGGGTCACATACTGGGGTTATTTACGGGTGGGGGCATCCGGGGTGTTTGACTACCTGAGTTTACCGGGAGAGAGTTCCGGGGGGTCAACGCCCCCGCACCCGTTCTGAGACCAGCCCCCTGTGGATCACAGCCCGTCAACCAGGGTGTTCGCTGGGTGCACGCAAAAACCCAAAATACGAGCCACACCCGGCTATCCGGAACTGACTTTAGGGGCTTGTCCATGCCACTTGAAGACTGCCCGGGTCTGTTGGTAATCCCCCTTATTTTCTGGGGGGCAGTTGAAAAGTCCCGGGCCCCTACACTTTTTTGTATGGTCTCTTAACGGCATGACACCCCTGCTTTTCATTGGGGGGTGGTGCATCTCTCCAATCTTTTTTCTTTCGTAGGGGGATTTTTTGTGTGCAAGTTCGGACTAGTCCCCTAGGATTTTCCCGGGGTAATAACATGTAACCTCCCCCTGCTTCCAGGGGAAAACAGGTTTAGGGAAACCCCAAACGCTCCAAAATTTAGGGGTTTTATCTCCGTTATGCCGCCGTGAAAGTTCCTGACATTTTCTAGGGCGGCAATTTCACTTTCCTTTTAAA